>JAANYP010002325.1:105000-267221 GCA_020465985.1 Centrapalus pauciflorus | reverse complement strand
TGTAGTTGATCCAGAACTTGATGATGAGGGAAAACCAATCAAAACTCCTCCAAAAACTGAACTTGAAAGGAAGGCTAGAATGAATGAAGTGAAAGCACTCACACTATTACAAATAGCCATTCTTAATGCTTATCAACATCAGTTCAAAAAGTTTTATACTGCTCACTCTCTTTGGAATGCCTTAGAGAAGAGGTTTGCTGGTAATGCAAGTACCAAGAGAAATCAAAAAGACCTCTTGAAACAGCAGTATGAAAACTTTTCTGGTGGCAAAAATGAAAACCTCACTCAAATCTTTGACAGGTTTAACAAACTGATAAGTGAACTGGAAAGTGCAAAGGTCAATCTGGATCAAGATGAAGTCAACAGAAAGTTTCTCAGATCTCTTGAGAAGAATGGACAGTCTATGCTGCACAGTGGAGAACAAAAGACACACTTGATGAGATAGAATTGGATGATCTGTATAACAGTTTAAGAGTGTTTGAGACTGAGATTGATGCTAAAAAGAAATCCTTTTCTTATAATCACAATACTGCTCTTCTGTCTTCTGAAAAATCTAATAACTGTGATTCTTTTTCAGGTGGTGATGGCAATTCTGCTAAAACTCACTATGAGGCTTTTGTTGCCAATGATGGATTATTTGCTCTAAATGTTGAAGACTTGGAACAAATTCATCCAGATGATCTTGAAGAGATGGATTTAAAGTGGCAACATGCAATGCTGACCATGAGAGCCAAAAGATTTCTGAAAAGAACTGGTAGGGCCAACTTTCAAGCCAAGACAGAAGGCAAACCATCTTTTGATAAATCAAAAGTGGAATGCTATAAATGCCATAAGCTTGGTCACTTTGCCAGAGAATGTAGATCTCAAGGTCAACAGCCATCAAGGACTTCACAGCCCATCCAAGCATCCTCATCAACAGCACTTGTCTCTCAAGAAGACAATGTGTTTGACTGGAGTGATCAGACAGAGGAAGAATTTCAAAATCAACACTACAACAAAATGAACCTAAAGCAACATGGGAAAAGTGTTGTGTTAGGTCTTAAAAGTGTTGCTATAGGCCTAATGCGACACTTTATGTAGTGCCACCTTAGCCAACGTCGCCTTAGGTCTAAAGCGACACTTTCACTAGATAATGCAACACTTTTCAAAAGTGTTGCCATTATTTTATAAATGCAACACTTTTTGAATGCTACACTTTTTGTATTCTAAAGCAACACTTTTAATATGTTGCCATTATTTTATAAATCCAACACTTTTTAAATGCAACACTTTTTATACTCTAAAGCAACACTTTTTATACTCTAAAGCAACACTTTTAATTTATTGTTACCATCTTATAGCAACACTTTACTTATCTAATGCAACACTTATCAAATGTTGTCATTATGTAAATGCAACACCATTATCAATCTATTGTAACACTTTTCTTATTCTTTTTTATTTAATACAAATACAATAAATTACTATATTGATTTGTAATATGACACCAAATTCAATAATATGAATTAACAATAAAAATAATAGTATATTATTCAAATTGTATTCCAACAATATTAAGGTCTAACAAAAAATAACCATAATGAAATATACAAGCAACACAAAAAAAGTCGATTACAATCCCAAAACATATATTCCTAAATCCTAGACTTGAAATTTCTTTCATATGAAGTCGTTGTTTCATTTCATCATCTTTGCATATTCCAAAAGAACGTAGCCTGAAACATACAAAACCAACACACAATATTGTTAGTGTGTTTGGTAATTTATAAAGCAGAAAATCTCCGAAACATGCACTTCGAATGTAAACTAACTAAATATCAAGTGTAGTGACCTGTGTGTATTGAGTCCGAGACTCATGAAAATAGGATAGCAGCAGCCCCTAAGCATGAAATAGAATATTAGTAGTGTGTGAGTGTGTGTGTCCTTCATTTAAAAACAGCCCCAACATAGAATATTAGTAGTGTGAGTGTGTGTCCTTCATTTAAAAACAGCCCCAACAGCATAAAATGAACGAAAAACGGAATGTATTTGTGTGTTTAATGTGTTGCGAAACAGAAAGATAAAATATCAAGCAAGAAAGCAGATAACTTTGAGTGTGTGTGTCGTCGCCGGTGAGGAAAGAAACATACAGGGAAGAGGACATTGGCATACACGTTAGATTGTTGTTATAGGCCTAATGCACATTAGATTGAATATTTACCTTTAAGGCTGTTTCAAAACCATGGCTGCTGTCCATTTTTTTATGTTTTACACATACAACACATGCACCTATATATTGATATATACCTCATGTTGCTACTGTCTTTTTCCTGCTACAAACACGCAACCAGCAGCAACAAAACAGAGGAAAAGGGTCAATGGCGAACTAGTACTAAATGATGAACACACACACATCCTTGACACACGTACCTATAGACTTTATGCAAATACTTTATAATTTTAAAATTGGACTGATGTATTGTCAGTTATATTTATCATGTAATCTTTCTTTTTTGTTGTATTTCATTAATTTGCTTCAATAATAAGAATTATGTTGATATTCACTCATTAGTGATTTAAGTTTTTATCATTTTATTTTTAAACAACTGACAAAGATAATGTATAATATATAACCTTTTTATATCATACATAAATAGATTAACCAACTTTTTAGAAGTGACTTCCGACGGGAAGGTACGGGAAGGACTACTTTGGTCAGCTCGTAATAAACAAAGGAGACATGAAATCGAAATGAAAAAGCTTTTTATTTTAACTACAAAACTATTATTCATATAGCCATGTGTTAAAGAGCTTACAGACATAATCAATTAAATCGAAATTTGAGACAACTGAAAGAAGATTCAAAGCAACAGCAATCCAGGACTTAACAACGTAATGGATTATGTTTTTTTTATTAAATGTAGATGGGAGGATGAGGGTTTATAGTGACAAACAACTAAAATGGAATGCAAAAGACGAACAATCTAGTCTAATTAGATGAGCACAAATATTTAAGCAACTAGTCAGCAAACTAATTTTTCAAACTCTGTAGAAAATAATCAGAACACTAGCAATAAATTAAACTGATGTAAGCAGCAGAACACTAAGGCAGCGAAATTAAGCGCAAATTGATATTAGAAAAGTATACATTGTAGAATAAAATACAACAGCAGTTCACTGAATGTCAGCCTACCTCATCGTCACCACCAGCAGTGAAGTCATAAAGTGTTGTTCCAAATTCCATGTTCCCAGAAGAGGATTCTCGTCATGGTAACTGTATATCTCTGGTTTTGATTTGTATAATTGATAACAAGCTTCATACAAGTTCATAAACAAATCTAAGATTTTACAAGTTTATAAACAAATGTACCTAAAAACCTAATCTGAAAATAAGTTCATAAACAAGCATAATCAAGTGTACCAAAAAACAAATCTAGGGCTTGAACCCAAAAACCTAATATTCACATTTCTTACAGAAAATCTCAACATACAACAAAAAATAAAATAAAATCTTATCATGTAAAAAGTCGTTGACAACACACCACAGCACCCCACCAGTTATTACTCCTTCTTTTCTCATGTTTTACCAGAAGCACACATCACTCCCTTAATTAAATGTTGTTCCTTTCTGTTTAATAACCCACCCCCTACCCCGAGACACGTAAGTCTCGGCTGAAAAATCGAATCAGCATTAAACACACTACCTTGTATAAATTAAATGCATGCCACTGTTATATTGCACAACCAGGAGGATCAAGGGTGAATTATGTTTATCATTGAACATGTAAATGACAAACCAGACCAACAAAACCATATATTACAAAACCAGATGAAGATATAACTAAAGTGTAAAGTAGTACCTTCAATGTTATGGTACCAACAAAACCAGCTTTTAGAGTAACAGGAAGTTTTAATGAATTTAATGCCTCTGCCCGAAGATATAACTGGTTATTAGAGCAGAATCACAAACAACAAACCATGGATAAATACCATACCAACTAAGCAAAGACTGACCTTAGTTGCTTTGTACTCAATATTAAGTTTAGTTAGTGGGACCAATATTATAAACAAAATGATACCTTCAACGAAAACTGAATAACAAGTACCAACAGACCAAGACATAAAATAAAGTTCCAAACTTAAATGCAAACACCCTTATGGCTATCTATATCTCTGTGAGACACCATCTTCAGACTGCATAATAATCATGATAATTATATAACTTATAGTATGTGCAGGTTTATCAAGTTTGAAGCAATTGATAAATTATTTACATAATAAACAAAAATTAACATATCTATAGTTTTTGTTCCATTTCTTCTTCTTTTTAGGACTTCTGCCCAAGAGATCATGGATTCATGGGATACATTGTACAACTAAGGTAACTTTCATCCCCATTGTACAACTTCCAAGGATTTTCTGCAGCTGTTAAGATTTTTTAATTTCTTGACATGTAATAAATATATGTACAGTATCGAATGTTCTTTTACAAATGTTCTGAACTTTGACAACAACGCAACAAGCGTATATAGTAGCATCAATGCAAGTTTGATGAACATTTAAACTTTTTTTGATGAAATCGTACATAGATTAATCTCATCATCTAAATAAGAACCAGACAGTAAGAAAAGGAATCGGCTAGTCTGAGCCATTGCATAAAGAGTTTCATAGACATGATGCAAAATCAGATAGACAACCAAACAATCAAGTAAATTACCTATGAAATCGCATTGATAAACACAAACATAGCAAAACCGATTAAATCAATCAGCTGAGAGATCGAGACTTACATTGAAATCAATTTCCTCGCCTTCCGTTCTTCTACAGATCGAGTGAGACAATTTGAATCGACTGTGGCCTTCTACAGATCGCAGGCTGAAAAATCGACTGTGGCCTTCGACAATTTACTGAGACTGTGGTCTTCGACTGTAGAATGCACAAATTTGAATCGACTGTGGCCTTCGACAATTTGAATCAATTTCCTTGCCTTCCGTTCTTCTACAGATCGCTCGTCGTAAGTTTTGTGTGCTGCTCACAAGTATGGAATGTTTAACCCTGATGACTACCCAAATAAGACCCATGAGTTATTTTGACTTTAAGTTTAAATGTACAAATAAGTCCCATGGATTTTTCGGTAAGTTAACGAAAACTAATTAGATTTTAATTTCAGTTTTTAAGTTATAGTTTTTAGAATAAAAAATAAGGTTTTTATGAAAAGTGAAAACTTGTTTAGATGATAAAGTTTTAGTTTTAAGAAAATAATATGTGTGATTATAAAATAAGAAAAATAGAATAGGTGATAGAAAATAGAGTATTATTATAAAATATAGGGTAGGTAATAGAAAAGTAAGAGAGAGAACATGAAAAATGGTATTTCAAGAAATGAAATGAAAATATATGAAATTGTTGTTAACTAAACAAATTTTCATTTTTTTTAAAGTGATGAAAATTTTAAAAATTTCACCGTTAATGTTTAACTTGTTTTTTTTTTTTAAATATTTTGACTTGTTTGATTTATATATATTTTAACTTTTTAAATTTATTAAGGTTTAACTTGTTTTTTAATATTTTGATTTTTAAAACATCATATAAATTTTAAAAAGACTATTATATTGTATCCATGTCTTGACCACATAAATTATTAATATTTTCATTAGTTTTCAATAAAAAAATTTATTTAAAAAATATATGAGGTTTAAAATTATTAAAAGTTTATTAATATTTTTTATTCAGTGACCACTTTATTTGGTCACTAAATTCAAATCAGTTCAGTGACTATATTTGTGGTCACTAACACTTAAATACGAGATAAATAAACATTAATCAGTAAGTTGAATATATTTTTACTCGGTGACCATTTTATTTGGTCTCTAAATTCAAATCAGTTCAGTGACCATTATTTCTGGTCACTAACACATAAATATGAGATAAATATATTTTTTTACTCAGTGACCATTTTATTTGGTCTCTAAACTCAAATCAGTTCAGTGACCACTATTTTTGGTCACTAACACATAAATATGAGTCAAATAACATTGACCAATAAGTTGAATATTTTTTTTACTCAGTGACCATTTTATTTGGTCTCTAAATTCAAATCAGTGAACATTATTTCTGGTCACTAACACTAATTGGGAGTTAAATATAGATTTTACTTACTGACCACTTTTATTTGGTCATTATATTTATATTAGTGACCTGATCTTAATGACGACAATATTTTCGTCACTAAACTCACGATTAGTGACCAATTCAAAAGTAGTCACTAAAATTCTGGTCACTAATGACCTTTTTTCTTGTAGTGCAGGTTAATGATAAGATGGTCGTCAACGTAGCAGGTGAGGAGATAGAGAGAGAGCTCAACTTCGCAGGTGAGAAGGTAGAAAGAGAGAGAGAGATATCCACGTTGCCGGTGACTGTGGGGGCGGCGAGGGTGAGGGTGAGGGCGCCGGAGAAGTGAGAGAGAACCGGCACATTTGAATTTTTGCATATGAGAGTGCTTGGTACGGTTTGAGGGGGGGAGCTGAGCAACCAACAAGTTAATGTAAAAACAAGTGTAAATTTATGATAGTAAAATTTACCAAATTATTTAATAATTTGGTTAATTTTGTTTGTTGTCACGTGTTTTTATTATATTTGACTAACATTAAAATTTAAATATTTTTTTATGTTATTTAAAGACAAAGATATTAACATCTATTTTTTTTATGTTATTCAAAAAATATCATGCTATTAAATGAATAAGTAATCGAAAAAAAAAAATTTGTCCTCTAAAAATGCAACAAAAACATAGAACTTTTTTTCATTATAAATGCAACACTCTAAAAATGTGTTGCTTTTTTTCATTATAAATGCAACACTCTTCAAATGTGTTACATCTTTTAATTGAAATATGCAACACTTTAAACAAATGTTGCAAATTTTAGTAAAAATTGCAACACTTTAGAAAAGTGTTGCATTTTTTTAGTAAAACTAGCAACACTTTAAAAAAAGTGTTGCATTAAATCATTATATGCAACACTTATCGTCAATGTGTTGCTTTAGAGTGAACTTAAATAAAAAGGCAACAATTTTTAAATGTGTTGCATCAAAAGTGTTGCATTAGCTTCAATTTGTAGTAGTGCAAGCACTTATGGCAGAAACATCAAATGTCTCCTCCACTAAACTACCATCTGAGGTAAATTCTAAACTCTGCTCTCAATCATGCAAAAATATGGTTAAAAAGTACAGAGATCATAATGAGAGCATGTGCAAAACTCTAGCTAAGATGGAAGAAAGGAGATATGAATATATGCAAGCCATAGAAGATCTGGAAAAACAGATCAATGATTATAAGGATAATGAGATTCAAATGGGGTATGATAGAAACTATCATGAATGGGAGAAAAAGGAACTCAATAAGAAAATAGAATCTCTGAATAAAAAGGTAGAAGAAACTGAACAGAAGGTGTTAGAGGCTAATGAGAAACTGGAATCTGTTAACATAGATCTAGGTAACTTCAAGTTAGCAAATCAAAAGCTAGAACACCTAATGGAAGTTCAATTCAAAGATAGAGTCAAATCTCAGGTCAATCCCAAAGAAGGAATAGGATACAGAGCTACTCCTCCTCCATACAACAACAAGTACATACACCCAATGAGTGAGGTTGCTGATAGACTTGTCAATGAACCACTAGATGAGTCTATGACTATTGTAGATCCTATCCTTGATAACAATCCTGAATTAAAAGAAGATAAGAGTCAAAATAGAGACTGTGACACAAAGAGTGCACCCATAGAAGTCCAAGTTCCCAGTAAGAAAGGAAAAGAGAATATGAGTGTATGCAATGCTACTCCTCAAGTTTCTGTACATTCTAACTGTAACACTGCATCTTCATCAAAAGGAACTAAAAGAGGTAAAACTGTTTCTATCTGCACATGCCAAAAGCATGGTGTTCAAAAGTTTCCTAAACAACAGCAGGTAAGAGGAAACCAAAGAAACAAGAACCAGAAATTGACAGAAAAGTCTGGTGTTCCAATTCAAACTGTCAAAAGATGCTTTCACTGTGGAAGGAAGAATCACTTAGCCAAAGGATTGTTTTTACAAACCAGCTGTTGCAAAACAGACTGTGCATCACACAAAATCAAATCCTAATCAGGCAAAGCACTCAAAAGTGAAACCTTCCACAGCAGCTCCAAAGAAAACAGTTGATCACAGATTCTCAAAAGTTAATAAAAAACAGTCCACACATCAAAAACAAGTTTTGGCAAGGCCTAAATCAAGTTTTAAACAAATGTGGTGTGTCAAGGACAAATCTGTTGCTCAAACTGCTAATGCAAAAGATCAGACTGCTAAGTCAAAATCTGATGCTGTTAGTGCAAAAACTGAAACTGTTAGCACTACAAACACAGCTCAAGCTGCTGGTCATCAAACTGGAGCTGCTAGTGAATCATCTGAGACTGTCAGAAGAAAAGATGATCAAAATAGTTGGATACCTCATATTATCACTAAATACTCTCCAAAGACTCCATCAGTAGATCTCACCAAATATAAGAAGTCAAAAACAGTTTTTAGTTATGTCAATGTACAAGGCCAACCCAAAACCAAATTGGTTTGGGTTTACTCCACTACTAACTAAGCTGTTATTTGTGCAGGGCAACCACAGGTCTCCTCATAGAACAAGATGGCATCTGGACAGTGGATGCTCTAGGCACATGACAGGCAATTCTGAATGCTTGTTAAATTTCAAAGGCTTTGATGGAGGTTTTGTTGCATTTGGAGGCAACTCAAAAGGAGGTAAAGTTACAGGTAAAGGCACTGTTAATGCAGGCAACATGACATTCCATGATGTTCTGTATGTTGAACAGCTGAAGTACAATTTATTGAGTGTCTCTCAAATCTGTGACAAACAAAACATTGTTCTGTTCACAGATTCTGAGTGCATTGTTCTTTCAAAGGATTTCAAAATTTCTGAAAATCTTGTTTTACTTAGAACACCAAGAAAGGACAATGTTTACTGCCTGGACACAGCTCTCTTGACTAAATCAAATACTTTAAGCTGTTTAATATCCAAAGCATCATCAAATGAATCTGCTCTTTGGCATAGAAGGATGTGTCACATGAACTTCAAGTCCATGAATGATTTAGTTAAAAAGAATCTGGTAAGAGGATTACCACAAAAGGAGTTCATTTGTGATGATCATTGTGTAGCATGTCTAAAAGGTAAAAAACACAAAACTTCTCATAAGGCCAAAGAAGTAAATTCAATCTCATCTGTTCTTCAGTTGTTACATATGGATCTATTTGGTCCAACATCTGTTTTGAGTTTGAATAAAAGGGCATACTGTTTAGTCATTGTTGATGATTTCACCAGATTTACTTGGGTTTACTTTCTTAGGTCCAAAGATGAAACTGCTGAGCTAGTTAAGTCTTTATCCTTACGATAGAAAACCAATCCAATTCCAAAGTTAAGGTGATAAGATCAGACAATGGAACTGAATTTAAAAATCAAATTCTAACCAGTTTCTGTGAGTCCAAAGGCATTGCTAGACAATATAGTGCACCAAGAACACCACAGCAAAATGGTGTAGCTGAAAGAAAGAATAGAACATTAATTGAGGCTGCTAGAACAATGCCAGCTGATTCAAATCTGCCAATGACTTTCTGGGCAGAAGTTGTTAATACAGCCTGTTATGTTCTAAATAGGGTTCAAGTAGTTCAATCACAAGGGAAAACTCCCTATGAGTTATTCCATAACAGAAGTCCCCTAATAGCTTTCTTCAAGCCTTTTGGATGCCCTTGTACTATTCTTCACACTAAGACTCACTTAGGGAAGTTTGAGAGTAAGGCTGAAGAAGGATTCTTTGTAGGATACTCAACTCAAAGCAAAGCCTATAGAGTATACAACAGTGTGTCTAAAACAATTGAAGAAAGTGCCAATGTTGAATTTAATGAAAATACTGCAAATATCAAAGGCACTGGTCCTGATTGGTTGTTTGATTTAGATTCACTAACAAATTCTCTGAGCTTTGTTGAGTATACTGCAGAAGCTAATGCATACAGGGTTGAAGCTGCTAACACAAATTCTCATGCTGCCAATACAATTTCTCATGTTGTTGGCACAAAGTTTCAGACTGCTGCAGATTCAACAAGTTGGGATGATTTCACCACTCTACCACTTCTGTCATGTGATCCTCCAGGGGTCCTGAGCACTCAACATGATGCAAATCCCGACACTGAAGTGCCATTCCCAAGTCCTGACAGCACAGCTCCAACACAAAAGGAAACAGCTCCAGTTTCTAGGCTAGCAGTCCCAACAGCTTCTCAAGCTGTTAGCCTAGAAACTCAAGCTGTTCCAGAAACTGAACCATTCACTGGTTCTGATGGAGATGACACAAACCTTGGAACGTCCTTTCAAACAGAGAGAGAGCCCACACTAAGAGTTCATAAGTATCACCCTCTCAATCAAATACTGGGTGATCCAAGCACTCCTGTTCAAACAAGGAAGATGGTTCACAATGAGACTGCTGCTGCTGAACAAGCAGTTCCTGAATTCAGTCTAGCAGCTTTTGAACATGCCTGTTTCATGTCTCAATTGGAACCTAAAAAGGCATCAGAAGCATTAAAAGATTCATCCTGGATTGAAGCTATGCAAGAAGAGCTTTTACAGTTCAAAATTCAGAATGTATGGACTCTGGTGGATCTTCCTAAAGGTAAGAGAGCAATAGGTACAAGATGGGTGTTCAGAAACAAGAAGGATGAGAGAGGGATAGTCATCAAGAACAAAGCAAGACTAGTAGCACAAGGGTACACTCAAGAAGAAGGAATAGATTATGATGATGTCTTTGCTCCAGTAGCAAGAATTGAAGCCATCAGACTATTTCTAGCATATGCAAGTTTCAAAGGATTTAAAGTGTATCAAATGGATGTTAAGTCTGCTTTCCTGTATGGGACAATTGAAGAGGAAGTGTATGTGTGTCAACCTCCTGGTTTTGAAGACTACAAGTATCCAGACAGGGTGTACAAGCTAGACAAAGCTCTCTATGGTCTTCACCAAGCCCCCAGAGCATGGTATGACACACTGTCATCATATCTTCTACAGAATGGATTCAAGAGAGGCACTCTGGACAAAACACTTTTCACTAAATCCATCAAAGCTGAGATTCTTCTTGTCCAAATCTATGTTGATGACATCATCTTTGGCTCAACTAATGATGGGTTGTGCAAAGATTTTGAGGCCCTAATGCACAAAAAGTTTCAAATGAGTTCAATGAGGGAACTCACATTCTTTCTAGGGCTGCAGGTTAAACAGAAGCCTACTGGTCTATTCATAAGTCAATCAAAGTATGTCAAAGACATACTGGAAAAGTTTGGCTATCAAGACACAAAGGTTGCAAGCACTCCAATGGATCCTCATAAACAGCTCCATACAGACAAAGATGGCATAGATGTGGACATTCATCTATACAGATCCCTTATAGGATCTCTCATGTATCTAACATCTTCTAGACCTGATATAATGTTTGCTGTCTGTGTGTGTGCTAGGTTTGAATGCTCTCCAAAGGATTCTCACTTAGTTGCTGTTAAAAGAACCTTTAGATATCTTAAAGGCCAACCACATTTAGGCCTATGGTATCCTAAAGACTCTCCTTTTGAACTAACTGCTTATTCTGACAGTGACTATGGTGGTTGCAACATTGACAGGAAATCCACAACTGGTGGATGTCAATACTTAGGAGCAAGACTGGTCTCTTGGCAATGCAAAAAGCAAACAACTGTCTCCACATCATCCACTGAAGCAGAATACGTAGCAGCTGCAAGCTGCTGCTCCCAGGTAATGTGGATTCAAAATCAGCTAAGAGACTATGGTATGAATTTCTTATCCACTCCTATTTATATTGACAATTCAAGTGCAATTAGCATTGTGCAAAACCCAGTGAAATTCCCAAAAACCAAGCATATAGAAATCAGATTTCACTTCATCAGAGATTGTAATGAAAAGAAGTTAATCCAAGTTACCAAAATACATACAGATGATCAGCTAGCTGATCTATTTACAAAACCTTTTGATGTGGGAAGGTTCACTTTCCTAATATCAAATATTGGTATGGTAAACATGGATTAATTGGTTTTCATTATTATCGACTCAGTATGCTAATTTAAGGGGGAGACACTGTTCCATTGAAAAGTTGCACAACTTTACACTAACAGCATGAGTATTTTCTCATGCTGCTAGTTCACTTTCTCGGACTGCTAGTTATTTTCACTTGATCTGTCAAAGTGTGCAGGGTATTTGGGTAATTTTTCAAATGTGTGCGCGGGACCCAACCTTTTCGAAACCTTTAAAGGTCCCAGTTTCGTTCAGTTGTAACTACCAGTTACATATTTTTCTTCCACGGCCTTCTGCTTTCTCTCTGAACGAATCACACATTCTTCTTTCAAACCCTAAACCATCGTTTGATCATCCATGGAGTTTGTCAAAGAACACAACTGCCTTCCATACTCTCTCAAACACTCTGAACTTCAGCCGTTCCATGACATGATG
The DNA here is from genome assembly GCA_020465985.1 of Centrapalus pauciflorus. NCBI lineage: Eukaryota > Viridiplantae > Streptophyta > Magnoliopsida > Asterales > Asteraceae > Centrapalus > Centrapalus pauciflorus. The sequence continues at coordinate 254,718 of JAANYP010002325.1, read as the reverse complement.
GATTTCCTCAGGCACTCCCATATCAACCATGCCCTCAATATCAATCCCACCATATACATATCGCATATCGAACAGTTCTGGAACCGTGCCACTTTTCAAACCATCAATGGAATTCCCACTTTACTATCCAAAATTGATGGCACTCCCATCACCATCACTGAGGAATCCATTCGGCACCATTTGCATCTTCAAGATGCCACAGGTATAACAGACCTAACCCTTAACGCTTTACATACTGGTCTTTACAATATAGGTTATAGGGGTCCTGCTGATTCATTTACTTTCTTGAAAGCCCATTTTTCTCCTAAATGGAAATTTCTTGTACATATTATTCAGCAGTGTATGAGCCCCAAAAGAACTGGTTGGTCAGAATTTTCTTCTAACATTGCCACTGCCTTAGTGTGCTTTTCAACAGGCCAACGGTTCAATTTTTCAAACATGATTTTTCAGGGGATGTTAAGGCATCATTCCCTAAAGAATGGGAAGTTTTTAATGTATCCAAGATTTTTGGCAGAAATCATTGCACACACCTGCACTACTTCTCATTTACATAAGAGGATACATATTTCCCATAGGCACTCACTATCTTCTATCAAAAGGCTGATAAAGCCAAGTGCCAATTTTGTCAGTGTAGATGTTCCATTGCCCTCTGCAATGATGAACATCATTTCAGGAAACAGAGGAGAGGGTCTTGAGCAGGCTCAGCCTAACATCACTGCTACACCCCCAAGACCCCAACCCACTCCTCATGATACACAAACTCCCACTGATCCTTTTGTACAGCCAACACGCCCACTCAAAAATATATACAAAAGAAAAAGGGGACCAGGAGCTCCTTCCTCCTCCTCCCATCAGCAAGAGCCATATATCCCTGTGCAGGAGGATACTCCTGCACAGCATATCCAAAGGGAACCACTAGAGGAAACTCCCATCCTCACTCAGGAGGTGAACATCTCTTCAGAGATGGTTCATATGGGTTCTGTGGCTGACACTACTGATGTCTCTGCACAAGAGGCACAGGACAGTGCCAACATAGCTAAGACCACGCCCATGGCAACAGCAAGTGTGCAAACACAAGCTGGAAGTCCCCAGAACCAAGAACAGAGGGGCCCAGAGGTTTCTACTTCTGGTATTAATGTCAGTGATAGATCACAAGCACCACAGGTGTTTTCTGATCTTGAGACTAGTCTGCAACTCATGCTTTTGACGGATCCCAAGCTGAAACCTGTTGTAGCTATGTTGGAATACCAAATGTCCATCATTGCTGCACAGGGTGCACAAATAATGGCCCTAAAGCAATCAGAAATGGCTCAAAATCAGAGGATGGATTATCTTCATAAGGGGTTTACCCTTTGTGGAAATAAGCTCATTCAATTAGAGCGTTTGATTCAAACCCAAGGGGCAAAGGTTGTAGGTCCTTCTGACCAAACCAATGCTTCCAAAAAGGGGGAGAATCAGGAGGTTCCTACAACAGTCCAAGCAGCTCCATCAACAACAACAGTCCAAGTAGCACCAACAGTCCCAGTTTCTAGGCTAGCAGTCCCAACAGCTTCTCAAGCTGTTAGCCTAGAAACTCAAGCTGCTCCTTCAAAAGTCACTGGAGTTGTGATCAGGGAAGGCATTCAAGCTCCATCAAGTACAGTCCAAGCAACATCCTCTTCTGCAAAAGACAAAGGCAAGGGCATTCTTATTGAATCTCCAAAGCACAAATTCTCCTCCAAAGAAGCCCAGATTGCCTTTGATGCTGAAGTTGCCAAAAGGTTAGCAGAAGAACAGGATAAAGAATTAGATCAGCAAGCCCAGCCCCCAATAGATGATGATGAGACATTAGGTGATTACCTAAAGGGGTTTGTGGGCAAACAAGGTGAAAAGAAGAGAAAGATGCCAACAGGGCACACCAAGGCTGAGCACAGAAGATTCTTAATCAATTTTGCCTTTGCAGCAGGTATTCCAAAGAAAATGGCTCAGTCCATGACTACTGAAAGGCTGCAGGAAATACATGATAAAGAAATGGAGAAAAGAAAGAAAGCAAAAACCTCCCAAGAAGTCCAATCATCACAAGAACCAGCTCAACCTACTACAAGTCATATTCAAGCTGCTGCCAGTACACCTGTTCCCACTGATCAAGCTGCTCTTTCTATTCCTTCATCGGTTAAAAGGCTGCTCTTTGAGCAACAACTACAAAAGGCCATGGAGATAGAGAAGTTGATTGATCAACATGATTTTACAAAGCCTCAAATCAACTACTGGTTTGCTAAGTCACTGGATGACCGTGACTTGAGAATTAAGTTTGTGATAAGAAGAGAGTCTGGTCCTGAAGAAGAATATGATACATTTTGGCAGATGGTTCAGAAGTTGACCAGAGATGAGCTTATCAGAATGCACAACATTGGGTCTGTATCACAAGTTAGATCTTCTCTACCACAAGTGAAACAAGTCATCAGAGATCTGAAGTCCATTGTTGATCCTGAATTTATTAGAAAAGATGTAGAGGATGCCAACAAGAAGGGATTGAAAATCAAGGAAGTTAATATTTTTGTCAAATCCAGGACTTACAGAATCAAATTCACAGATGGATCTGGTATGTTCTTTAATCTTGAATTCTATGATCTTCCAAAGAATATACTACTCCAGATGAAGTCTGTCAGAATATCTTGTGATAGAGATGGGCTAAAGAGAGAATTTTTGAAGGCTATAGATCATAAACTTGCACAGTTGTAAGTTTTTGAAAGCCTTGGTTTGTGAATAACAGTTTACTTTTTCATTTCCATGTTTGTATAGAACTTAAAGTCTTGTGCAAAGAATTTAAGTTAGGGGGAGATTGTTGGGAAATAATTTAAGTATGTTCAAACTGTTAGTTAGACTTCTCAGACTGTTAGTAGATTTTTCATGTAAATACAAAGTTCATGCTGCTAGTTGAAGAAACTCGAGCTGCCAGTGTAAAAGTTCAAGCTGCCAGAGCAAAACAACTCAAGCTGCTCAGTTCATGCTGTCAAGAACAGAAAGTGCTGATTTTCAGGAAACGATATCTACATGAAGATTCCAGCATATCTACTATCAGAGAAGTCATAGTCCTTCAAGGAAACAAGTCCAAAAAGCAATATAAATAGACAGAATAGGTTTTCTATTGAATAGAAGTTTTCTACATATTTTGAGTCTGTAATTGCTTTGTTGATTAAGTTTTCTCAAGCCTCTAAGGTTGTAAAACCCTAAGAACAGTCTGTGTTCTTCGTCTAATCAAAACAGATTAGAGGTGATTGTAATCATTGAATTCAGCAATACAAACAGTCTTGATTACTTCTTATGTTTTATGTTTCATTGGTTCTGAAAGTTTTTGTTAAAATAATTAAGTGTTATTCCGCAAACTTCTTAATTAAACTTTGATTCAAAGCAAGATTATTGATTTATACTCTGATAAATTTCAAATCAGTTAATCTTGGTTATTTAGTTTTAGATCCTGACACACTCCCATCACCATCACTGAGGAATCCATTCGGCACCATTTGCATCTTCAAGATGCCACAGGTATAACAGACCTAACCCTTAACGCTTTACATACTGGTCTTTACAATATAGGTTATAGGGGTCCTGCTGATTCATTTACTTTCTTGAAAGCACATTTTTCTCCTAAAATGGAAATATCTTGTACATATTATTCAGCAGTGTATGAGCCCCTGAAGAACTGGTTGGTCAGAATTTTCTTCTAACATTGCCACTGCCTTAGTGTGCTTTTCAACAGGCCAACGGTTTAATTTTTCAAACATGATTTTCCAGGGGATGTTAAGGCATCATTCCCTAAAGAATGGGAAGTTTTTAATGTATCCCAGATTTTTGGCAGAAATCATTGCACACACCTGCACTACTTCTCATTTACATAAGAGGATACATATTTCCCATAGGCACTCACTATCTTCTATCAAAAGGGTTTTAAAGCCAAGTGCCAATTTTGTCAGTGTAGATGTTCCATTGCCCTCTGCAATGGTGAACATCACTCCAAGAAACAGAGGAGAGGGTCCTGAGCAGACACAGCCCAACATTCCTGCTTCACCCCCAGGACCCCAACCCACTCCTCATGATACACAAATTCCTTCTGATTCTTTTGTACAGCCAACACGCCCACTCAGAAACATATACAAAAGAAAAAGGGGACCAGGAGCTCCTTCCTCCTCCTCCCAGCAGCAAGAGCCATATATCCCTGTGCAGGAGGATACTCCTGCACAACATATCCAAAGGGAACCACTAGAGGAAACTCCCATCCTCACTCAGGAGGTGAACATCTCTTCAGAGATGGTTCATATGAGTTCTGTGGCTGGCACTACTGATGTCTCTGCACAAGAGGCACAGGACAGTTCCAACATAGCTAAGACCACGCCCATGGCAACAGCAAGTGTGCAAACACAAGCTGGAAGTCCCCAGAACCAAGAACAGAGGGGCCCAGAGGTTTCTACTTCTGGTATTAATGTCAGTGATAGATCACAAGCACCACAGGTGTTTTCTGATCTTGAGACTAGTCTGCAACTCATGCTTTTGACGGATCCCAAGCTGAAACCTGTTGTAGCTATGTTGGAATACCAAATGTTCATCATTGCTGCACAGGGTGCAAAAATAATGGCCCTAAAGCAATCAGAAATGGCTCAAAATCAGAGGATGGATTATCTTCATAAGGGGTTTACCCTTTGTGGAAATAAGCTCATTCAATTAGAGCGTTTGATTCAAACCCAAGGGGCAAAGGTTGTAGGTCCTTCTGACCAAACCAATGCTTCCAAAAAGGGGGAGAATCAGGAGGTTCCCAAATCAGTCCAAGCAGCTCCAACAACAACAACAGTCCAAGTAGCACCAACAGTCCCAGTTTCTAGGCTAGCAGTCCCAACAGCTTCTCAAGCTGTTAGCCTAGAAACTCAAGCTGCTCCTTCAAAAGTCACTGGAGTTGTGATCAGGGAAGGCGTTCAAGCTCCATCAAGTACAGTCCAAGCAACATCCTCTTCTGTAAAAGACAAGGGCAAGGGCATTCTTATTGAATCTCCAAAGCACAAATTCTCCTCCAAAGAAGCCCAGATTGCCTTTGATGCTGAAGTTGACAAAAGGTTAGCAGAAGAACAGGATAAAGAATTAGATCAGCAAGCCCTGCCCCCAATAGATGATGATGAGACATTAGGTGATTACCTAAAGGGGTTTGTGGGCAAACAAGGTGAAAAGAAGAGAAAGATGCCAACAGGGCACACCAAGGCTGAGCACAGAAGATTCTTAATCAATTTTGCCTTTGCAGCAGGTATTCCAAAGAAAATGGCTCAGTCCATGACTACTGAAAGGCTGCAGGAAATACATGATAAAGAAATGGAGAAAAGAAAGAAAGCAAAAATTTCCCAAGAAGTCCAAACATCAAAAGATCCAGTACCAACTGAAGCTGCTGCCAGTGCTCCTGTTCCTACTGATCAAGCTGTTGCATCTATTCCTACATCTGATCCATCCTCACAAGCAAAGCTATATCAAGTTAAAAGAGTGCTGTTTGATCAACAACTGCAAAAAGCCATGGAGATAGAGAAGTTGATTGATCAGCATGATTTTACAAAGCCTCAAATCAATTACTGGTTTGCTAAGTCCCTGGATGACCGTAACTTGAGAGTTAAGTTTGTGGTAAGAAGGGAGTCTGGACCAGAAGAAGAATATGATACATTTTGGCAGATGGTTCAGAAGTTGACCAGAGATGAGCTTATCAGAATGCACAACATTGGGTCTGTATCACAAGTTAGATCTGCTCTACCACAAGTGAAGCAAGTAATTAAAGATCTAAAATCAATTGTTGACCCTGAATCTGCAAGGAAAGAAATAGAGGATGCTGTGAAGAAGGGGAAGAAGGTCAAGCAAGTTGATCTGTTTGTCAAGTCAAGGACATACAGAATCAAATTTTCAGATGGACCTGGTATATTCTTCAATCTCGAATTTTATGATTTACCAAAAGATATGCTACTTCAGATAAAATCTGTTAGGGTATCTTGTGATAGAGATGAGATGAAGAAAGAATTTTTGAAGGCTGTAGATCAGAAACTTGCACAGTTGTAAGTTTTTGAAAGCCTTGGTTTGTAAATAACAGTTTACTTATTCATTTCCAATTCTTGTATAGAACTTAAAGTCTTGTGTAAAGAATTTAAGTTAGGGGGAGATTGTTGGGAAATAGTTTAAGTACATTCAAGCTGTTAGTTAGACTTCTCAGACTGTTAGTAGATTTTTCATGTAAATACAAAGTTCATGCTGCTAGTTGAAGAAACTCGAGCTGCCAGTGTAAAAGTTCAAGCTGCCAGAGCAAAACAACTCAAGCTGCTCAGTTCATGCTGTCAAGAGATTCAAGCTGCTCAACAGTTTCATAAACAGAAAGTGCTGATTTTCAGGAAAGATATCTACACGAAGATTCCAGCATATCTAGTATCAGAGAAGTCATAGTCCTTCAAGGAAACAAGTCCAAAAAGCAATATAAATAGACAGAATAGATTTTCTATTGTATAGAAGTATATAGAAGTTTTCTGCATATTTTTGAGTCTGTAATTGCTTTATTGTTTAAGTTTTCATAAGCCTCTAAGGTTGTAAAACCCTAAGAACAGTCTGTGTTCTTCATCTAATCAAACAGATTAGAGGTGATTGTAATCATTGAATTCAGCAATACAAACAGTCTTGATTACTTCTTATGTTTTATGCTTCATTGGTTCTGAAAGTTTTTGTTAAAATAATTAAGTGTTATTCCGCAAACTTCTTAATTAAACTTTGATTCAAAGCAAGATTATTGATTTATACTCTGATAAATTTCAAATCAGTTAGTCTTGGTTATTCAGTTCTAGATCCTGACAAAGAAGCAATAGAACTTTAGTCCTGCTAATTTCTCTACTATTTGGTCAATGAATGGCAAGGGAAAATGATCTTTAGAGGTTGCAACATTTAGTTTTCTGTACTCGATACATATTCTCCACCCCGTTACAGGGCGAGTTGCAATCTTTTGTCCTTCTGGAGTATCGACTACAGTGATTCCGGATTTCTTGGGAACCGTTTGTGTGGGACTAACCCATTAGCCATCGGATATAGGACAGCATCTAGCCATTTCAGTACTTCTTTATTCACCACTTATATAAGATTGGAATTTAGCCTTCACTGAGCATCTCTGCTTGGTTTAGCTGTGGGATCGGTGATAATCCTATGCATGCACACTGTTGGGCTAATCCTCATGAGGTATGCTATAGTCCAGCCTAACGCTTCCTTATGTTTCGATAATACTTCTAATAATGCCTTTTCTTGTGCAGCAGTAAGGTCTGTTGCAATGATTACAGGCAATGTGCTCTCAGGGCCAAGAAAAGCATATTTGAGATAGGATGGAAGTGGTTTCAGTAGGATCAGTAGGAAGTTTCTCGATCTTATGTGTCCATGGTGGTTGTGTAGAATCCACTGACTGAACATTTTCAAGTTCGAACTCCCTACATTCGGACACATCGTCTAACTTATGCTCATTATAATACAAAAGCAGTTCCAGTGGATCCTTACATATTATTGTGGATAATTGTTGTTGTATTAATTCATCAACTAAGTGATCATGTAGCACTCTGAATCCAACGATGCATTAGGTACGTTGTTAAAGACATTGAGTCGGAGTTTGCGATTTTTAAATGCCATATCTAAAGCACCTGTTCTGCATTTGATTTGAGCATTGATTGTGGCTAAGAAGGGACGTCCTAAGATGATTGTCGGTTGGCTTTTTTTATAATTACTGTTCGAGTCCAACACTAAGAAATCTACCGGATAATAGAAGTCTTCAACCTTAACAATTACATCAGAAAACATCCCCCGTGGTACTTTGGTGGACCTATCTGCTAATTGCAAGATGACATCTATTGTTTGCAGGGTGCCTAGATCATGTTGGTCAAATAAATTACCAGGTAGGTTATTAACACTTGCCCCTAAGTCTAGAAGTGCCTTCTATATCTGAACATCGCCAATAGTCACCGGGATCAAGGGTGATCCTGGGTCTTTGAGTTTAAGCGGTAGTGAGCTAGTGATAATGACACTAACTTGTTAAGTGAGGTTGATTTGTTTAGGAAGAGATATTTTGAATTTATGTTTCTGAGTACAGAGGTCTTTTAGGAATTTAGCATAAGAAGGGACTTGTTGTATAGCTTTGATTAAAGGAATATTAAATTTAACTTGATTAAAAACGTCCCGTAAATCTTCAGTTTTAGGTCCTTTCTTACCATGAGGAAATGACGCCGGATTTTCTAAGGCCGTTGGGTAAGGAGCAACTTCGGCGTTTAAACTGCCTTCCCCAACTTTAGTTTCGACTGGTTTCTTGGCTTCTAAATCCTTAAAGGTTACTTTCTTAATTTTTGTTTCTACATTTGACTCTGATTTAGGTGATTCTTCTTCATAGATAATTTCTACGTCATCGTCTGTCTCACTTTCCTTAGGCATTTCGATCTTATTATCTACTTTCTTTCCACTCCTAAGGGGGCGTTTGGTCGGCGGATTTTTTAGCTGGGATTTGCATTTTGTCAAAGGATTTGCATTATGCAGCATTTGCATTTGTCAGGATTTTGTCAAAGAATTTGCATTATCTTATAGATAAATATGTTAATCTGAAAAATGCAAGGTAACTGGGATTTAAAATCCTAGGGGGGAGGCTGGGATTTTAAATAACAAAGAATGGAAGGATTTAAGAAATCCTGGGATTTCAAATCCTTACTGAAATCTGCGAACCAAACACAGGATTTTAAATGCAAATCCCAGGAAATCCACGAACCAAACGCCCCCTAAGGGTAGTGATTTTGGCTACTTCATTAACTTCATATTTTTTTCTCCTTACCATGATGATGCGATGGGTTAACCGTGGTGTTACTTGGCAGCTTCCCTTCTTCTCGTTTAGGCTAGGGACTCTGCAATTTGTCCCATCTGTCTTCCAAGCATCTCCATAGTTTTCGCTTGTACCATGATCTGTTGTTTCATGAATTCCATAAATTCGGAATACTCTTTCGAATTCCCCGACACTTGTTCTGGATCATGCTCTTCTTTGGGATCTTGACGTTTGTAATATCGATCATCCTTCCTAGCCGAGGTTGATCCGTATTGGAATTCTCGGTTTTGTTGATGGGGTTGCTCATATTTTGGCTTCATGGGAGCATCATTGTCTTGATTGTTCCTCCAACTAAAGTTCGGGTGTTTTCTCCATCCCGGATTGTAGGTTTCCGAGTATGGGTTTTCCCGTTCTCTTCGTTGCCAATAGCCAAAAGCCTCATTCACATACTCTTCGTGGGCGAAGGTATGTGGGCAATTCTCGGATTGATGGGAAGGATCTCCACATGTGACGCAACAAACCTGTGCCACTATGGTCTTTCCCATTCCCTTCATCAACAAGTCCATCTTTTTTGCTGAGCTCAGAGATATTGGATTTGACTTTTCTTTTCCATGCATTGTCTATGCCCATAATTTGGACAGCAATAATACTCTCCGAATCTGCTTGGACTTTTAAACCTTTGCTTAACTGGGTTAACAACTCCCAGGCTTCGTCATCCTCTTTGGCTAAAAAGGTTCCGCCGGAAGCGGCGGTGATCATATTCCTACTTTCCTGACTAACCCCATCAAAGAAGGTTTAATTAACATCCATTTAGGAATTTCATGATGTGGGCATGTTCTTAATAATTCATTTATCCTATTAAATGCTTCATGAAATTGTTCTCCAGGCAGTTATTTCTTTACGTTTTTCTGTAGTTTTACTAATTGGGTAGTTTTCAGTTAAAAATTCCTTTTTCATTTCATCCCAACTAGTGATACTATCAGTGGGAAGTGACACAAACCAGTTCTTTGCTTTTTCCTTCAAGGGGAAAGGAAATAGTCTAAGTTTGAGTGCGTCTACGGTCATTCCCCTAATGTGATTGGCCTTACATATAGCAGTGAATTCAGCTAAGTGCTCGTATGGTTCTATGCTTAGTGCTCCGCGAAAAACCGGTAAGATGCTAAATAGCTGAGGCCTAATTTCGAGCTCATTCTCTGTGATTGGATAGAGAATGGGTGATGGATCAGGAATATCACCCCGCCTATAGTAAGATTCTACGCTTCTACGATCTCCCATTCGTTCTTGGTTTTGTTGGACTTCGATAAGAATGTTATCGACCTTCTCATCTGCTGAACTAACTACTTCTTCTTCTGCGTCTACCTCAGGAGCAATGTTCTTATTTTCGTTTGCTTGAGTTGTGGCCCGCCTATTAGATCTAGCGTTTTCTCTATTTCCGGATCAAACTTCAAGGGTGAAATTCTTCCAGAATAACGTGTGTGCATAAACCTATGAGGACTAGATGAAGAACTAGAAGTTTTCTTTTTGGTGAGAATCGATGCTTGCGCCACGATTCCCTTTTCTTAATAATACTAAGGCATTAAATAAATCTTAAACTAAATAACTTGAATAATAGCAATTAAACAATTAAAAACTTAATAAGCAACTAAAGCGAATAAGCAATTAAATTGAAATAAACAAAATGAATCTGGAAGACTAAACTAAAGCTAATTACCAAAAGACGTGACTTTAAGCGCAACCGCTCCCCGAGAACGGCGCTAAAATTTGATACGAGTGTCGTTTCCTCGCCAAAAATAACCACTAATTACCTTAAAAAGCTAGGGTAAGTAGAGATCGTATCCACAGAGAGCGAGAGGTTAATTTCACGTATTCGAGCGACTAGCGTTGTAAACTAAATACTTGGAAAAAGTGATTGGTTGAAAAGGATTATTGCTTGCTTTTATAAACCTAATTACTTGCGCGATTAAAGAAAAGAGACTTAAGTGATTATTTGATTAAATACTTTAACGAATATAACCATTCTCGGATTACACATCAAGCTTCCTGTTTAATTTATAAACGATATAAAGATTACATAGACCTAACCTTTTTATAATTGTTATTAAAACCGTTACGTGCTCTTGGGCATAGCGCGTGTTACCTTTATTACTCGTCTTGATTAAATAAATAACTCGGCACGAAAAATAAAATACCAACGAACTATCTTGCGAAGCGCAACCAAATAAATAACAATCAAGTGTTCACAATCAAAGCATAAACCGTAAAACATGCAAACATAATAAATCGTTCATTAAACTAAAACACTTAGCGTGATGCTTCCTCCGAGAATGATTATCGCGAGCTTAGCCAGACATGGTTGATGTAATGCTCCAGAGTTGTGAGTTCATCTTCATAGCAATGACGTAGCTTGACTCGTGCTTGCTTCGTACTCGTATTCGCTCAAACGGGACTTCTCTTAGGCTTTTTCTCTCTAAAAACGCGACCCTTTTTCATTCCTCTGACTTGGTATTTATAGGTAAATGCTGGAAACCCTAAAAACGGCAGTAAAATTAATTTAAAGGGTTGGGCGCAGCCGTAGGTGCATGCATGTGCCCCCCCTGCGCCCTGGTGCTAAATTTCGTCTTTTGGCAGCCTAAATCATTCTGTCGAGCACGTGGTTGGGGAGCAGGACTGCGCCCCCCTCTGCGCTTGGCTCTCTAAAAATAGTTACCTACACAAGCACTGAATTTAATCAATAGTAGCACATTCTACGACATATTTCTATTAGAAACAAATCTTTTACGCTTTATAAACTTAGATAAATATAACCCGATCATCCATCTCCTATAATTCATCTGCAGTTGGACTATCTCTTAAAGACAACTTGAACTGTAACCCCAATGGAGTACATACTGGTTTTGCCTTTTCCATAGCAAACTTACACAAAATTTTCTTAATGTATGTAGTTTGAGACAACTTTGCTTTAACACTCTCCTGCCTCTGTCCCTTACAATCTCCATTCCCAAAATTTTATGGGCATCTACTAAATCTTTCATGTAAAACTTAGTTCTCAACAGCTTCTTGGTCTCTTGAATTTCCTCCATATCTTCACAGGCTACCAACATATCATCTACATACAATAAGAGATATATAAACTTCTTTCTTTTGTATTCTTTGAAATACACACAGCTATCATATGAACACCTTGTGAAGGCATGGGTTGTCATATGATCATCAAATTTGAGATACCACCTCCTAGGGGACTACTTGAGTCCATATAAGGATTTTTTCAATAAACATACACAATCCTCTTTACCATTCTCAACAAATCCTTTTGGTTGTCTCATGTATATCTTTTCTTCCAAATCACCATGAAGAAAAGCAGTCTTTACATCGAGCTGTTGCAATTCAAGTTCTAACTTTGCTAATATTTTTGTGAAATCAATTCCAGGCTTTTGTTTGAACCCCTTTGCAACTAATCTTGCCTTATATCTTGGTTCTGACACTCCAGCTACCACTTACGCCCAACTACACTTTGCTTCTTTGGTGGAGGAACTAATTCCCAGGTATGGTTCTTATACAATGACTCAATCTCTTCTTCCATTGCACTTAACCATCTGTCCCTCTGTGGTGAGTTTATGACCTCTTTGAAACTTAATGGCTCAATAGCATCTTCGAATTCAGCAATAGCAAATGCAAAAGCAGTTATATCGTCTTGATCTCTGTACCTGGCAAGTGGAACTATCAGTCTTCTGTGTCTATCCCTTGCTAGCTGATAGTTGGACAGTTCATTGTTGGTTGATTGATCACCTGACCTTTGGTCATACTCACTGGATTCTGATAATACCCTTTGTTTCATTTCATTTCCAACCAACTCCACCTCAATTTGAGAGTCCCCTACTGGTTCTCCTTTTCCTGTGTCGTTATACATTTGCAATTCATTAAAGGTCCCATCTCTACTTATGATCACCTTTGGGCTTCCTCCATCTATTCTCCATAGTCTATAACCCCTCACTCATTGAGGGTAACCTAATATTACACACTTGACAGCTCTAGGCTCCATCTTGTCTTGTCTGACATGGGCATAAGCCACACACCCAAATGTGTTCAACAGTAGTCAAATTTTTCACCAGTCCACATATACATAGGTGTTTGTTCCCAATGGCAGTTGATGGACTTCTGTTTATCAAATACATGGCATTAATGGCAGCTTCTCCCCAAAAGTGTTTTGGCATACCTGACTGGGATAACATGGCCCTCACTTTATTGAGCAGAGTTTGGTTCATCCTCTCAGCCAGGCCATTCTGCTAAGGGTTGCCTGGGACTGTTTAGTGTCTAGCAATCCCATGGGCTTCACAGTAATTTTTGAACTCATTGTTGCAAAATTCCAAACCATTATCAGTGCAAAGTTTCTTCACCTTTTCTTCTGTTTGTGTCTCTACTAGCAACTGCCATGCCTTGAACTTTTCCAGGGCTTCATTCTTTGTTTTTAAGAGATATGTCCACACTCTCCTTGAGTAATCTTATATTATGGACAGGAAGTACCTTGCACCCGCAAGAGTTTTAGTTCTTGCTGGCCCCCATAGATCAGCGTGTATGTACTCTAGCACCTTCATTGATTTATGCCTTCCTGTCCCAAATTTCACCTTGTGGGATTTGGCCAGAACACAGTGCTCGCAGAAATCTATCTCTATGACTTTGAGGCTCCCAAATGCATTGATCTTGGACAGTTCCTTTAGACCTTGCATACTCATGTGACCGAACCTTTGGTGCCATAACTTTCCTTCTTCTTTGGCATGATTTGAGCAGCTGGTTCCCACATTGTTGGCCTCTTTTTTGCAGTCAAGGGCATAGATATTATTAGCTCTTCTTGTTCCTTGCATGACCACTCTGACCCCATGAACAATCTTGATCTTGCCACTTCTCATCTTGACAGTCAGGCCTTCTTGTTCTAAACTTCTAAGGGAAATCAAATTTCTCTTGATTTTAGGGATGTACCTGACTTGATTTAAGACAAATTCAGACCCATCATTGAGTTTTAGTATGATATTTCCTACTCCTTCTATAATACAGGGGCTATCGTCTCCTTACTTCACAGACCCCATATTCACTTGCTTGAAGTCAGTGAACAAGTGTTTATTGGGAGTCATATGATGAGAACAACCAGAGTCTAAAATCCATTCATCAATAAAAGGGTGTGAACTGACCATTAGAACCTCTGAACTATCATAGCCATCTGCATTTCAGTCATTCGATTGCACATTCTGATTTCTTGACTGGAGTGTCTTCTCTTCTGTTCCATTAAACTGGACAATCCTTTATGAGGTGAGTTTCTGATTGGCACACAAAGCATTGCTTCTTGCCTCTGGACTCTGACCTTACTCCAGGTCTTCCACCTCCTCTCTTCTTGAACTCTCTTTTGTCATATCGACCCCTAACATACAGCCCTTCGACTCTTGAATCTTTGGGGTCTGATTTCTTGTTAAGTTCTTTGGAGTTGATTGCAGTCAGAACTTCCTCCATAGTCAAACTTTTCGTACCATACATAAGGGTGTCCACAAAATGTCCATAAGGGATGTCAAGAAAATAATGGCACGGTTTTCCTCATTCAAACTCACCTCAATGTTTTCTATATCCAACACTAGTTTGTTGAATTCATCTACATGATCTTCTACAGACTTTCTTGCACTCATTTTGAAGGTGTACAATCACTTCTTAAGGTAGAGGCGATTGGCCAGTGACTTAGTTATGTACACCCGTTCAAGTTTCAACCACACTCCAGCTGCTATGGTTTCTTTGGAGACTTCTCGCAGGACACGATCACCTAGCGATAAGATAATAGCATTGTGGGCTTTCTCCATCATCATCACTGTTGTGGTTTCTTTGGAGACTTCTCGTAGGACACGATCACCTAGGGATAAGATAATATCATTGTGGGCTTTCTCTATAATCACTTTCTTGTCTTTGTCACTCATCCTGTCTGGTAGACCTTCTCCCCCACTGAGAGCATCCACAATTCCTTGATGAACTAGAAGTGCTTTCATCTTCAATCGCCAGAGGCTAAAGTCGTTATTGCCATCAAACTTCTCAAGATCAAATCGCATAGACCCCATCTTCTTTAATTTGCCAATCAACTCAATTGAATCCCTCTTGGTGAGTGCACGGATCTCCCTTCGTTCTTACGTTGATCACTCGCTGAAATCAAGTGTTTCTTTCTTGGTGGACTGCCACCGTCGCTCCGCCGTAATGCCACAGATCCTAATCGTGTCTCTGATACCACTTGTAACGAATTTCAGAAGTAATTGGGAATCTTATTGAATGAGTTAAAACTCAATGATTACAGAACTACGTATATATGCTACTGATGATGTTAACCATATATTTACATTCTAACCCCACAGATTACAAAGGAAGTTACAACTAAACCCCTTATACTTCACATACTTGACCAACTTGTTAATCACAGCTGAACATACTTCAACAATGGGGTTCCTTTATCAATTTTGTGGTAGTGCCGGGTGATTAATAAACCAACCACCATAATTAAGTACCATACTAAATGGGTCTAGATTAAATATTAACACACCCCCTTAACCTAGACACCAAATACTCTAAGCTTGTTCTTCATCTTCATAAAATCACCAACTTTCAATGCCTTGGTGAGTATATCTGCAACTTGATCACCAGTTCTACAAAAGACAACTTCAACTTCTCCAAGACTTGCCAATTCATGTATGTATTGATACTTGATGCCACAATTCTGATTTATCCTTAATGAGTACACTTAGAGCCAAATGAATATCCCGATCAAACCTGAGTGGAAACATTTTGTTTCTGGTCATATCGTCATTCCTGAACGTGTTCCCGTTTGGATCTTTTATCACACAGGTTCTATCGCTAAAATGTACATCAAAATGCTTTTGCACCAACTGTCCAACACTCAGGTGCTGGAACATAATATACATCTGTTATCTTATTTGTGCCATGTGTTGTATTCACCAAAATATCACATTTTCCCAGAACAATATGCTTCTTTTCGTCTCTTATTCTCGACTTCACCGTTTTCTTTTAGTTCATTTCAGGCCAATTGACTTCTGCCCCCTCGGAAGTTCTACCAGATCCCATGTATTATTCCTTAGTACGGAATCAATCTCTTGATCCATTGCTGCTCTCCACTTTTCATTTCTAACAGCAGTGTCATAGTCAGTTGGATCAGCATTAGCAAACAACGCAAAATCAACAAGTTCATCATGATTGATCTCGAGTTCTCTCATAAAGTCCATTAATACTTCTGAAACCACGTGGTGGTGAACCTGATAAAGATGATGAAAGTGAATTGGTTGGTGATGAATGCTCAGTTGTAAGAGGTCTAGAAATGGGTGAATTGGTTGGAGAAGTATCATTGTTATCAATATTCGTTTGACGTTGAATTTGCATGTCTATAGGAACACTTACAACAATATATTTGATGTTTCTTTTGTCTAATCCCATGCTTTTTTCTTCATCAAAAATAACATCCCTACTTATGATGACATTGTTGTTGTATGGATTAAACAACTTGTAGACCTTAGATACTTCACTATAGCCTCTAAATATGCATTTTTCAGATCTGTCGTATAACTTCCCACGGCCTGCATTTTGTATATGAGCATAAGCAATGCACCCAAATACTCTCAAGTGCAAAACCCATGGTTTAAATACCCCTTCTGTCCAGAATTTATGAGGTAGTTTTTTAAAATCAGAGCATGCTTCTTGCAAGTTCCATATATGTCCTATTTTTTCTTCCGACTACGCCGTTTTGTTGCGGTGTATAAGGAGTGGTCTTTTGATGTTTAATGCCATCATCCTTTAAGAAACTTTCAAACTCAATGATGTGAACTCTCCCCCATTATCCAAACGTAAAGTTTTAATAGAAAGACCACTTTTCCTTTAAACTAACGACTTGAAATTCTTTAACGTTTGAAAAGCCTGTGATTTTTATTTAAGAAATAAGCCCAAGTCTTCCTACTAAAATCATCAATAAAAAGTAAAGATATACCTGATGCCCCCAATAGATGTTGTCGTCATAGGAAATGAATTTCTTGCATGTTTTGCTAAAGTGCATGCTTCACAAACCTGTTTGGTGTTGTCAATGTTCCATTATCCACACACCATATGGGATTTACTCAAATATTGTAATGAAATCATGCTCAAATGACCAAATCTCAGATATCACAATTCTTATTTATCCTTAATGAGTACACTTAGAGCCAAATAAATATCCCGATCAAACCTGAGTGGAAACAATTTGTTTCTGGTCATATCGTCATTCCTGAACGTGTTCCCATTTGGATCTTTTATCACACAGGTTCTATCGCTAAAATGTACATCAAAATTCTTTTGCACCAACTGTCCAACACTCAGGAGATTATGCTTAAGTGCTGGAACATAGGAAAAACAGGCTAATTATAATTTTGAACAAAATGGTGTCATTTTTTTAATTTGTGACAAAATTTTATTTAAGTTTATTTTTATAACCGGCCAATAATAATTTTGAACCAAATAGGAAAAACAGGTAAAGAGTCAAATAAGTTTTAGTATTAAGAAATAAGCCTAAAACTGAAACCAGGATATTTAGACTTAAAAGCCTAAATTATTGTATAGAAAGAATTTTATAATAGAAATTATAAAATTTCATAGAAGAAATAAATAGATTTTGATAAGAGTATAGTGGGTGACAAAGCACAACAAGAAAATTCTAGAAATAATGTAAAGGAGATAGGGATAGGATCTCACTTTACCAGTCCTATGTTAAAGACAACAAATTATACCATGTGGGCAATTAGAATGCAAGCAATTTTAGAAACAAATGACTTGTGGGAAATGATTGAACCACAAGCAACAACTCAAGAAAGATAAAACGACAATCGCCTACATTTATCAAGCACTTCCAGAAGATCAGTTGTTATTTATTTTAAAATATAAGACCACAAAAGAAGTATGAGATAAATTAAAGACAATACACATTGGAGTAGAACGTGTCCAACAAGCTAGGTTACAAACACTCAAAACAGAATTTGAGATGTTATATATGAAGGAAAATGAGATAGTAGAGTCTTTCATCACGAAGTTGACTAGTCTTACTAATAAGGCGGCTTGCCTAGGGTTAACATATGAAGACCCAATACTCGTTAGAAAATTATTGAACGCAGCACCAGACAAGTTTCTACACATAGTTGCATCTATAGAACAACACTCAGACCTAGACACAATGAAATTAGATGAAGCTGTTGGCAGACTAAAAACTTTTGATGAGAGACTGAAACTCAAAGGAGATAAACATGTGGATAGTCAAGAGAATTTGATGTTCACACAACATGTAGGAAGAGGTCAACACTTTAGAGGACGTGGTCGTAATAGATTTAACCACTCACGAGGTCGAGGAAGTAATAGATTCAGATTAGAAAGAAAGAATCATGAACCCTCACAAAATAATTTCAAGAAAGAAAACAATAGCAACACAAAGAAATTCACTCCTGGCGTGAGTAGAATTCAATGCTGTAAATGTAAGAAGAATGGACATTAAGCATCCAAATGTCCACAAATAGGTCAAAACAATGAACAGTCCAACCTAAAAGAAGAAGACTTAGAACCAACATTACTTATGACAACCATAGAAGAACACCAACAAGTTCTATTAAATGAAGATAACTTAGAACCAAGATGGTTACCCATAAACAATGAAATTACATGGTTCTTAGATAATGGAGCTAGTAACCATATGACAGGAATTAAGAATCATTTCAAAGAACTCTGTCAGGATCTAAATTTAACTACCTAAGATTAACTGATTTGAATTGATCAGAGTGTAAACCAATAATCTTGTATTAAATCAAAGTCTAATTAAGAAGTTTGCGGAATAAGACTTAATTATTTTGATAAAAGCTTTCAGAATCAATAACAAATAATCACAAGTAATAATCAAAAACTGCTTGTATTGCTGAATCAGAATGATTACAATCACCTCTAATCTGTTTGATTAGACGAAGAACACAAATTGTTCTTAGGGTTTTATAACCTTAGAGGCTTATGAAAACTTAAACAGAAAGCAATTACAGACTTGTATATGCAGAAACTTCTAATACAATAGAAAAACCTATTCTATGTATTTATAATGCTTTCTGATTTGTTTCCTTGAAGGACTCTGACTTCTCTAATAGTAGATATGCTGAAATCTTCATGTAGATATCTTTTCCTGAATATCAGCACTTTCTGTTTATGAAACCGTTGAACAGCTTGAATCTCTTAGCAGTCTGAGCAGGGCAGCTTGAGTGAAATTACTCTGGCAGCATGAACTTTTACACTAACAGCTCGAGATTCTTCAACTAGCAGCATGAACTTTGTACTTACATAGAAATTCTACTAACAGTATGAGAAGTCTAACTAACAGTTTGAACTACTTAGAATATATCCCAACAAACTCAATGAAATGGTTACCGGAAAATTACGATTCGGAGATGGATCGTAGATAGAGATCAAAGGGAAATGATCTATACTTTTAGAATGTAAGAATATGGAACAACGTATAATATCTCAAGTATATTACATACCGAACCTTACTAGCAACATATTGAGTTTAGGACAACTCACAGAAAACGGATGAAGAGTAGTAATGGAAGGAAACTTACTACACTTATACGATTTAAGCAATAAAATATTGTTAAGAGTAAAATGATCAAAGAATCGTCTATATAAAGCAGACCTAAGACTAGGAAAACCTGTATGCCTGTTAAGCAACTTACAAGATGAAGCATGACTTTGGCATGCAAGATTAGGCCACTTGAACTTTAACTCTCTAAAGTCAATGGCATCAAAGAATTTAGTTCAAGGAATTAGGGGTGAGCATGGATCGGTTTGGATCGGTTTTTGGCAAAAACCAAACCAAAAACCAAACCGAAACTTCAGTTTTTATATTCAAGAAACTATTCGGTTTAGATTTTAAACGGTTTGCTTTTTCGGTTTCGGTTTGGTTTCGGTTTTTCTTTATTCATGGTTTCCAATTTCAAGTCTTTATTTCCAAAACAAAAAACCACACACACACACACACACACACACACACACATATATATATAAACATATATGGATACGTAAAATCAAAATATATAATATTTTATGTATTATTTCACAAAAAAACATTTAGACATTAGATCATTGTATCATTCAAAACCATGACAACATATAAATGCAATAATAATAAAACAATAATAATCATCATCATAGTGAGTTTTTGCCTCATATGAAATTTAAACACTGAAAAGTTAAAATTTTCAATAAAAACTAAAATGAAGAAGTGTAACGAAAGAAGAGTATTTATAAATTTTATAATTATAAAACGTCGGTTCGGTTTGGTTTTTTTTCGGTTTTTTTTACCTCCAAACCGAAACCAAACTGAAATTTTTGGTTTTTGAAAATTCACAGTCCAAACCAATCCAAAATCCAAACGATTTGTTTTTTGGTTCCGGTTTTTCGGTTTTTTCGGTTTCGGTTTGGTTTTTGGTTTTTTTGCACACCCCTACAAGGAATACCCAATATTAAAAATACTACAAGTATATGTGATATATGCTTGAAAGGAAAACATAGCAGAACTCCATTCCCACAACAAACCCTGGCAAGATCAGAAATACCATTAGAGTTAGCCTATGGCGATTTGTGTGGTCCTATAACACCACCTACACCATCAGGAAAGAGATACATATTTTTACTAGTAGATGACACTCGAGATATATGTGGGAATATTTTCTAAGTTCAAAGGATGAAGTACTTGAATTCTTTAAGAATTCAAATCAAGGGTAGAAAATGAATATAGAACCATAATGAAAATATTTAGAACAGATAGAGGAGGAGAATTCACTTCAGGTGATTTCTTAAAATATTGCAAAGATAATGGCGTACTTAGACAGTTAACTGCACCATATTCACCACAACAAAATGGAGTTATTGAACGTAGAAATAGAATTATACTTTCAACCACAAGGTGTATGATGAAATCAACAAACATGCCACATAACTTTTGAGCAGAAGCAGTTAGACATGCCATATATATATACTAAATTGTACACCTACTAAGTCTTTAGAAGATATTACTCCATATGAAGCTTTAAAGGGAAAGAAACCAAAGCTAACTCACCTTAGGATCTTTGGTTGCATAGCATATGCAAAAGTACCTTCTCAACACTTAACTAAATTAGATTATAGAAGCATACAGATGATATACCTTGGAACAGAACCTAGATATAAAGCATATCGCTTATTAATCCAGAAACAAAGAAGATTTGTGTAAGTAGAGATGTAAAGTTTAAAGAAGACGAAACATGAAATTGGGAGGAATACACAAAGGAGTTTGATTTAGAAGAATCTGAGTGGAGTGATTTTACTGTTGAAACCCGACAAAGCATAGAACTAAAAATTCAAACAGAAAATATCCCTCACACTCACAATGAAACAACCTCACCAAGATCACATTCACCATATACAAATAATGAGACTTACACCCCTCAACAAACCAATATACCTATACATAGCCCAGATAGAGATTCATCTTCAGACTCTAGAATTGATCATGTACCTAAAAGAGGATACAGATCTTTAAGTGAAATATACGAACGATTACTATTAGTTGAAGATGAACCTAGAAACTACAACGAAGCAACTATGGATAAAAAATGGATTGAAGCTATGAAGGCAGAAATTGATTCCATCACCAAAAACAATACATGGAGGTTAACCACTTTACCAAGAAATCATAAAGCAATAGGTTTAAAATGGATATGTAAGACAAAGCGCAATGCCAATGGAGAAATAGTTAAACACAAGGCAAGATTAGTAGCAAAAGGATACATACAGGAACATGGCATAGACTTTGATGAAGTCTTTGCACCTGTAGCTAAAATTGAGACAATACACTTAATATTAGCACTGACAGCTTACAATAAATGGGAAGTACACCATTTAGATGTAAAATTTGCATTTTTACAAGGAGATTTACAAGAAGAAGTATATGTGTGAATTCATATTTCATGCAATTCATACAACATAAAACAATTCATATGAACAATTATCAATCCAACACATTATATTGAATGATTAAAGAGAGAAATATTACATTGAGTTCTTGGCTATCTTGGACAACAATCTTCTTCTCTCTCTACTGTTCTAACCGTATGTGTGTGTGTAATCTTAGATTCCTCCTTTTTATCAACAGTACACAGATACCTCTTTTTATACTTAATACTCAAGCTTTGAGTATTTACAATCCAACCCCTATACTATTGAGTAATTACAATTATATACAATATAATTGTTTCATCTCTATTACTTATTCCCAACATTCTCCCCCTTAGAGATGAACATAATTATTAGAAGTAATATTCATTTCAGCTCTACAAATATTGTCCCTAACAATCTCCCCCTTAGAGATGAAATCAATTTTCTGATAAAAGATCATTTCAGGGACTTTTTCGTGAATATTCTTCTATTCTCTGATCTCTGAATCTTCTTCTTTTCTTTATTTGTCTCTGTCTGATCTTCACAACTCTTCTTCTCTGATCTTCTCTTTTCTTGTATTTTCTTGTGAGTACACTCCCCTCGAATCATGAATAGCTTTTTAATTCTCTCCCTTGATCAATTCTTTTGATATGAAGTAGCAATTGTCTTCAGTTGACTTCAATCTACTCAACTGTTGTCTCTGAACTTTAGCTTTTCTCCCCCTCATGATGATCATAAGTATTATGAAAATCATGCAAAATCTTCAGAGACATTAATTCATTGAAGTTTACAGTAGAAGAAATACAACAACAATTACAACTCAGAAATTATTACAAATTGATTTTCTCCCCCTTAAACTGACATCTCTCCCCCTATACAAAACAGATTTATCTCACCCCCTCAAAAAGTTCACTCCCCCTCGAATTGATATTATATCTTTTTAGAACAAAACAAAGCTTTACAACTTTGGGGAAAATGAAACACATTCATTTTGTGAGAAAACAAGTCCAGGTCCACATAGGATTCCTGTTTGCACAATAGACAAAATCTATGTGACCTACTTTCAGCGCTGGCGTGATGTTAACACTGGTAGGATTTCCAAATAGTCATCGTGAAATCCTTTATCATGAAAGAATCACTCATATTTGTTCCGGCTTAGTCACTTTGGACTAGCAGTTTATAGTCACGCAGACTGATAGACTCGATGTGTCCTAAAAGTGTATATAATTAGCTCTAGACACAATGTGCATCAAATGAAATTGGAGACCGGAGCAACTGTCTTCCTTGTTTCAATATCAATAATATCCAAATGATATATCGATAGAAATGTGTTATATCTCCGTGATTATTGAAACAGAAATCTTTTGAGAGATAACTGAGTAGTTGGTGGGGTTAAGTGCATGCGTCACTGGGTCCATGACGTCTTTTTCAATATCAAGTCGCATAGGGCTTGATAGATTATGTGGTTTACCCAGCAGACACAGTGTAGATAGGATTTACTTTTCTTTTAATCCTTTCTCAACTCTCAGCACTCAGCATTTTTCAACTAAGCTCCCTCCGGCTCACTTTTGAGAAACGAATTCAGTCAGCTTTATAGCAAAAGCATGATCTGATGCACCACCATCTCCTTTCAATCTCAATATCCCTCTCATTTACATTTTATCTCTGCTCGACCCTGTCAGTATCCCGTGATAACTGACACTTCTCAACTAATAAACCTAAAGAACCCTCACCCGCACAATCTATAGATGGTTTGCTTCTTGGGTAGGTCTTCCGGTTCTGGTTAGACCATAGAAGCGATATTTATGCATATCACTCAGATTGGTGCATAATTGGAGTCAGCAGAAAGATTTTCAGCTTTGAAGCTCAAGAGATATCAGAGAGATTATTTTCAAATAATATGGGAGATATCATAATGAAATAGAAAATCTGATATATGATATGAAAAGAACCAGACTTTCTTGAAAGAATTAGCATTTGGGAGATAACGGGAGAATCCAGTATAAATTGGAAGAGTTATAACAAAGAGAATCTCAGAAGAAATGAGATTATGAAAATCAAAGAGATTAGATCAATTAATCTCAATGATAGATTCAGAGATTCATAAAAAAATTTCTTTCAGCTCAAAAACTCTTTTTATGTGTGTGTCAAATATTTTCGTGAAAAATCACACATAGTTTTGAAAAATGTCATCGTCAAAGAATGTCTGAAACTCCCCCTGGAAATAAGCACACGCAGCTAGTCAACTCATAGAAATGAAATCAGGAGCAAAAAATTATAAAAATAAAACTCCCTCTTTGTCAATTTCAGCTTCGGAGTTGAATTCAGGGCAAGAATTCCAGTAAGATTTGTCTCTCAGACTCGGGTTTCAGTCTGATGTAACTGAAAGCCTTTGACTCTGGTTCATTGAAGTCTGGGTTCTAGTCTGAATTAACTAGAAACCATTTTGATTTGAAACACGGGTCTTGATCTGATGTAATCAAGAGCCTATTGAAATGAAGAACGGGTCCTTATCTGAAATGATAAGAAACCTATAACCTGCAAAATTTAAGATGTCTTTGGTATCCAAACAGATTTGGATCCAGACTTGTTAGCGCTCTTGGGTACCCATTTCAAAACAGGTTTTGGTACCCACTTGTACTTGGGTTTAGGTACCCATTGCATGTTATAACTATCAGCTTCTCTTTCAAACGCAGAAAACAAATTTCTTTGAGTATGAGAAAATTGAATATCTGAATTTCTAAAGAAACTTGAATTTGAATGATCAGACTTTTGCGAACTCTTCTTTTTGAAAAACTGTCCGGTTCTTGCCTGTTTCTGATAATACTTGGTATTTTTCTGTGAAAATGTTTTCTGATTAGAATGACCAGTATTTTCAGAAACTTTAAGAAAATTTGACTTCGAAGATTCACCGGTGTAAATCTTGACCGGAAGTTGTTCAACAATTTTATCTTTGCCGCTGTGTATCTTTAACAGATACTTAAGTTTAAGATCTGAAGAAGAATCAAACTTAGCAGAGTTAGTTAGATTCACTTCACTTTCAGAAGACAAACCAGAGTGATCAACATTGGATTTTAAACACACTGAAGAAGGGGTCTTAACCTTTGACTCAGTTGACGAAGTAAACACATGTAATTGTTTTGTAAGATGAAGTATCTGATCTTCCAAACTTTTGATAATGACTAAATTTGAATTTCTGTCATGATCAAATGATTGGTAATCAGATTTAAAAGATTGTTCTTTGATTAAGAACATTTGTCTTTCATCTTCAAACAATTCAGATTTTGATTTAAAATCTTGTTCTTTAAGTAAGAACTCATGTCTTTCCTTCTCAATCAAATCTTTAGTTAAAGACAACTCTTGTTGAAGAGCAAAAATTTCTTCATTTTTGTTTAAAATACAATTCTGATCAGTTGGTTTTGTCTTACAAAGTGTATCTTCAAGATCCTGAACTTTCTTGTAAAGATCAGATCTTTCAGGCAAAAGATATTTCAGTTGAGTTGCATTCTGAAAATTTTCTTGTTTCAGCTCATCAAGTTCTTTAAGTAATTCAGATATTTTCAATTGATGAGCACAACTCTCAGAGTTTTGTTTTTCTTTTAAGTTTTGAATTTCTTCATTCAATATTTGTACGTCACGTAACGCCAAATGTTTATCAGTATTTAACTGAATGAGAATGTCGTAATTGTTCTTACGAATCCTTTCAGATTCAGTAAGTTTGAAAATCAGCTCAGACTTTGACAATTGTTCAAATTCCATTATGAATTGCTAGAAATTGAATCTTCCAAGATCTTTTATGGAAAAACTGAGTGAATTCTGATAAAACTTTGAAAAACTATTTCAGTTAAAGATTACTTGTGAAAAATCAGCTCTGAAATGACTTTTTGACGTTAAAATTTCAGCTTTTCTATATAAAATTGCTCGTAACTTTTTTCTGGAGTGGAATTGGGCCTCGAAAATTTACCGAACCGGCTACGCAAGTTCTAGAAATGTAGATCTCTTTTCAAGCTTCGATTTGACGTATGGTAGGCCTTCTAACTATGTTCCAGTCAAAAGTTATGACCAATTTAAGCAGAATAGGTCATATAGTTAAACTCGAATGATAAAAGAATGAAACTCGAATGATATGAGATGAAACTCGAATTATTAAGGTTGAAACTCGATCAAAGAAAGATGAAACTCGAACTATAAATGATCAAACTCGAATGATGAATTATCAAACTCGAGTGATATGATATGCAACTCGAATGAATTTATGTTAAACTCGAATGAAATGGAATGAAACTCGATCAATTAAACATGAAACTCGAATGATTAAGGCTTAAAACTCGAATCATAAGGCATGAAACTTCGATGAATGTATTTATCAAACTCGAAATAAGCATATATCAAACTCGAATGAAGCATTCAGCAAACTCGAATGAAGCATTCATCAAACTCGAATAAAGCTTTCATAAAACTCGAATGCCTTCTTTATAAAACTCGAATGCCTTCTTTATAAAACTCGAATGCCTTCTTAATAAAACTCGAATGCCTTCTTTATAAAACTCGAATGACACTATGAATATAGTTATGTCCGAGTTTTATCATTTTTCAACAAAAACAAGATCAGATTCGAACTTTTTCAACAAAAATCCATGATTTGACCTCAAATTGATTTCGAGGGTTCGTTTTAATAGCAGAAACAACTTTTGTGAAATCACTTTGGCTAATTCTCGATTAAAAACCAAAAATTGACCAAAAACCTCAAGAACACACACTTTTTCAAAAAATCTGAAAATTCTCAATTAAATTCTGTGTGTTTGGAATTAAAATTTGATACTTATATCATTGAATTCGTCTTTAAAATTCGCACCTTCGATCCAAATATCAGATCATTTCATCCACAGAATCAAAATCCTCAATTGATTTTCGGATTTTCAAAAAAAATGAATATAACAGTGTTCTAAAAAAAACGATTTCAGATTCAAAATTCACTCAAATTCAGCCATATTAGGCTCTGATACCAATTGTGAATACATATTTCATGCAATTCATACAACATAAAACAATTCATATGAACAATTATCAATCCAACACATTATATTGAATGATTAAAGAGAGAAATATTACATTGAGTTCTTGGCTATCTTGGACAACAATCTTCTTCTCTCTCTACTGTTCTAACCGTATGTGTGTGTGTAATCTTAGATTCCTCCTTTTTATCAACAGTACACAGATACCTCTTTTTATACTTAATACTCAAGCTTTGAGTATTTACAATCCAACCCCTATACTATTGAGTAATTACAATTATATACAATATAATTGTTTCATCTCTATTACTTATTCCCAACAATATGTCTCACAACCAGAATGATTTACACAGCCAAGACATGAAGGAAAAGTCTATAAACTCACTAAAGCTCTATATGGTCTTAGGCAAGCACCACAGCATGGTACACAAAATTAGATAAGACCATGAAAGAATTAGATTTTAGCAAGTGTGCATTAGAACAAGATGTATACACAAGAACAACCAATTCATCAACATTATTGATAGGATTATATGTAGATGACCTAATAATCACTGGAACACCAAGAGAGGAAATTGATCTATTCAATGATCAAATGAAGGATAAGTTTGAGATGAGTGACCTCGGCTTATTAGCCTACTATCTCAGAATTGAAGTCACGCAAAGTGATGGCAAGATGTCAATAAAACAAACAAGCTACGCAAATAAGATACTCAAAGATGCAGGTATGCTAGACTTTAATGATGCAAAATACCTATGGAACCAGGACATAAATTGACAAAACTTTCAGAAGGAACGTATGTAGATGCCACAGAATATCGAAGCATAATTGGATGTTTACGATATTTACTGCATACTAGACCCGACCTAAGTTACTCAGTTAGTTTACATAGTCGTTTCATGCAAGAACCTCAGGAGCAACATATGAAAGCCATTAAACAAATATTAAGGTACATTAAAGGAACTAAAGATCATGGAATAACTTATGGATTTAAATGAGGAAATAATATAGAAGGTTATAGTGACAATAGTTATGACATTAATACACAAGAACAAAAAGGCACCACAGGAATAGTTTTTTACTTTGGAAACTCACCAATCAGCTGGAGTACTCAGAAACAAGGAACTGTAGCATTATCATCATGCGAGTCAGAGTTTATTGCAGCAACAGCAGCAAAAACTCAAGAAATATGGTTAAAAAGATTACTCAGCAAGATTACAAATATTGAAGAACAAAAAATCAAGATTTACGTTGATAACAAGTCAGCAATAGCCTTAATGAAGAACCCAGTATTTCATGGAAGAAGTAAACACGTTGACACCAAGTAACACTTCATCATAGAATGTGTTGAAAAGGAAGATTTGATTGTCGAGCATATCAGTGGAG
This sequence comes from Centrapalus pauciflorus, assembly GCA_020465985.1. Lineage (NCBI taxonomy): Eukaryota > Viridiplantae > Streptophyta > Magnoliopsida > Asterales > Asteraceae > Centrapalus > Centrapalus pauciflorus. The sequence continues at coordinate 226,493 of JAANYP010002325.1, read as the reverse complement.
AAAAACAAAGAGCCGACATACTTACTAAAGCACTACCAAGGATTAAGTTTGTCACAATGAGGAAACTACTTGGAGTTGAAGATTTATCAAAGAACAATCATTATTAAGGGGGAGAATAATAAAATAATATTGATTGTTAAATTAATTATGTAAATATTTTAGATATTGTATTCATTATTGTAATTATCAAAAGTATAAGGACCTAAGTTAGCATTTAGATAACCGAAGAGGTGTGTCTCTTCACAAAAGACACAACCTTTACGAAAAGGTTTCATGAAGAGTTGTGACTTTTCATCGCACCTCTTAGACGATTATAAATGAAAACCTTTATCAAACTTTGTAATTTGTGAATTCAACATTATGTTAATAAAGATTATGTTCTGAAAACATTTTACTTGCTTAATATATGACCACATGTTTTTTATCCACTCTTTAGCCAAGGACGACACCTACTGCATGATCACTAGCATCACTCATGATCTCGAAGGGTTGAGACCAATCAGGTGATTGCAAGATAGGTGCCTCAGTGAGCTTAGTTTTTAGCGTCTCGAACGCTTCTATACATCCTTTATCAAAGTTGTATTGGGCATCTTTAAACAATAGCTTACATAAAGTATTGGTTATGGCGCTAAAGCCTTTTACAAACCTTCGGTAGAACTCTGCATGACCTAAGAAGGAACATACCCCTTTGATATTGGTAGGTGGTGGTAAGGATGCGATAAGTTGTATTTTCGCACGATCAACCTCCATTCCTTTTTCTGACACTATGTATCATTGAACCACTCCTTTTTTGACCATAAAGTGACTCTTTTCCCAAGTCAATACTAAATCGGTTTCAGTACATTATTTGAGCACTTTTTCTAAATGAGAGAGACACCCTTCGAATGACTTATCGAATATTTAAAACTCATCCATGAAGATTTCAAGAGAGCCTCCGACCATATCTGAAAATATAGCCATCATACATCGCTGGAATGTAGCCGGAGCATTACACAATCCAAATGGCATTCGATCTTCGGTAGGCGAATGTGCCATATGGACATGTAAAGGTAGTCTTATCTTGATCTTCTGGGTGTATCAGGATTTGATTATATCCCGAATAGCCGTCCCAAAAGCAATAGAACTTTTGTCCTGCTAGTTTCTCTACTATTTGGTTGATAAATGACAAAGTGAAGTGATTTTTAGAGGTTGCGGCATTTAGCTTTCTGTAATCGATACAAACTCTCCACCCAGTAATAGGGCGAGTTGCAATCTTTTCTCCTTCTGGAGTATCGACTACAGTGATTCCTGATTTCTTAGGAACCGTTTGTGTGGGACTAACCCATTGGCTATCTGATATAGGCAAAATAGTTCTAGCATCTAGCCATTACAACACTTCTTTCTTCACCTCTTCTCTAAGATTGGGATTCAGCCTTCGCTGAGCATCTCTGCTTGGCTTAGCTGTTGGATCAGTGATAATCCTATGCATGCACACTGTTAGGCTAATCCCTTTAAGATCTGCATTAGTCCAGCCCACCGCTTCCTTATGTCTTGAAATGATTACAGGCAATGTCCTATCAGGACCAAGAAAAGCGTACTTAAGATGAGACGGAAGTGGTTTCAACTCCAGTTTTGGTGGTTGTTCAAGAGAAGGTTTCACTGATGGTGGTAGATCAGTAGGGAGTTTATCAATCTTATGTGTCCATGGTGGTTGTTTGGAATCCACTGATTGAACATATTCTAATTCGAATTCCCTACATTTTGACATGCTATCTAGCTTATGCTCATTATAATACAGAACTAATTCCTCTGGATCCTTACATGTTATTGTTGATAATTGTTGTCGTATCAAATCATCAACTAAATCGATCATGTAACACTCTATATCTAGCGGTGTGTTGGGTACATTATTAAAGACATTGAGTCGGAGTTTGCGGTTTCCGAATGCCATGTCTAAAGCACCTGTTCCGCAATTAATTTGAGCATTGATCGTGGCTTAGAAGGGACATCCTAGGATGATTGCCGGTTGGCTTTCTTTATAAGTACAGTCCGATTCCAACACTAAGAAATCCACTGGATAATATAAGTCCTCAACATTGACAATTACATCTAGATAACATCTTCCGTGGTACTTTGGTGGACCTATCTGCTAATTGCAAGATGACATTTGTTGTTTGCAAAGTGCCTAGATCGTGTTGGTCAAATAAATTTCTAGGTAGGAGATTAACACTTGCCCCTAAGTCTAGAAGTGCTTTCTTAATCTGAACATCGCCAATAGTTAACGGGATCAAGGGTGATCCTGGGTCTTTTAATTTAGGCGGTAGTGAGCTGGTAATAACGGAACTAACTTGCTCAGTGAGATTTATTTGTTTAGGAAGAGAGATTTTGAATTTACGTTTCTGAGTGCAAAGGTCTTTAAGAAGGAAATTGTTGTATAGCTTTGATTAAGGGAATATTGATTTTAACTTGATTTAAGACGTCCCATAAATCTTCAGTTTTAGGTCCTCTCTTTCCATAAGGAAATGATGTCAGATTTTCTAAGGCCGATGGGTAAGGAGTCATTTTGGTGTCTGAACTGCCTTCCCCAACTTTAGTCTCGATTTGTTTCTTGGCTTTTAATTCCTTAAAGGTTACTTTCTTAAGTTTTGTTTCTATTTTAGACTCAGATTTAGGTAGTTCTTCCTCATAAACATTTTCTATCTCGTCATCTATCTCACTCTCTTTAGGCATATCTATCTTATTATCAACTTTCTTTCCACTCCTAAGGGTAGTGATTTTTGCTACTTCATTAACCTCATTGACTTCATATTTCTTCTCCTTACCATGGTGATGCGTTGGGTTATCTGTGGTGTTACTTGGAAGCTTCGCTTCTTCTCGTTTAGTTAGAGATTCTGCAATTTGTCCCATTTGTCTTCCAAGCATCTCCATAGTTTTCGCTTGTACCATAGTTTGTTGTGTCATGAACTCCATGAATTCGGAGAACTCTTTCGAATTCCCGAATACTGGTCTTGCTTCATGTTCTTCTTTAGGGTCTTGACGTTTATAATATCGATCATCCTTCGTGGCTGAGGATCCTTCGTGGCTGAGGTTGATCCATATTGGAATTCTCGGTTTGTTGACGAGGTTGCTCGTATCTTGGCTTCGCGGGAGCATCGGTATCTTGATTCTCCCTCAAACTAAAGTTCGGGTTTTTTTCTCCATCCCGGATTGTAGGTATCCGAATATGGGTTTTCCGTTCTCTTTGTTGCCGATAGCCAAAAGCTTCATTCACATACTCCTCGTGGGCAAAGGCATGTGGGCAATTCTCGGATTGATGGGAAGGGTCTCCACATGTGACACAACAGACCTGTGCCAATGTAGCCTTTCCCATTCCCTTCATTAACAAGTCCATCTTTTTTCCTTAGTTCGGAAATATCAAATTTAACTTCTCTTTTCCATTCATTGTCTATGCCCATGACTTGAACACCAATACTATTTTTCGAACCCACTTGGACTTTTAACAATTCAACCCCTTACTTAATTGGGTTAACAACTCCCATGCTTCGTCATCCTCTTTATCCAAAAAGGTTCTGCCGGAAGCGGCCGTGATCATATTTCTACTTTCTTGACTTACCCCATCGAAGAAATTTTTGATTAGCATCCATTTAGGAATTTCATGATGTGGGCATGTTCTTAATAATTCATTTAACCTATCAAACGCTTCGTGAAATTGTTCTCCAGGTCTTTGTTTAAATCCAATTATTTCTTTACGTTTTTCTGTAGTTTTACTAATTGGATAATATTCGGTTAGAAATTCTTTTTTCATTTCATCCCAACTAGTTATACTATCAGTAGGCAATGACATGAACCAGTTTTTCGCTTTTTCCTTCAAGGAAAAAGGAAATAGTCTAAGCTTAAGTGTGTCTACGGTCATTCCCGTAACATAGTTGGCCTTACATATGACAGTGAATTCTGCTAAGTGCTCATACGGTTCTTCACTTGGTGCTCCGCGAAAAACCGGTATGATGCTAAATAGCTGAGGCCTAATTTCGGGCTCATTATCCGTAATTGGATAGAGAATAGGTGATGGATTAGGAATATCACCTGACCTATAATGGGACTCTACGGTTCGTCTCTCTCCCATTGCTTCGTTGTTTTGTTGGACTTCGATAAGAGTGTTATCGACCTTCTCATCTTCCGAACTAGATATTTCTTCGGCGCCTCTCTCATGAACAACGTTCTTACTTTTGTTAGCTTGTTTCGTGGCTCGTCTATTAGATCTAGCGGTTTTTTCTATTTTCGAATCAAATTTTAATGGTGAAATTCTACCGGAGTAGCATGTGTGCATAAACCTATGAGAGCTAGGTGAAGAAGATGTTTGTGTCACGATTCCCTTTTGTTAATAATACAAAAGGCAATAAAAACTAAAACTAAGCAAATAGAAGAATAGCAAATAAACAGTTAACAAAATAACTAAATAAGCAATTAAAGCAAATAAGCAGATTAATTGAAATAGGGCAAATGACCAAAAATAGTAACAACTTTTGACATTTTTATCATTAACAGTAACATTATTTATTTTTTTATCATTAATAGTAACAACTTTTTATTTATCTATCAATAATAGTAATGGGTGACATGCAAACATGTTTAGCATGTCACCAACTTTTCAGTTATCAAAAATAGTAATATTATTTCAGATTTTTATCAATAATAGTAACACATCAAATTAAAACATGATTTTTTTTGTTTTATTAAGTTTTCTAATATTTCATAAGCACTAAAATAAACAAAAATTTTTATTCCGAATATTTATTTACGATTAGTTAATATTTGATTATTTGTTCACAATTATATATAATATGAACGGAAAAAAATACTACGAATCATTTCAATTTCAATTTTTCCAAACTAAAACACTATAAATCATTCTATTTTTAGTTTTTTCCAACAAAATAATATGAACTATTTTGGTTTTTTAGTTTTTTCGATCTAAACCGGCTGTAGGTTTTTTTTATATAAAAAACTAAAAATAAAAATTGGTTGCAATATTTTTCAAGCAGAAAAACTATAAACCACAATTATTCATAATTTTTTGTGTAGTTAAAAATTGTAACACCCCGTCTTTGAGAAATATTTCGTGGATTTAATTTATTGGTTGATTAAATTATTAATATTGCTTGGGGCAATGGTATGGCGATTAGTGAAATGAACACGTGTCGGAGTCGAGTATACATGTCACCGGATTATAATTCTAGTGGATTATTAATAATTATGAGACCACTGAATTAAATGGGAATATTGATCTTAATTATGAAATATAGATAACAGGTCGGGTATCGGTGTTGAACCCACATTATAAACTATATGTTTATACACGTTTAACTCTTTGCTTCTCATTCATTCCAAAAACATTGAGAAGTGATGTGTGTGTTTGTAAGAGCAAACAGAAGGAAAAAAAGTCGTACGTAACGGATCGAATTGAGCTCTGGAATTCATCTTTATCTTGGCTTGTGGAGTTCTTTAACTTGGGAAGGTAAGAAACCTTTAATTTAAATGAGTTGATTGTGTTATAAGGTGCTAAATTATGGAAATTGGTTTAGCAAGTGTTTTTTTCGTTGTTAAAAACACAAAAATAAATGAGTTGCAATTATTTTGTATGAAAACTCAAAATGATTTATAGTTTTTTGTAAAAAAAAACTTAAAAACATGATTGGATCGTAGTTTTTCATTTGGGAAAGCTAAAAGTTGAATGATTTGTAATCAATTTCGTTCGGAATTTACTAAAAAACCGTTCAATTTGTAATTTTTTTATTCCAAATGAAAAGTACTACGAATGAAAAATATTGCGACCCATTCATTTTTTAGTTTTTGTATGAATGGAAAAGTCATGCCTCATTGTGGTTTATAGTTTTATGAATGAAAAATATTGAGACCCATTTTGATTTTTTGTTTTTTTAATAAAAAAAACTATGATCCATTTATATTGGAAAAAACTAAAAAATGGAACGATTTGTATTATTTTATTCGGAAAAACTAAGAAAACGATGGTTCGTAGTTTTTTTGTTGGAATAAGTGAAAATTGCAATGATTCATAATATTTTTTTTCATTAATATTATATATAGTTGTGAATAAATAATCGAATATTATCTATCCGTAAGTATTCGGAATAAAAGTTTGGTTTATTTTGGTGTTTATGAAATATTAGAAAACTTAATAAAATAAAAAAAATTATGTTTTTAATTTGATATATTACTATTATTGATAAAAATCTGAAAAGATGTTACTATTATTGATAAATGAAAAGTTGGTGACCTGCTAAACAGGTTTGCAGGTCACTCATTACTATTATTGATAGAAAAATAAAAAGTTGTTACTATTAATGATAAAAAATAAATAATGTTACTATTAATGATAAAAATGTCAAAAGTTGTTACTATTTTTGGTCATTTGCCCATTGAAATAATCTAAATTAAACTACTAAACTAAAATAAAACTAGTTACCAAAATACGTGACTTTAAGCGCAACCGCTCCCCGGCAACGGCGCCAAAATTTGATACGAGTGTCGTTACCTCGCCAAAAATAACCACTAAATACCTTAGAAGTCAGGGTAAGTAGGGATCGTATCCACAGGGAGTGAGAGGTTAACTACACGTATTCGAGCGACTAGCGTTGCAAACTTAATTACGTGGAAAAGTGAATGATTGAGAAAGATCGTTACTTGCTTTATAAAACTAAACGCATGCGCGATTGTAAAAGAATACTTAATTGATGTGATTGATTAAATACGTTAACAAAGATAATCACTCCCGGATTACACACTTCGGTTCGTGTTTACTTTCGTGAACAATATAAAGATTACATAGACATAACCTTTTTTATAATCGTTAATAATATCGTTACGTGATCTTGGGCGTAGCGCGTGCTATTTTGATTACTCGTCTTAATTAAACATGTAATCGGTATGAATAATAACATATCAACGAACTATCTTACGAAATGCAACCAAATATATAACAATCAATCGTTTACAATCCAAACATAAACAATCAATAACATGCAAACATAAAGAATCGTTCATAAATATAAACACTTAGCGTTATGTTTCCTCTGAGAATGATTAATGAGAGATTAGCTGGACATCGTTGGTGTGATACTCTAGTCTTGTGAGCTCATCTTTCTTAGCAACGCCGTAGCTTGTCTCGTTCGCTCCTCATAACCATATTCGCTCAACCGTAACCCTTTCTAAGCTTTTCTCTTAATAAAACGAGACCCCTTTTTTGTCTGGAATGTCTTGTATTTATAGACAATTCTCAAAACCCTAAAAACGGCGCATAAATAATGTTTATGGGTTGGGCCCGCCCCCCCCCCCCCCCCCGGGTCTATGTTCGGGCTGCGCTTGGCTCTGCGCTTCTCGTCTTTTGAAGGGCCAAAACATTCCGTTGAGCACTCGAGTGGGGAGCAGGGCTACGCCCCCCCCACCCCACCCCCCGGGCTTGGCTCTCTAGAAATGTTCTTTGATTTTGCTAAAATTCGCCAGACTTATGCTTAAAAAGGTTACCTACACAAGCAATGAATTTTATCAATAGTAGCACATTCTACTTTAAATACATACCCGATCAGACACGAAACACGAATGACACCTACGAGTTTTACGTTAACATGACCCACGACTTGATTTACATCTCATTCAAGTCGGAATCTTCAAATCTAGTTTCAATGTTTGCTAGACTTAAGGGTGATTAACGGTTTAGTTTATAGGTTCGTTGGTTTCTCTAGTTAAATTTCTTTGTATCCCAAACCAAACAAGATTACCATCTACATAAGCCAACCCATAAACCGAATTTGAATTCGGTTTGGGTTGGTTTATAAACCAAATATTCAATATGCAAACAAACTACAAACAACCAAATGTTTTACGCTGAAAGAAATTAAGTATGAATCCCAAAATATTAAATTAAATAGCGAAATATTAAGTATGAATCCCAAAATATTAAATTAAACATACCCAAAAGAAATTAGTCCCAAAATTTTTGTCTTTGTCTCTCTCTCTCTCTCTCTCTATATATATATATATATATATATATATATATATATATATATATATATATACATACCTATGAAACACATTTTTCCAAATCGATTGTGAGATATAATCGTGCATGATTTACAAGTCTTGGTGATATGAAGGATCAATTGAATAAGGATGTGCATCTCACATTTATTTAGGTTCATTTTAAAGAATGACCTCTATGTGGGAGCATCTAACTTGTGATTATGGGAAACAAAATAAAATAATTGAGATAAGCAACCATAGGTGCAGGTCAGGAGATGATGTTCGATGATGTTCTTCATTCGTCAGCAAACTTGGTGCATTGCCATTTTTGTGGACATAAAATGATATTAGTACACAAATGTAGGATTCAATCTACATAATGTGTAGTCATGAAAGCATAAAACTGAATTAAACATCAACAACAAGCTGAATTTAACTGCCAAAATGCCCAAATTGAATACATATTGGGACTATTTTTTGCTTTCTACTAACAAAGGTAATAAGAAACAATCAAAACCGAATTAAAAACAACCCAAAAAGGAGCCTACACCATACTACATCGGACTCAGGACATTACAACATGTCGACGTTATTCCAAAATCTGCAGTACCATATAATCTTGTACAAGAGATTTGTGTTATTCAAAATCAAAAGAAATCCAACATATATGGAGCCTTGATTGAAGGTAAATAGCTATCAGTATACACCTCTGTTGGAACATTTATGTCTCGACTGATGCAATGTGGCAATTTAAGTTAATAACACGGGCGCTGCAAAAAAAAAAAAAAGCATTTGATGAGTAAGCAAAAAGTGAAATAGTTTTGGAAAGAATAGATGAAGAGAAACAAAGTTATAGAAGTAAATCCCCATTCGTTGTCATACCACGAGACAAGTTTCACAGGGGGCTCAAAGCAAATCCAGCCTTGGCATCAAAGATGCTTGACCTGCTGTCACCGACAAAGTCTGTAAATACGACATCCTCTTTAATGTATCCTAAAATGCCCTTGAGTTCGCCTTCTGATTCCTCCCTAAATTACAACTGCCCCATAAGTATTTGAATACAAACAGAGTTAAAAGCCTTCAATGTCAATATAATAATCTACACTTACTCAATGGCAACCTTGATCTCATTATAAGGAGCCTTCTTCTCAAGTACCACAGTTAAGTCAACAACTGAAACATCTACAGGTTATAAAAGTGGGCTTTCCTCATCACACTGTATTGCAGTTGTAAGTCTATGAGCAATAAAGACTTTATTGGCAAGGGACCATAATGCGCTTAGTATGATAGTGTCTGTGCTTCTGTTGGCTGTCTTCATCACAAAACCTGAAAGACATTAACATATCCGTAATGTATAATTTCCACATGTGAAAATGTCACCATGGTGTACTGGTTCTACGTAAAATTGTTTTGTGTGTGAGAGGTTCACTAAACGGACCTTAGATTCTATGTAAAAATGTTTTGTGTGTGAGACTTAGCAAGTGCTTTGTAATTAACGCAAAACTGGTAAATTGTCATGGATCGAAGAAACTTGAATAACCTTCATGCACCACAAAAAGTGCATCACAATTCCCCCGTGATGCATCAAATTCCCACGTGATGCATCAAATTCCCACGTGATGCATCGATTTCTACGTGATGCATTACGATTTTCTATCGATGTATTGTGATTATATAAGGTTCTTCGATGCATAGAGGTTATCCATTCATCCATTGAACGCGCCCATATATATATATATATATATATGTATGTATGTATGTATGTATGTATGTATGTATGTATGTATGTATGTATGTATGTATGTATGTATGTATGTATGTATGTATGTATGTATGTATGTATGTATGTATGTATGTATGTATGCAAAAGATCAAATTAGAAGCTAAATATATTTTGAGAAATATGAGAAACAATTTGATTGATTTTTTACATATTGATTCAACTTTTTTTAAATATATAAATAATTAATCAAAAATTCCGAATGAAAAAAATCAACAGTTAATTACTTTTTTACATTGATTTATTAGTTTTTGAATTTATAAACAATGAATCAAAAATTAAAAATTAAACGAATCAATATACAAAATAAGTGAATCAATGTGTAAAATTTTATCAATATACAAAGTATTAAATCATAATCGGTTTGGTACAAAACTAAACCAAAATCCGAATTATAAATTTGATTTGGTTTTAATAGTTTGGTTTATACGGATTCAATGTCGGTTAGACTCGATCAAATTTACTATGAATTTCAAATATTATAATAATTTCTCAAAATTCATGCTATATCCGACAAATGTGAAAAGCCCAAACTAGTCTTCTCAAAATTTTAGCAGAAGCTTCTTTCTGGTCAACTTTAATAGGAATCGCGTGAAGACCAAAACTTCAAGCCGCCTTCTTTCTTTCTGTATTTTAATATTCATCTTTTCATTCCCCTTTTCTTTCTGTATATAAATACAAACTCTTTGGATCCAAAATTCATCATCAAACACACTTCATTCCACTTCAATTCTCTCTTCTGTAAATCGATCATAATCTAAAGGGATTTCTTTGTGAAAAATGACTTGGATATTTTCATTATTCAACGGTCCATCAGGTTTTTCAGCAAATTCTACGGCTGAACATGTTACAAAAGGAATCGATGGAACTGGCCTTACCGCCATTGTTACTGGTAATCCTACTTCTCTAATCTTAGCTAATCTAATCTCAATGATAATATGAAATGAAAACAGTTTTATAAGAATCTTGATGCTAGCATTTGCATAGTGAAACTAAATATACATTTTCTTGACTTTGATATAAGTTGAATTAAACCAATTCTGCTTATTGTCACTAATTTTACAATATCTATGAACTTTTAGGAGCTTCAAGTGGTATAGGCACAGAAACGACTCGTGTCCTTGCCTTACGCGGGGTACATGTGATCATGGCTGTCCGAAATGTTGAAGCTGGTCAAAAAGTTAAAGAAAGCATTCGTGAACAAATCCCGAATGCTAAACTCGATGTTATGAAGTTAGATCTGAGCTCACAGGCAGCTGTACGAAAGTTTGCAGCGGAGTATATTTCAAAGGACCTTCCTTTAAACATCTTAATGTATAAAACAACTCCTTTTAGTCAAGATTTTTAAAGATTTTGAATAGTTTTTGATAGTTGCATGCGGGACTAATTTCATTTTCATCGTCTTTTCTATATGAAAAGCCTCAATGCAGGGTTGACGTCTAATAAGTTCGCTCTTACAGAAGACAACATTGAATTGATGTTTGGAACCAACCATATCAGTATGTTAACATCTACCCCCAAACAAATTAAACTAGAAAAACACAATCGACTTATCTTCTAAGAAACATCTTTTTGTTTTTATATTAGGTAATTTCCTTTTAACAAACTTGTTGTTGGATACCATGAAAAAGACTGCAAATACAAGTCAAAAAGAAGGAAGGATAGTTATTCTTTCGTCGGAGCTTCATAAGATGTCATACAAGGGTGGAATTATGTTTGACAAGATCAATGACGAAAAGAGGTACGTTATGAAATCATTAGTTTAGAGGAACGTACTGTCGTTTGATTTGTTGGATTTCAAGGCATTTAACATGCATGATTAATTTGGATTTTATGGGATTATATGAGATCATTGGTTTACAGAATTTTGAAGTTTTTCAAATGTTGGAAGGATTATGAAATCCCACAAACAAGGGTTTTCAAATTCAAAATCCATCCACTACTTAAAAGAGTTCAAAATATATTCTTTACAAAATGCAAATCTTTATAAATCTAGTAACAAGGTCATTAATGTACAGCATTTACTAAAATATCATGTGGACTTTTTGTAATTTCAGCTATAGCTATTTCTATGCTTATAATCAGTCGAAGCTTGCTAATGCATTGCACGCGAAGGAACTAGCGAGGCGTCTCAAGGTGATTCATTTTTTTCCATTTCATTTCTTTTCTCATCTTTGGTATGAAATCAAGATCTTCATATAGTAATCCACCCCTTTGAAATGATACACGGTTAATTACCATTTTCTGGACTAACCTGTAAGTTTACTTTTATCTTGGTGGAATCAGAAAGAAGGTGCAAATGTGACTGTAAATTCACTACACCCTGGAGTTATCAAAACAAATCTTATACGTGACCAAGGGTTTGTGGCCTCTGCTTTCTTCGGATTGGCTTCCATTTTCTGGAAGAATGTTCCACAAGGAGCTGCGACTACATGCTATGTGGCTTTGAATCCCCAAGTAAAAGGTATTAGTGGCGAGTATTTTCGTGATAGCAATATATCAAACGCAAGCAAATATGTTGAAGATCCAGAATTCGCCAAGAAGCTGTGGGACTTCAGTTTGGAGTTGTCTCGACCAAAGTATTCACGTTCTCAACCTCGTGTACTGGCTTCATTAAATTATTAAATCATTTGAGTGTTCTTATAGTTTTTAGGTTTGTATTATAATACACATTTATTGGAAAAAGTTGATATTTCAATGTGACATTTCTACGTTTTGTTTTGTATTCTTAAAGCTCTATGTCAAGTTTCCATTTTCTTATTCTTGAGTTGACAATAATGTAAATTAATCATGCAATATACCACAAATGTAACTAACAAAGAAGATGAAACATTCGGGTAGGAGTAGGACTCGTCAGCAAGGTCAACACAGGCAATCGTCAAGGGCCCATTAATCATAAGGGTCTATTCTCAAAAAAATCTATTATATACTTAGATCTATTAAAGATTAAACAAGATTATTGGCTTGCAAAGTTTTTAGTTTTAACGTTATAAAATTTTAAGTTTTTTGTTTTTAATTAATCATTTTTACTTGAATTTTGCTTATTTTGTATATACGGATATCTGAACAAATTTTTTAGTGTCAATGTTAAGTTTTTGTCTGGGTTTGCAAAAATTGATTGGACCGACTCTGATTGAGGGGATAATTTATACACATTAGATAATATCAAATACGTACAACAGAACACAATTTCACATTTGAATGAAGAACAAACATTACTTGACAAAGGAGAAAAAAAATCAAAGAAATTTGAAACACAAAAAAGGATTTGTAGTAGTTAAATCTTGATGTTGCTTTTAAACACATATGTAATAGTTGAATCTTGTTGTAGCTTTTAAGTTTTTCACATCATAAATGCTTATCGTAAATTATTAATTAATGGGTTTATTATGAAAAAAACCAACATGTTTTCATGTTTTTTGCGTTTTCGTCCCTCCATGTTATTTTTTTTCATAAAAGTCAACTGTTATTCTTTTCTTCTTGGTTTAGTGAAATTTGGACATTGAAACCCGGTTTTTTAGTTTTTTAAAACCGGTTCACAAATTTTAACCGGGATCTAATGTCCAAATTTCACTAAAACAAAAAGAAAAAATAACTTAGAGGTTTTTTATGGAAAAAAATAATATGAAGGAACGAAAACACAAAAAACGTAAAAACATGTTGGTTTTTTTCATCATAAACACTTAATTAATCCATAAAACACTACTATTTTATTGGGTCCGGATACAACATTTTAACAAATTGTTTAATAATATACTAATATTTAATAGAAAATAAAGATATTTTTTTCTTTTTATTGGGCCCACAAAATTATCAAAACAATTCGTTCATATACATCCGTGCAGAGAAGAGGACGTGAATAATTTTTAAAAAAGAATTGGTTATATAATATGTATGTAAACTTATAATTAAACCATATAAATATTAATTACTATAAAAAAATACAATAAAAGTATAGTTATTTGTCAAAAGTATCTTTTTATCTATACTTTTAAATATAAATGAATAATAGTTATTTCTTTAACATTTTTAAAATTTTTTATTTCTAAATTAACAAAACATGTTATGACATATGTTTTTATTGGTTTTTTTAATATAATCTTATTTATTTTAGAGCAAAAGACATTTTTCGTCCTTGTGGTTTGATGGTTTACCCGGATTCAGTCCCTCAACCTTACTAAGGTCAAATTTCATCGCTATTGCTGATTTTGTCCACTTTTAGTCCCTCGTCCGTTAAACTTAACGACACAACCGTTAGATTTGTAAGAATGACATTTTTACCCTTTTCACTGTGACGCTTTTAGTCCCTATGGTTTTATCATTTACCCATATATAGTCCAAACATTTATTTTATTTTATCTTTATAATTATATTATTTATAGATATACTTAATTAATTATAAACACACTTATTTTATTTATAAATATACTTATGTTTTAATATTTTATTTACATTTACTATTGTTTATATGTTATTTAAAATTTAACTTTAATTTTAATTAAAGTTTTATATTTTCTTTACAAAATTATTTAAAGTTTATCTTCCTTATTAATTTTAATTTTTATAATATTATTGTTGACATTTATATATGTAGCTTTTGTTAGTTGTGTTTATGTAAATATGAATTCGTCGATATTTTTCCTTTCCAATGTCACTGTTTCTTCAAGTATCTTCCAACTTAATCAATTATCGACACATAAATCATATACATATGTGAATATGTCTTGAATATTTACATACATACATATGTGTGTGTGTGTGTCTATATATATATATATATATATATATATATATATATATATATATATATATATATATATATATATATATGTAAGTATATATATATTATATTATAATAATATACTAATAAATAAAAATATAATAAAAAATCATTATAGGATGTGCAAAAAAATCAAACTAAAATCAAAAAACCAAAACCAAAATGGAAATGGAAAAAGTTTATTTGGTTTTATAATTTAAAAAAATCAAAACACCTAAACCGAAACAATATATTCAGATATAAAATTTAGACTATACTCACTTTTAGAATTCACACATACACACGCACGTGTGTGTGTGTGTGTGTGTGTATATATATATATCAGAGATATATTCACACATATGTATATATAATTTATGTGTCGATAATTGATTAGGTTGGAAGATACTTTTAAAGAATTAGTGACATTGGAGAGGAAAAATATCGACGATATTATCTTTACATAAACACAACTAAAAAAATTACATATATAGATGTTAACAATAATATGATAAAAATTAAAATTAATAAGGAAGATTAGCTTTAAATAAATTAGTAAATGAAATATAAAATTGTAATTAAAATAAAAGTTAATTTTTTAAATCAAATACGAAGAATAATAAATGTAAATAGATTATTAAAGTATAAGTATATTTATAAATAAAATAAGTGTGTTTATAATGAATTAAGTACATCTATAAATAATATAATTATAAAGATAAAATAAATAAAATAAATAAAATAAATGTTGGACTATAAATTGGTAAATAATAAAACCATAGGGACTAAAAGCGTCACAGTGAAAAGGGTAAAAATGTCATTCTTACTAATTTAACAATTGTGTCGTTAAGTTTAACGGACAATAGATTAAAAGTGGACAAGATTAGCAAAATAGGGATGAAATTTGGTCTTATTAAGGTTGAGGGAGTAAACCATCAAAGCAAATGCACGAAAAATGGCTTTTACCCTATTTTATATTTTATAATATACTTATATATTTTTAATTGATATAATTTAAGATTTTTTACTTTATAAATTTAATTTGAAGTTTATGTATAGATTATATAATTTAGATTTTCTTTTTAAGTTTATGTTTAGATTAATTAAAAAAACAAATGTTAAATAGATTATTAAAACAAATAACATTATCGGATAATATCAAATAGTAGATATAGCTTATTATTTATTAATTTATTTTAAAAATAATGATGTGTATTTATCTTTTCTAGATGTAATTTGATAATATTGTACTTTTTTCAATTAAAATATAATCTTATTTATTTTAATATTTTATTTGAAGTTTATAACATTATTAGATTATGTCAAAGAGTGGATATAATTAATTATTTCTTAACAAGTATCAAATAGATAATGATGGTTTATAACATTATTGGATAGTTGATAGAATTTATTATATATTAATATTTATAGATATTAAAAATAATAAATTGTATTCATCTTTTATTTTATTTTATTTTAAAAATAATAAATTGTATTTATCTTGTTAGGTTTAATGTGGTGACGCCACGTGGCTTTTATGTTCTCCTTTATTAAATAGAGTTTATTATGAAAAAAACCAACATGTTTTCATGTTTTTTGTGTTTTCGTCCCTCCATGTTTTCTTTTTCCATAAAAAACCTCAAGTTATTCTTTTCTTATTGGTTTAGTGAAATTTAGACATTAGAACCCGGTTTTTCAAGTTTTTTAAAACCCGGTTCACAAATTATAACGGGGGTCTAATGTCCAAAATTTCACTAAACCAATAAGAAAAGAATAAATTGAGGTTTTTTATGGAAAAAAAGAACATGGAGGAACGAAAACGCAAAAAACGTGAAAACATGTTGGTTTTTTATATAATAAACCCTATTAAATAATATATATATATATATATATATATATATATATATATATATATATATATATATATATATATATATATATATATATATATATATATATATATATATATATATATATATATATAAGCATATCTATCTATCTATATATAATAAAATAGAACACAATTTGTTAAATGACGTTATCACATTTTACCAAAAAAGATATATACAATATTATTATTTTTAATGTTAAATAAATTAAAAGATAAATATAATTCCGTTTTTCTAATATCTAAGAAACATATACAAAAAATACAACATTATTATTTTTAATATTAAATAAAATAAAAGATAAATACAATTGATTTTTTCTAATATCTATAAATTTCACCAAAAAAGATATATCCAACATTATAATTTTTAATATAAAATAAAATAAAAGATAAATACAATTAGTTTTTCCATCTAAATTAAATCTTATATATAATTATGTATATAAATCTAGTTCAAAAATTATATTTGTTAGGGACAATATTTGTAGAGCTGAAATGAATATTACTTTAATAATTGTGTTCATCTCTAAGGGGGAGAATGTTGGGAATAAATAATAGAGATGAAACAATTATATGGTATATAATTGTAATTACTCAATATTATAGGGGTTGGATTGTAAATACTCAAAGCTTGAGTATTAAGTATAAATAGAGAGAGATCTGATAGAAGAGAGTGAGAAAAAGTAGAATCGAAGATTACACACACTCATGCAGATCTGATTAGAGAGAAGAGAATTGCTTTGCAAGAAAGCCATGAACCAAATGTAATATTCTTCTCTTAATCATTCAATAGATTGTGTTTGATTGTTAATTGTTCATATGTTTATGTTTAGATTGAATGAATTGCTAGAAATATGAATTCACAATTGGTATCAGAGCCTAATATGGATTAAATTGGTTGAATTTGAATCTGAAAAATTGTTTTTCGACAGCACTGTTTCATAGCAAACATTGATATTTTAGAAAATCAATTGGAGTTTTTGAATCGGTGGATGAAAGGAATTGAATCTTTGATCGAGTGTGCGTATATCATCGTTGAATCTGTTGAATTAGTTCTTAGATCTCAATGCCAAACACAAAGATTTTAATTTGAAATTTTCTGAATTTTTGAATAGAGTCGTGTTCTTCAAGTTCTTGCTGAAATTCGAGATTTTAATTTGAAAATTGAAAAGAACACTTCACAAAATGTGTTTCTGTGTGTAAAACGCACCTTTGGTATAAATTTGGAGTCATTTTGTGAATTTTTGTTGAAAAGATTGGATTTACACTTGGAATTATTTGAAATTGATCAAACTCGGACATATTAGTTGATCGAGTTGTGTCACTTAGGTGACCGAGTTTGTTTTAGGTTTAATCGAGTTTGGTTATTTCATCATTCGAGTTTGCATGAACTTAACCAATCAAGTTTGTATCTAGTTTTAATCGAGTTTGAAGGAAGTATTGATCGAGTTTGTTGTAGAATTAATCGAGTTGTATCATGTTTTCATCAAGTTTGAGCATTTGTTGATCGAGTTTGCTTTCTTCTAGATCGAGTTTGATCATATGTATATCGAGTTTGATTTCTGTGACCATCGAGTTTTATTCTTAGTCTCTCGAGTTTAGTACCTTAATACCCGAGTTTGTATATGAACTAATCGAGTTTCATAGTTCATCAACCATGTTTCAAGCTTAATCACCCGTGATTCATTGGTAACCATTCGAGTTTCACCATTTATCATTCGAGTTTCATCAAGCTTCAGTCGAGTTTCATTAAAAGTTCATTCGAGTTTCATCAAATGTCAATCGAGATTCATTCTGACCGAGCTTGATAAATCAACACTTGTGCTTCATTCGAATTTATCAAAGAACCAATCGAGTTTCATTCTTCAGAATTCGAGATTTACTGTGTTACATTCGAGTTTCATACTTTACAAATTTAAGATTGAATTGTTTAATCAGAGCTGATTTTGCACAAGTTATCATTAACTGAAATAAATTTTCAAAGTTTAATCAAAATTCAATCAGTTTTCCCATAAAAGATCTTGGAAGATTCAATTTCTAGCAATTCATAATGGAATTTGAACAATTGTCAAAGTCTGAGCTGATTTTCAAACTTACTGAATCTGAAAAGATTCGTAAGAACAACTACGACATTCTCATTCAGTTAAATACTGATAAACATTTGGCGTTACGTGACATACAAATACTGAATGAAGAAATTCAGAGCTTAAAAGAAAAACAAAACTCTGAGAGTTGTGCTCATCAATTGAAAATATCTGAATTATTTAAAGAACTTGATGAGCTGAAACAAGAAAATTTTCAGAATGCAACTCAACTGAAATATCTTTTGCCTGAAAGATCTGATCTTTACAAGAAAGTTAAGGATCTTGAAGATACACTTTCTAAGACAAAACAAACTGGTCAGAATTGTATTTTAAACAAAAATGAAGAATTTTTTGCTCTTCAACAAGAGTTGTCTTTAACTAAAGATTTGATTGAGAAGGAAAGACATGAGTTCTTACTCAAAGAACAAGATTTTAAATCAAAATCTGAATTGTAATCTTACAAAACAATTACATGTGTTTACTTCGTCAACTGAGTCAAAGGTTAAGACCCCTTCTTCAGTGTATTTAAAATCCAATGTTGATCACTCTGGTTTGTCTTCAGAAAGTGAAGTGAATCTAACTAACTCTGCTAAGTTTGATTCTTCTTCAGATCTTAAACTTAAGTATCTGTTAAAGATACACAGAGGCAAAGATAAAATTGTTGAACAACTTCCGGTCAAGATTTACACCGGTGAATCTTCGAAGTCAAATTTTCTTAAAGTTTCTGAAAATACTGGTCATTCTAATCAGAAAACATTTTCACAGACAAATACCAAGTATTATCAGAAACAGGCAAGAACCGGACAGTTTTTCAAAAAGAAAAGTTCGCAAAAGTATGATCATTCAAATTCAAGTTTCTTTAGAAATTCAGATATTCAATTTTCTCATACTCAAAGAAATTTGTTTTCTGCTTTTGAAAGAGAAGCTGATAGTTATAACTTGCAATGGGTACCTAAACCCAAGTACAAGTGGGTACCAAAACCTGTTTTGAAATGGGTACCCAAGAGCGCTAACAAGTCTGGATCCAAATCTGTTTGGATACCAAAGACATCTTAAATTTTGCAGGTTATAGGTTTCTTATCATTTCAGATAAGGACCCGTTCTTCATTTCAAAAGGCTCTTGATTACTTCAGGTCAAGACCCGTGCTTCAACTCAAAATTGGTTTCTAGTTAAATTCAGACTAGAACCCGGACTTCAATGAACCAGAGACAATGGTTTTCAGTTACTTCAGACTGAAACCCAAGCTTATGCGACAAATGGCTTCTAATCACTTCAGATTAGAACCCGATTCTGAAAGACGAATATTTCTGGAATTCCTGCCCTGCATTCAACTCCGAAGCTGAAATTGACAAATAGGGAGTTTTATTTTTTATAATTTTTTGCTCCTGATTTCATTTCTACGAGTTGACTAACTGTGTATGCTTATTTCCAGGGGGAGTTTCAGACGCACTTTGACGATGACATTTTTCAAAACTATGTGTGATTTTTCACGAAAATATTTGACACACACATAAAAAGAGTTTTTGAGCTGAAAGAAATTTTTTTTATGAATCTCTGAATCTATCATTGAGATTAATTGATCTAATCTCTTTGATCTTCATAATCTCATTTCTTCTGAGATTCTTTTTGTTATAACTCTTCCAATTTATACTGGATTCTCCCGTTATCTCCCAAATGCTAATTCTTTCAAGAAAATCTTATTCTTTTCATTTCATATATCAGATTTTCTATTTTTTTTATGATATCTCCCATATTCTTTGAATATAATCTCTCTGATATCCCTTGAGCTTCAAAGCTGAAAATCTTTCTGCTGACTTCGATTATGCACCAATCTGAGTGATAGGCATAAATTTCGCTTCTATGGTCTAACCAGAACCGGAAGACCTACCCAAGGAGCAAACCATCTATAGATTGTGCGAGTGAGGGTTCTTTAGGTTTATTAGTTGAGAAGTGTCGGTTATCACGGGATACTGACAGGGTCGAGCAGAGATAAAATGTAAATGAGAGGGATATTGATATTGAAAGGAGATGGTGGTGCATCAGATCATGCTTTTGCTATAAAGCTGACTGAATTCATTTCTTAAAAGTGAGCCGGAGGGAGCTTAGTTGAAAAATGCTGAGAGCTGAGTGTTGAGAAAGGATTTGAAGAAAATAAAATCCTACCAACACTGTGTCTGCTGGGTAATACACATAATCTATCAAGCCCTAGGCGACTTGATATTGAAAAAGACGTCATGGACCCAGTGACGCATGCACTTAACCCCACCAACTACTCAGTTATCTCTCAAAAGATTTCTGTTTCAATAATCACGGAGATATAGCACATTTCTATCGATATATCATTTGGATATTATTGATATTGAAACAAGGAAGACAGTTGCTCCGGTCTCCAATTTCATTTGATGCACATTGTGTCTAGAGCTGATTATATACACTTTTAGGACACATCGAGTCTATCAGTCTGCGTGACTATAAACTGCTAGTCCAAAGTGACTAAGCCGGAACAAATATGAGTGATTCTTTCATGATAAAGGATTTCACGATGACTATTTGGAAATCCTACCAGTGTTACTATCATGCCAGCGCTGAACGTAGGTCACATAGATTTTGTCTATTGTGTAAACAGGAATCCTATGTGGACCTGGACTCATTTTCTCACAAAATGAATGTGTTTCATTTTCCCAAAAGTTGAAAAGCTTTGTTTTTATTCTGAAAAGCTAAAGTATCAATTCGAGGGGGAGTGAAATTTTTGAGGAAGAGTGAGTTAGGTTGGTTTTGTATAGGGGGAGAGGATATCAGTTTGAGAGGGAAAAAGTCAATTTGAAATATTTTGAAATTGTAATTGTTGTTGTATTTCTGCTACTTTAAACTTCAATGAATTAATGTCTCTGAAGATTTTGCATGATTTTCATAATTCTTATGATCATCATGAGGGGGAGAAAAACTAAAGTTCAGAGACAACAGTTGAGTAGATTGAAGTCAACTGAAGACAATTGCTACATCATATCAAATGAATTGATCAAGGGAGAGAATTAAAAAGCTATTCATGATTCAAGGGGGAGTGTACTTACAAGAAAATACAAGAAAAGAGAAGTTCAGAGAAGAAGATTTGTGAAGATCAGAGAGAGACAAATAAAGAAAAGAAGAAGATTCAGAGATCAGAGAAAAGAAGAATATTCACGAAAAAGTCCCTGAAATGATCTTTTATCAGAAAATTGATTTCATCTCTAAGGGGGAGATTGTTAGGGACAATATTTGTAGAGCTGAAATGAATATTACTTTAATAATTGTGTTCATCTCTAAGGGGGAGAATGTTGGGAATAAATAATAGAGATGAAACAATTATATGGTATATAATTGTAATTACTCAATATTATAGGGGTTGGATTGTAAATACTCAAAGCTTGAGTATTAAGTATAAATAGAGAGAGATCTGATAGAAGAGAGTGAGAAAAAGTAGAATCGAAGATTACACACACTCATGCAGATCTGATTAGAGAGAAGAGAATTGCTTTGCAAGAAAGCCATGAACCAAATGTAATATTCTTCTCTTAATCATTCAATAGATTGTGTTTGATTGTTAATTGTTCATATGTTTATGTTTAGATTGAATGAATTGCTAGAAATATGAATTCACAATATTATTTGTCTATAAACTTATTAATATATATTAAATATTAATACAAATCATATAAACATTATTAAATATTTAAAAGTAAACATAATAAAATTTTAATAAATTCATATTTCATTGTATTTTATTCATTATAAAATACAAATAAACATTATGTTCTATGTAAAATTAAATTTTCATATTATATCGATTAAATATATATAAATTTAGAAATAATTTTTTTCTAAAAATGTTAAACAAAAGTAACTACAGTAGTTCATGAAGATTAAAAAATAGATAAATAATATATATGACAAATAACTATACTTTTGTTGTATTTTTTTTAATAAAATTGACATTTATATGTTTTAATCTTAAGTTTACATACATCTTATCTAACAATTTATTTATTAAAATTTATTCACGTAACACGTGGGTTCATAAACTAGTATATATATACTAGCAGTGTACCCGCGTAAAGCGGCGGTGACAAAATTTTATTTTTTATTTGGCAACATGTCTGTTAAGTTGCATATCATTTTTCTAAAGACAAAGTTAATTTTTCTAAAGACAAAAGGAAAAGAAGATTGAATTCATAGTTAAAACGTCAAACTCCTGTAGATATAGAATTAATAATCTTTTTCCGGTATTCAATAACATTTTAGCTATAAATATCAATTTTTAACTTGATTATCATTATTAACCTGCCAAACATCTAATATGAAAATACAATAATTAATATGTACCATCTCTGACCATTGCTTAAGATCATTCTCTTTGTTAAAAGTTATTATTCAAACATTTTACATTATTCATGAATCTCAACTCCTAGTCTCTTAGGGTGCGTTTGGTACAGTGAATGAAATTGTAGAGAAATGACAACAGATAATAGCATTGCAGAGATTGGTCTGGAGAAAGAGAATTGATTCATCTATTTGGTAGAAACAGAAACAAAGAATTCAACAGAGAAATGTAACATCAATGTCTCTCGTTTGATACAACAGAGAATTCAGAGAGAATTCAATAAATGTTATTATTTGCAATCATAATTTTTTTGTAAAAATTTCTCTCAAACCTAAAAAATATTAATAATTAAATAAAGTACTAACATAGTTTAACCCCAAAAAATTGCTAACATGGTTTAACCCCTAAAATATTAAATAAAGCACTACAATTTAATTCAAATCAAAACAAATTACTACAATTTTATTCAAACCAAAAGTAACACCAACAATATATATATATATTGAGGTTCTATGGGGCACCATATGCATCGGGAACCAAATGGAACCAAAAATGCATTAAGGGCGTTTTAGGAATGCAAAACATTTAAATTATAATTAAAATATATTTTAGAAACTTTTAAAATAGAATGAATTAATTTAGGTAATTAAATCATTAAATTAACAACTTTCCCTTTATTTCTCCTCCTTTCTCTCTTCTCCCACTCTTGATTGACTCCCTCCCTCTTTAGTGACCGGCGGCTGGCCACCTTCTCCCTCCCTCTTTATTGGCTCCGGCGGCCACCCTTTCCCTCCCTCTTTATTGGCTCCGGCGGCCACCTTCTCGCTTGACTCTCTCCCTCTTTAGTGACCGGCGGCCACCTTCTCCCTCCCTCTTTATTGGCTCTTACGGCCGCCTTCATTCTCCCATTCCTCCTTCTTTATTTTCACTCCAACCCATTTCATCAAATGGAAAATCCAATTCTTGCTTCATTCCTACAACACACCAACAATCGAGAAAAACGGTCAAAACGTCGTGGTAGCAATGGCGACATCTTTAAAATGTTCAAGCTTCTTCCCATGTTATGAACTTCATGTGACGAGCATAATGAAAATGATGCATAGCAGCCGGTTTGAAAATGAATACGATGCATCATGTTTTTCCAATGTTTATGGAAGACGAATCCGATGCATCGTGTTTATGAAGATGAATCGTGTTTGAAAATGAATTCGATGAAGATGCATAATGAATGATGATAAATCCAATGAAGATGCTTTGATGATGAATCTGAAATGCATCGTGTTTTGAAGATGAATTCGATGAATTTGATGAAAATGCATCATATTTGAAATTGAATCCGATGAATTGGATGAAGATGCATGATGGTGGGACGAAGAAGATGATGAATATGGCCGAAGATGATGAATATGGCCGAAGATGAGGATGAAATCATCCGAGATGCATCACGAATTGAAAGATTAACATTAGATGCATCCAGATCAAATCATGTTTTTTGAATTTGTTTAAATTTTGTAATTTTGGAAGTGTATCAATTAATTTAATTTAGCATTTATTGTTTGGTTATTTGATTGAATATTCAATTAATGTAAAATTAAATTTTATTTGATTAGATATATTATTTTTCCCAAAATACCCTAACAATTATGTGCATCGCGGATGCACCAATGATCATTTAATCTAAGAGTTGTGGTTGGTTTCTTTTTTGGTTCCCGATTCATATGGTGCCCCATTGAACCTAACTCTCTCTCTCTCTCTCTCTGTATATATATATATATATATATATATAAAAGTTTAAACATAACATGTGAAAGCTAACTTATATACACATGCACATCATATATACACCTATGAAACACATTTTTCCAAACCGATTGTGAGATATAATCGTGCATAATTTACAACTCTTGGTGATATGAAGGATCATTTGAATAAGGATGTGGATCTCACATTTATTAGGTTCACCCGTTTTAAAGAATGACCTCTATGTGGGAGCATCTGACTTGTGATTACTGGGAAACAAAATAAAATAATTGAGATAAGCAACCATAGGTGCAGGTTTGGAGATCAGCAAATTTGGTGCATTGACATTTTTGTGGACATAAAATGATATTAGACTATTAGTACACAAATGTAGGATTCAATCTACATAATGTGTAGTCATGAAAGCATAGAACTGAATTAAACATCAACAACAAGCTGAATTTAACTGCCAAAATGCCCAAATTAAATACATATTGGGACTGGTTTTTTCTTTCTACTAAGAAAGGTAAAAAGAAACAATCAAAAGTGTCAAGACCATCCCTTATGGGGCAGTCCTGAATGACTAGGTCCCAAGGAGCAATACAGCATCAATCAAAACTAAGATAGATTAATAAAGTGCGGAATTAAGTCATTACAAAAATTAGGATTATCATAATGTAAGTTCAAAACAAAACTACAAAAGAGCATCAGGACACTAATCTAATACATAATCACAACACATAGCACTGATCTACCCAAACCACCACCATTATTGCCTTCAATCAATACCAATTGCAGATTTAGTAGTGGTCTAATGACATCAAATTCGAGCGTCCAGATCCTAAAGACTTGGGTCAGCTGGACCTTTTCCTTTGATTAAACCTGTAAAAGATTCAACAACAACTGTAAACGGCGCTTAGTGAGATTATAGATTTAACAGTTAACATGCCATGACAATTTTAAGCGGAGACTTGACTTTTGACTTTGACTTTGAGCTCTGACTTTGACTTTAAGCGTGATTTTTTTGACATGACTGCCGCTATCAGCCAGACATTGTGAGACATAGGACTTAAGATCGGATGATGTTTAATCTCACGCACACGCTTTTAATTGTGGGGATCAGCCACATACTGGGCTAGCTACCAGTAAGACAACGTGGGCAAACATCGGAGCAGACTTAATCATAGACTGGCATAGACTTATTCATACTTGAATTGTGCTGAAGCATATGAAAGCATTGATATCAAGGCAAATGACTAAAAGCATTCAAAGTAATGAATCAAGATAGCAACAACAATATATATCCAGGACTAATTCAGACTGTAAAGACATTTGTGCAGGATGATATATGAAAAGCTATCATGATCCACAGGCATCACCGTACCAAGGTGTGCACGGGTCACATTCTAGCTGAGCATATAGACTTTCAAATAAAGCTAGAACAACAATATGTCTCACAGGAAGACAAACATGTATACAGTTATATCTATAACTCACAATTACTGTTTTATTGCATGAGTGTTGACTTTGACTTTCGCAAGCGGATTGAATCCACCACTTGAGTTATCTCAGGATTTGACTTTAGCTTTGACTTTACTAACTTTAGCTCTGACTTTGGATTTGACTTGCTTCTCTGACTTTGGCTTGACTTTATTAACTGATCTTGGCTTTAATTGCTTTAACCTGACTTTTTCTGGCTTGGCTTTACGGACTTTGACTTTATAACATAGTTCAGATTTTACTGAACCTGTTAATTGTATGACAATTCAGTTTTCATAAGCTTGTTGACATTTACACAATACAATTGTGTAATTCAGGAACTTCCTGTAGCTTATGCATAGACTTTCTCGTTTATTGACTTTTCATGTAGGCTCTGACTTTGGTGAATCACAATTAGACATTAAAGTTCAGACTCGACATGAATTTTACTGGATTTATGAGCTTTTATGTGCATTTCAGGGACATGTGTGATGACTTATTTAGTCATTCATGACATTATTTGCAATTTAACTTATTTGCATTTTAACTTAATCATATACATGTAATGACACATTATGCACAATTAAGTTATATCAATATGCACACAATCGAAGGTTCTTCCATTCAATTTTGTGATTATTCATGGGATTTAAATGTATAAATATAAATATGATTATCCCCCTCTTGCTTTCAACTGAATACTTATTTAATTGATCACTCATACACACATATATGTATATAAATTTACACCTCCTAATTAATATAAAATCATGTTTGTATATCTATATATAATATATACATGCTGCACATAAATGCACAACACCCACCCGTACTTAAAAGAAGAAAAGAAAGGAAATGGATAGGGTTGGTGTCTTGTTTCTATCAATTACTCTGCACACACACACACACAACATTTACTATATTAATGAAAGAAAAGAAAAGGTTTGAGGTTTGTTGCTTTCTCTGCACAACACACTTCTAGACAATTTTATATATATATATATATATATATATATATATATATATATATATATATATATATATATATATATATATAAAATTGTCTAGAAGTGTGTTATAACTTACACTTCTAGACAATTTTATCGCTTATACTTTTGTACTGTGTCAACTTACACTTTGAGATTCAATTATAACTTTCAATTAATTCAGATATCGAGTTAGCAATTAAGATAGGTTATATCTCTTTTCTTTTGATATTGAGCCAGTCGTGGCTTGTTGAATTTCACATTTGTTCTATTGAACATTTTCACTCATTGATAATGTTATTATCATCAATCGCTTCGCAGACTTTTGGTTTGCGCTGACTATTATCAAGACTTGAGATGACTTTTCATTTGTAATTCCTGAGTCCAGGGTTACGTTATTTGCTTCAGCCATGACTTTTATTGACAAGACAATGGAATAAGAATTCCATATATACATGCGTATAGTCTTTTAATTGACTTACATTGGTCATTCAAGACCAATCGCTTAATTCTTATAAGAATTTCTCTTTATCTCTAATTTGATTCTAGTTTTGTGCCTCTGACTTTTTTGATTACTATTCAAGCTGACATTAGGTGCTTGACAATCTGGTTCACAGACCATCTTCTCATTTAGTTTTTATTGGATCAACAATTTCTACCTCTGCCTCATTACGATACACGCTGTAATCATTCAGATTACAAGGCTTTACGAAGAAGCTTGTGCTTAAAATTCAGTTTTGGGCTTTCTCAAAGCTTTTGAATCATACATGATTCAAAAACTGATACCTATATTGCTTATAGGTAAAAATTCTGATTTGAAAGAGACATTTAAGTCATAGCTTCAACTGATACAACCTATATGTCATCCGCATATTCTTTATCGATGACAAAGCTGTACAGTCGAACTCAAGACTTATTTTGAAATCACAAGTCAATTTAAATCAAGAATAGAAAATCTTTCTCCTGATCTCCTTAGCGATCTTATTTTTAAAATGTTTCTATGGAATCGGAATGAGGTAAAAGCACAGTTTGTAGTAGAATGAAATGATACACGGCAGGTGTTTAATTAGCAAACGTACTCATGACCGCATTTGGCATTTCCTCCGTTTCCTTGGCTGTGATATGAAAGGCACGGGCTCTGGCTGATGGAGTTGCAACAGTGCTCTTCATTGTTGAACCTCCGGCATATGACTGGGATTGACTGTTGCTTCTCATTGGACATTGATGATTAAAGTGTCCCGGTTTTCCACACGTGGAACAACCAAGACCCTTCGTTGGGCATTCCTCGCTATTATGACCGATTTTGCTGCAAACATAGCATATCACATCAATTGGATAAGAAAACTAAGTATGTGATTTCCTACATCTTTTGCACACTCGTTGTTCCGATTGAATCGCGTAAGACTTGGCCTTCTGAGGAGAGCTATACTGATCAGTCTGTTGAGACTGGTTCTTTCCCGTCTTGAAGAATTTGCTAAATCATTGCTTCTTGGGTGGAGAAGGACATGTCGGATTGATCTGAATTTTGCTTAGTTGCTCCTCATACTCCAGGTATTCGCTTTCAATTTGTCTGGCTGCTTCCACCATCTCCAAGTACGTCTTGTATTTGTTACCACTCATCGGCTGACAATATTTTGGGTTTAATCCTCTACGAAAATGATTCATTTTTCTTTAATATGTGGTTACTTGATAAGATGAATAGCCACACAGTCGTGAGAACTCGTGCTCGTATTCATCGACCGTTTTTTCTCCTTGAATCAGATGCATCAATTGAACTTCCATTCTATCTTGCTGATCCGTGAGACAGTACTTAGCGTTGAACATGTCGAGGAATTGCTCTCATTCAAGTGTTTGGATGACGTCCTCTCCGTAGATACTCCTTTGTGTCTTCCACCATGCACGGGCAGCTCCGACAAATAGAGCAGTAGCATACTTGACTCTTTGTGAATCTAGGCACTCAGAGATATTGAAAATGTCTTCTGTGTGACAAATCCAGTCCAATGTCTGGATAGGGTCTACAGTACCATCAAATGTCAAGGCACCATTAGACTTAAAGTCTTTGAATCGGCAGCCTTTTGGCTGTTCAGTTTGGACATTTTCATTGGCGTTATCAGAATCAGATGTATCATTATGGGTTTGCTTATCCTTTCTTTTGTTCTTTTTATCAGCCTTACGTTTTGCTTCAGCCTCATCACGAGCCTGAAACTGTTCTTGGATTAGTTTGACTTGTTGTTCGTTTTGTTGTGCTAACAGTTGTTGTACCATCTCATACAGTTGCTGATGGGTGACATTATCAGGAATTCCTCCTTGTCCAGACATCCTTACTGAAAAATAAAAAAAAATTCAAGTAAATTTCAGTTTAATAGACTTAGTGACTATGTACCCTTTTTCCCATCCTAACAGTCTGTACGTCCTATCTCAGTTCAAGCCACCTATCATGATTGACACTTTATGTATTGCTTAAGTTTGAGACTAAGTATTACTTAATACTTGTTTCACTCAAACTATTGCTCTGATACCATCCTATCAAGACCGTCCCTTACGGGGCGAACCTGAATGACTAGGTCCCAAGGAGCAATACAGCATCAATCAAGACTGAGATAGATTAATAAAGTGCGGAATCAAGTCAGTACAGAAATTAGGATTATCATACAATAAGTTTAAAACAAAACTACAAAAGGGCACCAGGACACTAATCTAACACATAATCACAACACATAGCACTGATCTACCCAAACCACCACCATTATCGCCTTCAATCAATACTAATTGCAGATTCAATAGTGGTCTAATGACTTCAAATTCGAGCGTGCAGATCCTAAAGACTTGGGTCAGCTTGACCTTTTCCTTTGATTAAACCTGTAAAAAATTCAACAACAACTGTAAGCGGCGCTTAGTGAGATTATTGATTTAACAGTTAACATGCCATGACAATTTTAAGCGGAGACTTGACTTTTGACTTTGACTTTGAGCTCTGACTTTGACTTTAAGCGTGATTTTTTGACATGTCTGCCACTATTAGCCAGACATTGTGAGACATAGGACTTAAGATCAGATGATGTTTAATCCCACTCACACGCTTTTAATTGTGGGGATCAGCCACATACTGGGCTAGCTACCAGTAAGACAACGTGGGCAAACATCGGAGCATACTTAATCATAGACTGGCATAGACTTATTCAGACTTGAATTGTGTGGAAGCATATGAAAGCAATGATATCAAGGCAAATAACTGAAAGCATTCAAAGTAATGAATCAAGATAGAAACAACAATATATATCCAGGACTAATTCAGACAGTAAAGACATTTGTGCAGGATGATATATTAAAAGCTATCATGATACACAGGGCATCACCATACCAAGGTGTGTACAGGTCACATTCTAGCTGAGCATATAGACTTTCAAATAAAGCTAGAACAACAATATGTCTCACAGGAAGACAATCATGTATACAATTATATCTATAATTCACAGTGATTGTTTTATTGCATTACTATTGACTTTGACTTTCGCAAGCGAATTGAATCCACCACCTGAGTTATCTCAGGATTTGACTTTAGCTTTGACTTTACTGACTTTAGCTCTGACTTTGGCTTTGACTTGCTTCTCTGACTTTGGCTTGACTTTATTAACTGATATTGGTTTTAATTGCTTTAACCTGACTTTTCTGGCTTGGCTTTACGGACTTTGACTTTATAACATTATTCAGATTTTTCCGAACCTGTTAATTGTATAACAATTCAGCTTTCATAAGCTTGTTGACATTTACACAATACAATTGTGTAATTCAGGAACTTCCTGTAGCTTATGCATAGACTTATTTGTTTATCGACTTTTCATGTCGGCTCAGACTTTGGTGAATCAATTAGACATTAAAGTTTAGATTCGACCTGATTTTTAATGGATTTATAAGCTTTTATGTGCATTTCAGGGACATGTGTGATGACTTATTTAGTCATTCATGACATTGTTTGCAATTTGACTTATTTGCATTTTAACTTAGTCATATGCATGTAATGACACATTATGCACAATCAAGTTATATCAATATGCACACAATCGAAGGTTCTTCCATTCAATCTTGTGATTATTCATGGGATGTAAATATATAAATATAAGTATGATTATCCCCCTCTTGCTTTCAATTGAATACTTATTTAATTGACCACTCATACGCACATATATGTATATATATTTGCACCTCCTAATTTATATAAAATCATGTGTGTATTGTTCTTATATATTTGTTGTTGTCACAAATCTTGCACATGAATGTGTGTGTGTATATATATATATAAATATATATATATATATATATATATATATATATATATATATATATATATATATATATATATATATATATATATATATATATATATATATATATTGCGTACAACACATATCTATATATAATATATACATGCTGCACATAAATGCATAACACCCACCGATACTTAAAAGATAAAAAGAAAGGAAATGGATAGGGTTGGTGTCTTGTTTCTATCAATTACTCTGCGCACACACACACAACATTTACTATATTAATGAAAGAAAAGAAAAGGTTTGAGGTTTGTTGTTTTCTCTGCACAACACACTTCTAGACAATTTTATATATATATATATATATATATATATATATATATATATATATATATATATTACGCTTTCTGTTTCACTTTATATATATACACGCATCGCACGTCCGCACATATGCAAAAGAAAAGATAAAAAGGACTATTGTTTACATCGACACATACTTACATATATGCAGGGTTATTTCGGTCACCTACGACAGCACCCATACACACAATACACGGACTGTTGCAGCAATTTTCTGTCCTGAATTGAATTAATGCTGCTGTGGACTGATGTTGCTGGACTGTTTCGGTAGGCTTCAAGATTACCGAAACCTTGGGAAGGTTTCGGTATTAGCTTCTTGTGGTCTCTGTACTATTCGGTAGTATATTGTTTCGGTAGTCCTCATGTTTCGGTAATAGTGGGTTTCGGTAGGTCCCTGATTCTCTCTTGGTCTCGGTAATTTTCAGCATCTACATTTATTTCGGTATTGAAGGTTTCTACATTATGGTTTCGGTATTCATGTATGTCTTAGTATCTCTATGGTGATTTCGGAATTTCAATTACCGAAACCTTATGGGGTTTATGTGGGTCTCGGTTCATTCATGCAAACACATACTACACACACTTGCACTGTTCTTTTCATTTTTAGCAGCAATTGGTTAAAGTTTTAGTGTGATTTTTATGCATCTAATTGATGGACAATCACATATAAAAACATACAAATTATATCCAAAGGCTACTGGCCATTCTTTGATGGTTCTCGGTAGTCACATGCAAAAACACATACACACACTGCATCTTTATTCTTTCTGTTTTTATTTTAAATTTAAGTTTCCAAAGTGTAGGAACCATCAATTCTTTATCAAATGAAAACATGCAAGCACTTTATATTGAAGATTGAAACATATTTGTTGATAAACTAGAGATTTGAGAGACATTTAGAATGTATATTTTCCCAGAAATCGTGGGTTATAAAAACACCCAAAAATACAATTTTGAATGTTAGAATTACCTTGAATCTTTGTAAGCTCTTGTTCTTGATGCTTGCTAGATGTTTGATGGATGATTTCTAGACTTGATTTAGTTCAAGAATTGTGATGAACTCTTGTGAAGAACCGTGATTTAGAGAGGTTAGAGAGAGAGAGTTTCTAAATTGATTTAGAATTGAGCAGATAATTAATAGAGATTTGGGGTTTTTATTCGGTTCAAGTTTCATTTTTATCATTTTGACCCCATTAATCTGTTTTCTTCCAATTCTTTTGACTTATCATAACATTTCATATAATTAACTTTTACAACCTAATTTTGACTTTTATTAACTTAAACTGAAATTACGTTGCTAATTACTAATTACAAATTTCATTTAACGTACTAATTAACATTAAACTTGTTTAGTGGTGTAATTAAACTTATTTATCTTGTCATAATTTCATAACTAACACCTTTACTTTATTATGACTCTTTTAACTTATATATGACTTTTTTTAATTAAATAAAGAAAATACTTAGCTAATAGATGTAATCAAAATTACAGTTAACATATTAATGAACTTTAAACTTGTTAATTAATGCTAATCATGTTTATTATTGCTAATTGTCGTTAATTAAAGTTCGGGTTGTTACAAAAAGCAAACTAAAAACAACCTAAAAAGGAGCCTACACCATACTACGTTGGACTCAGGACATTACAACATGCCGACGTTATTCCAAAATCTGCAATACCATATAATCTTGTACAAGAGATTTGTGTTATTCAAAATCAACAGAAAGCCAACATATATGAAGCCTTGGTCGAAGGGAAATAACTATCCAGTATACACCTGTTGGAATATTTATGCCTCGATTGATGTAATGTGGCAAATTAAGTCCATAACACGGGGGCTGCAAAAAAACATATGATCAGTAAGCAAAAAGTGAAATAGTTTGGGAAAGAGAAGATGAAGAGAAACAAAGTTATAGAAGTACCTCTATCCCGAAGCAAATCCTGCCTTGGCATAAAAAATGCTTGACCTGCTGTCACCGACGAAGTCTGTGGATACGACATCCTCTTTAATGTATCCCAAAATGCCCTTGAGTTTGCCTTCTAATTCCTCCCTTGTAGGTGCCAAAAGGTTTCCCTAGTATGTTGCTCTAAGCTATAGAAGGGGGGTGAATACAGCTATTTAAAATTCAACACACTTTTCTCAATGTTTGTATGTATTATCAACAAGTGTTAATTACAAACAAGCTTGAACTGCG
Organism: Centrapalus pauciflorus; assembly: GCA_020465985.1. Taxonomy (NCBI): domain Eukaryota; kingdom Viridiplantae; phylum Streptophyta; class Magnoliopsida; order Asterales; family Asteraceae; genus Centrapalus; species Centrapalus pauciflorus. The sequence continues at coordinate 192,579 of JAANYP010002325.1, read as the reverse complement.
GAAAGGTTCAAGATGAGATGACAGATACAACAGATGTTTTACTAATCTAAGACACACTCAGACTAGTTACAATGAATACACTCACAAAGATGAACTCACTGTTTACAAGACAGACAGACAGACAACTTGAACAAGAACAGCTTGGACACACTTAACTATTTTAATCAAGCAGACTTTGCATGCATGAAAACACACTTCTTTGCACGTTCTGAATATCACACTCTCTTGGTTGTCTCTCATTCCTTAGAAGCTTCCTTTTATACTCTCACAGAGAATCCCTGTGAAACTTCCTCATTGGATGCAGAGATAGTGGAGTGACATTCCAAAAAGACAAAAATACTTTTCTGCACGTTCTGACAAAGCAATATTCTCTTTACATAACAGAACCTTTGTCTTTTCCTTTTTGTCTCGGTTTTAACCAAAAGAAGAATGTCAACTTTGAACCTTTCATCTTCTGGACTGGCCATTTTGATATAAGAAGTGGTCTGTCACCCATTTCAAATATCCTCTTTGTCTTCATGTAACAGAACAGCTTGGGCAGTCTTGCAGCTTTTGTTTTTCCACTTTGTCTTCGACTTTGTAAACTGATCTTGTAGTCCAAGACAATACATGATGACATGGTAACATATTCCATAAAGTGTTTAGCCTGTTCACAAAGAACAGGTTCTGTTCACAAAGAACAGAACACTTAAAATTTGTCCAAACTGCTCAACAGGTTAGAGCAGCGTAGACAGTTTATGTCCAGCATGTTCAACAGAATTGAACAGCTTGGACAATCTGCCTTAGTTGCAACAAATACAACAGGGTAAACAACTTTGACTAATATTGCAAATCACTTATCAGGTTTCAATAAGGCATTAACAGGCCTTAAATTATACCTTCAAGTGCATCAAACAGGTTTGACTAATAATCTCCCCCTAAGATGTATAACAGGTTTGACTGAGGCCTTTTTGTGCCTAACAATCTCCCCCTATTTGCAATAATCAGTCTAAGCTGATTCTATCAATGATCACTATATATTTTTATATTACATTTGCTGAAATGGAATTACAACATTGAAGTAAAGTAAAATATCAGTATATATATACACTGATATTGATAACAAACAACACATGTTTTTACAGAAGTACAACTGATGTATTAAAGTAAATTACAACTAATGTAATAAGAACAATTACAACTGATGTAATAGAGTACAACATATGTACAAGGAAAATTTTAACAATTTGGACTGTTGATGGTGGGAGCAAATAATGGCAAGCCTGTCCAACTTATGGACAACTTCCATTCTTCATCTACTCAGTAGTAGATGGACCTTCAAGCTGCTGTGGGCTTTCTTCAAAAAACTGTTCAAAGTGCTCCATGGTTTCATCAATTTCTTCTACTTCATGTAAGGTCTACCACTGCAAGATCTATCTAGACGCGGATCCGTGAACGAGTGCGGAATCCTCGTTGACGGTTAGACGGACAACTCTCAACCACGAAACACGGAGACTATTAGACGCTGAACGAACGACACACGAACGATCCTACGAACTAATTCTCTCCGAAACAGCACTCACCTAGCTGATAAACTCGAAGATCGCCTATAAGCTTAACATTCCCTCCACGAACTTTCTGACAAAAAGTCTGGCTAATGACCTCGAGTCCTATCCCTAATTAAAGAGGACCCTGATCCTCGAGTCTGAGGTGGGCCAAACTCGAACTGGCCCAGGCCCCATTCGAGCTCTGCGCCACAAGGACACTCTCGAATCTGCGCAACATCGAACTCTAAGGTCACAATTCGGAATCTATCACAGATCTCGCAATGTCTTCCCTTAGTGCACATCAATCTACGCAAACACTTACAACACTATTAAGTCGATGAAACCCTTATGTTATGTACCTTATTTATGATTTTAACTCTTTGTCTTTTATTGTTTGAACTCTTGTAATACGTTACAATCAAGTTCAACCATACCAAACACTAATAAAATATCAACCCCATATCACTAACCCCTCACTATCCACTCAAAAAACTGTGAAAATTCAACGCAATAGCAATATCAGAATTAGCACTGCTACCGTCCCACACAGACTGTACCAACCAGACTCCCCTTGACGATCAGCTTCTAATAATCACACAATGATTGAAAGAACTTTCCTGCGTTTATCTTCTTTATTGATTCACAATCACTACAGCATACAAACCTTTCCCCGGACACCCAGACCTGACGACATTTTCCGCATACTTACTAGCGTTCACCATACCATATGGCTGTCAACCTGGATCTTCACAATTATAACAAATCTGACAGATCTTCTTCTAGCAGAGGTTTACGTTAGGTGCAGCGGGCCTCGTAGACTCTTACAGAATGACTTCTTCTTCAACAATCTCTTCCATAACTGCTTCCCCGGTCTCAGTATCGGCGTACCACCAATGTAGATTCTGCAAAACATTCTGTGGCATTCGCTTTAGAGGCACCTTCCTCAGACATCTGACTGGTTTGTACTGAATTCTCATCCAAGGTCGGCCGGTAAGAGGATCTATCCTTGAAGGATCTTCTACTCTTTTTCCCATTCTTGGATTCAGACGTACGAATTTTCTGGATCTTCCCTCTTTTCTTATGATTTTCTCTATTAAGTCTGCATAGGGATCATTCCCGATGTTGATCAGATCCTTCCAAGCTAACGCTTTGATCTCGACCTTTGGTAGTGTATTGAAAGCTCTTAGAGTACGCCTTAAGTACTGAAGTCCGTCTTTTCTCTTGATTATAAAAAGCTGCAGTTCTCGATCGAAGAACCAGCTCAATATGCTTCCAGACAACTTTCCTGTACCAGGCACTCTCATTGTTTTCTTAAGCTCTAATTCTTTCTGTTCAGCCCTGAACCATAATTTTCGTTTCTGTTCATTTGAAAGCTCTCTAGCCGGTTCTTCTGTTGATGGCTGAGCATTCAACGCCGCATTAACAATATCTACGTTAACAATATTCTCCCCATCTATCATGTAAGTGTCCGTGATGGGATTCTGCTGCACAACTATTTCGTCAGCTTCATCATCCTCATCGGCTACTACTTCATCATCAGATTGCCAGTCAACTATTTCTTCCGGCACAAACTCACCTTCTTCAAGCTCTTCATCTTCATAATCAAAACCTACATCCATTGGATCATCATCGAGATCCATAAGCGCGTCAATCATCTCACTGATTTCAAAGTCTGTAGGCTGTTTTGATGAACTAGCTTCTCCCATTTCTCCTTCACCTTGACTAGGCTCCCCCTGAACTTGTGTAGCTTGAGCTGCAGGAAAATCTACAGGCTCATTCTCCTTACGTGCACCGGGATCATTGCCTTCGTCATCATCCTCTCTACGCTGCACCTCCTGATCCCTACAACTTGTCTCCCCCTGAGCTTGTATATTTTTCATGAGCTGCTCAAGGAGGGACCTCATTGATCGGATCTCTGAAGACTGATCTGCAATAAAAGATTTTAATTCTGTGTTTTCGTCCCTTACATTCTCCACAATCTTCCTTAATTCGGCATTGTCCTTGTCAAGATTTGCGTTATGCGCCTGGAGCTCGCCGACAGCCTTTGTTAGGGTTAAGATCTGAACATGCTGGAAGTCAACACGTCCCTTGAGTTGCACAAACCTCTGATTTTCAGTATATGCGGTTGAGGTAGATGGAATGGACTGAATGGGAAACGGAATGAATGGTGGTGGAATATATGGCTCATGATGTTGAAATGGTGGTGATGGTGGAGCGGTGGCTTGAGGTTGGGATTGGGGAACTTCTGGCTGACTTGTGGATGTCGAAGAAGACCCTTGCATGAACCGATGACGTTTGGCACGTTGCCTCGTCACTAGGGGAGCAACTTCCTCTTCTTCAAAGTCTGAATCTTCAGATTCCCTTTCCTCTCTCCTCCTCGATCCTGCTTCATTCACAATCAACCTAGATCCGTAGGTTCCGATTTGAATACTAGGATCTGCAGCCACTGATTCAGGAGCTTCAACTTCCAGCTCCTCCATCTCTTCTGACTCTGATTCAGATGATGTTAAACCTTTATCAGCCCTTTCTGGCTCATACTCTTCTACATCTCTAAAAACATCATCTTCACCTTCTGGTGGACTGAGCAGCTCACCCACTAATGCTGCGGCCACGTCTTCGTTTGCATGGGGTCCTGATGCCCATATTTCTTCTAGAGTTTGCGCAATTTGCTCAGATTCAGGAACTGCACTTGAAGGCCCTGCTTCCTGTGCTTGGGGCTGTTCACTTGTAGAAGGCCTTGATGCCTGGATTTGACTCGCGGCTGGTCTCTGACGGCGTCTTGGAGCACGCGGCTGATGTTGTTGTTGTTGTTGTTGTTGTTGTGGAAACTCAACGACCCCTGCCCAGTTGGCATCTTCCGGGGCTTGAAAATCCCTATCCACAATGGCTCCGAACAATGGACAAGCAACAGGAACAGCCAATTTTCCTCGGTGTGAGGAACAATCAGCGAAAATCCGTTTGTCCATAATATTAACACTCAGAAAGTCATCTGACGGCGGCAGGTTTGGCATGAAGTGCCTTATCATCATCATAATGAACCTTGGGTATAACAAAAATCTTTCCCTTTCAGGAGCCGTAATCTGATGAACGAACTCCGAGAAGAACATCTGTGAAAAGCTGAACTTCCGATTGTATACCAATGCAATAACCCCAGATTGGATCTTTGACACTATATAATCAAATCCAGCTTTCTTCGGCGCAAAACAGACCATGAATACATGCATCAAGAATCTCCATTGCCCAATCAGACCACTCTTCATGTATGACGACTTTACCACATCTAAACTGTATCCCATCCTCAGAAAAGCAGTCTGCCTAATACTTAACGGAAAGTCAATAGGCCCATCTTCTTGTTCCTGAGATCCCAACTGCAGAACCTGACGCAACATGTCTGCAGAAAAGACTAACGGCTGTCCAGCGATTCTAGTTCTTAGAACTGTCGGGGTGACAGTGCAATCAACTTGTAAATGCTCGTAAAACTGCCGTACATATGAAAGCACTATTGGGATGTTATGGTACAGAGCAAAGCTAATCCTAGATTCAGCTAGGAAATCCAATACTTGGCGATAACCTTTGCGCCTCAGGGATATTATTGTCGGAATTAAGGACCATATTATGCTTCGGGACAAATGCTCGAACCGCCATTTCTGCAAAATAAACAAAACTGTTAGACTCATTAAAAATCAATAAACTTGTTTAAATTCAAAAATTTAAGTTTTAAATTTTAAAGTAAATAAAGCACAGATTCGAAGGAAGCAGATTCGAATGTAACAGATTCGAATAAGTCTCTGTTCGAGTCTAATGACAGATTCGAAGTCCCTGAGCTTCTCGAATCTAATGACAGATTCGAGAAAATCCTTATGAACAGATTCGAGAACCCGACGTCCATTATTTCAACAAAAACTCAAGATTTTAACCATTTTGAACTTAGCAAATCACATACATTAGTTCAACTAGGTTCTAATCATTGATTTATGCTTTTAATTTGATCTTTTATAGGTCCAAACTTGGTAATCTAGCAAAAACCCTATTTCGACCCATAAAACTTCAAAATTCGATGATTTAGCCTAAAATTGTGTATAAAACTACACAAATCTTGTACAATCCGGTTGATTATACCTAGAAGTATCTGTAGAATCGAAACACCAAGTAAGAGACTCGACAAAATGTCGTGTATGAGAATTACGATAGATTCGAGATTAGATTCGAAATCGCCTTTTAGACTCGAGTGAATAGATTCGAAAACAGTAAGTCTTAAATGACTTCACTGTTGACCTATATATACCACCCACCCTCGATTCTAAGCATAGATTCGAATCTACTGACAGATTCGAAGTACTCCTTATTCGAGTCTGTCTTAGATTCGAAACCACCAACACTTAGAAAAATTTCGAAAATTTTGAAATAATTTCAACTTTTCCAACCTTTTTCTACGGTATCGTGTAACCAGATAAACTATGCCAATTTTTTTACCCTAAGCTCAAGATAGTTCACGCAATGTTTATTTTATCCAACTATGAATGCACCCTCAGTAACTTTTGACCTTTTACCTAAGTAAAAATTAAACTAAACTAAAATAAAATAAAATAAACCAAGGTAACAATAAAATAAAATTTTGACCAAAAAATTTAATCTAGACTTAAGCTATACAAAAAAAAAATTTACAAGCTAAGCTAAATACTAAACAACATATTTTTGATGAGTATAGTCTAAGAGAGGTTCAATCAGATAGCGATGTCTGATACTAACTTTCAGTACTTAAACTTTCACACTTAGGAATTTTTGATTCCTTTGATTGTTTGTTGTGACATACCTATTTAGCCGATTGTTGGTATTGTACCCCGTTAAACATTCTACATTTCGGAATATCCCTTGGCCTTTTTATTTATCAGGAAATTATCTTACGTGACTCAGACATAGAAATACTTTTATGATCAAGGCACACAGACAAAGATTCTAACTTGTTGGTATTTGCAAACTTTCTTTAAAAGACAAACATCGGACATAGGTCTGTATTTTCATATAACAAAGTGTCTTAGTTCGACTTAAGGTTTATTTTTAAAGTTAGCAGACAGCGGTGACAGGTCTGTACTGACGTACAACAAAGCGACATATCTGCTAACCCGGATCTAAACAGAGACAACAGCTCTGTACTTACGTACAACAGAGTTGCATGTTTTCGACTCTCAGTTTTATATGATATTTCTATTCTCTCCATTTTCAGATGTATTTGATGTTGCCATACATCCCCAGAAAGTTTGCATATCTCATTTAGACTCAAAGTTTGTATGTCTTGTACATAAAAATTAAGACCGATTGGTCGTACATCTAAGTTAGTGACACGCTTGACTTTTTCTAGATTATTTTATTAGCCTTGAGATTCCCTAGATGTATTATGCCTACCAACACATCAAACTAAAATATATTATAACACTTAGAATTAGTTGCGTTATGTGTGAAAGCCTAAACACTTAGTGTCTGTAACGACGGTGCTAATTTTCGTCACTTCTTAACTTTTTTTTTTCTGATATTCTCTTTTTTTTGTATTTTTGTAATTTTCTCTCTTTTTTCTTTTCTTTTTCATAAGAAAAGCAGTAAAATAAGCTAACCTACTAACTTACTAAAAATAGAAACTTTCCTAAATTAGCAGACTACTGTAAAGAAAGAAATACTAAGACTCTAAAAGAAAATAAATTACTACTACTAAGGCCAAATTACTCTGGGTTGCGCATTCCATTCAGTTGAATTAAATACTCAAACCGTGACTTATCAAACGCTTTGGTAAATAAATCTGCATTATTATCTTCTGTTGCCACTTTTACCAGTTTGATTAAGTTCTTTTCAGCACAATCACGAATAAAATGATGCCTTATGTCTATGTGCTTTGTTTTGTTGTGTTTAACTGGATTATTGGTTATAGCAATTGTAGATTGATTGTCTATCCTAATTGGAGTTTGAGTGTAAGCCAAACCGTAATCCCGCAATTGTTGTTTTATCCACAGAACCTGTGAGCAGCAACTACCAGCAGCAACATACTCGGCCTCGCACGTTGACACGGCTACCGACGTTTGTTTCTTGCATTGCCAGGACACCAGTCTCCCTCCTAGGAACTGACAACCTCCAGTCGTTGATTTGCGCGTCAAGCTGCATCCTCCGTAGTCCGAATCTGTGAACGCCTCCAACTCTAGATCTCCCTCGCGTGATACCAAAGTCCCAGCTTCGGTTTCGACTTGAGGTATCGTACCGCTTCACTCAGCTTTCATATGCATCTCCTGGATTCGCTTGAAACCTAGCACAATTACACACAGCAAACATAATGTCAGGTCTTGAAGCAGTAAACATAAGTGACCCAATCATGGCCAGATATAGAGTCGGATCCACATCTGTATCACTTTCAGTACCCGGCCGAGATTGTGATTCCACTTGAATCGGCGTGCGAAGTGGGGCGGTCACACTTTGTTCCTTCCATCCCGAAACGCTCAATATGTCATAGGACATACTTCGTCTGATGATAACTTCCTTCCTTCTTCTGGTCAACTTGTAACCCCAAAAAGAAATTCAACTCCCCCATAGCACTCATCTCGAACTTAGACTTCATCACCTTCTCGAAATCTTTGCACATCTGTTCCTCTGATGATCCAAAAATGATATCATCGACGTACACTTGTACCAAGATAAAGTACCAAGATAAAGTGATCACCCTTCCTCTTCACAAACAGAGTACTATCTATCCTACCCCTTTCAAAACCATTTTCTAAAAGATGGTTGGATAAAGTCTCATACCACGCCCTAGGTGCCTGATGTAATCCATAAAGAGCCTTATCTAAGCGATATACTCTATCAGGATATTTTGGATTTGTAAATCCGGGCGGTTGTTCTACATACACCAACTCCTTCACTTTCCCATACAGGAAAGCACTCTTAACATCTAGTTGATATACCTTAAAGCCTTTGAAGGAGGCAAACGCTAGAAACAACCTAATGGCTTCCAGCCTTGCTACTGGTGCAAAAACCTCGTTGTAATCGATTCCCTCCTCTTGGTTGAAACCCTTTACATGCGCGTGACTATACCCCGATCGTCTCTTTTGCACTTAAAAACCCATTTGGTTCCTATGGCAATCTCCCCTCGAGGTAACGGAACTAACTCCCACACTTCTAGTTTCCTAAATTGCGAAAGTTCTTCCTGCATCGCTTCAACCCAGGAGTTGTCCTTAAGTGCCATTTGCACATTTTTGGGCTCTACTTGCGATATGAAACACGAATATAGACATGTGTGATATGCCTCGGAGTCGTTTATCATCGACAACAACACAGTGTTGTTATTTACATTACTCCGAGTCCTCACACCCTCGTTAGGATTTCCTATGATGCTTTCTATTGGATGGTTCTTGTTAATCCTAGAGGTCTCTATATCATCAACTCTTAGATTATCTCCTAAGTTGGATCCTATTTCACCTAATGGGGGAACAGGCTCAGCTTCTACATTTTCCTCCTCACGGACATTTTCCTCAGAGTTGGAACTCGATGCTTGAGTCTGATTCTCAGTGTAGGTGCCTCTTGATCAGCAACTTCTGGAGACCCATCTACAGTCGCAGTAGGCTCGGATGTAGATTCGAACGTGGTCCTCGGAAAGATTTGGCCATCGTCATTTAGGTGCAACGTCGCCATGTCTTTTTCGATTGTACCTGCAGTATCATCCAAAGGAATGTTAAATGACTCAAACAATTTATCATAGTCAAATAACCATTCCGGACCAGTTTGGGGTTCATGTGTATAACTTGTGACTTCAATATTATACACAATCTCCACAGTACCACTCGTTTTGTTAAAAACCCGTTTGTTTGGTGAGTTCGGCACGTAACCTAGGAAGTATCCTTCGTCAGCCTTTTCACCAAACTTCGGTTGATGTTTTGTTCTTAAAAGAGTGCAGGGTACTCCAAACGGTTCGAATCCAGTTAAGTTAGGTGGCCGTTTATTCAAAATTTCATAGCATGTTTTGTTCAATGATTTGACTGTAAGGACTCGGTTTAAAATATGGCACGCGGTATTCACTGCCTCCCCCCAAAACATGGTAGGAAGCTTTGAATCCGAAAGCATAGTCCTTGCAGCTTCAATCAAAGTTCTATTTTTACGTTCGGCCACCCCATTCTGTTGAGGTTCATATGGTGCACTGAATTGATGCACTATGCCCTTTGATAGGCAATATACACCAATTACAGAGTTTTTAAATTCAGTTCCATTATCACTACGAATATGTTTAACCCTTTTTCCGTATGAGTTCTCCACTTGGTCTAAGAACCCAATGAGCTTTGCAGCCGTCTCGTCCTTCGTACCTAAAAAGAAAACCCAAGAAAAACGTGAGTAATCGTCATTGATAACTAAGCAAAACCAACTACCTCCTATACTCCTTTTGTTGATAGGGCCGAAAAGGTCCATATGCAACAAATCGAATGTTGAGGCGATTGAATTCTGCTTCTTAGACTTGTGTGTCTTTTTATGCTGTTTGCCCTTCATGCATGGTAAACACTTGTCTTCAAATTGAAAGCTCTTCATTGGCACACCCTGCACCAGTCCATTCTTCGTTATGTAATTCATCTTCCTTAGGTGCAGGTGAGCCATGCGTCTGTGCCACAGTACGGACTCCGTCTCTGAAGCTTTGGATAATAGACAGATTGGCCCCATCGAACTCTCCGGCTTGTTCATATCCAGCATGTACAAGTCGTTCTTCCTTGGCGCCCGCATCAATACCCATTCTTCAGGAATTTTGAATCCCGACTTTAGCACTAACGCCTCAGTGTCAGTAAATAACACTGAGTTCTTCCTATCACAGATTTGAGATACACTAATGAGATTGTGAACCAGTTTATCAACGTGATAAACTTGGTCCAACGTGATTGTCCCATTAGTGACCACTCCGGTACCCGTGATACTTCCACCTTTGTTACCAGCGAATGATACGAATCCCCTATTACCTCCCTTGAAGTCTGTGAGTAGACTTCTTTCCCCCGTCATGTGCCTGGAGCAACCACTGTCGACGAACCACTTGTTGTTTGGACCTGTAGTTATCTCCTGCACATGAAAGAAAAGAGGTTAGTTATCACGGGGAACCCAAGCCATGCCTGACTTGGTAATACCATTCTCGTCCACATACGTGAACTCTTTCAAGTACCCATCTCGCCTTTCAGGTGACTTGGGCCTTTGAACTGAATTCTGTTGTGGTGCCGAGTGATTTAAGTTCACTCTTTGTCTTGGTGTAGGCATTTGTTGTGGAGCTCTAGAATAATTCCTATTATATGCCATTTCTGACTGTGATCCCTGAGCTCTTACCGGTGCATACTGTCTAACTGGAGTATGAGACCTAACTGGAGTGTGTGACCTGCTAGGTGTGGTGCTCCTATAGACTTGTTATGGTGCTGACCTAGATTGATTATTGACACGATTCGGTGAATTTGTCCTAATCACTTCCTTTGGTCCAACCTTAACCGGTGTGTTTTTCACAACTTGTTTGGGTGCGGCCTGCACAGTTTTCTCGGTAGGTTGAGAACTACTGCTGCTTGCTACACTGGTTGAGGGCTTGACAGGTGTTGGGTTCACTGTCTTAGGGGTAACATCGGCTTTCCTAAGTGGACAGTGAGAAGCAACATGCCCTTTCTCGTGACATCTGAAGCAAGACATCTTATCTATGGACTTTTTGTTTGTTCGCTTAGATCTAGGTGTCTCACTAGTGTCTACTTCCTTTGGTACAGCTATGATGTCTGACTCGTCGACCTGGTCAGCCCATGAAATTTTCTGTTTTCCTGCAGGTGTTTCACTGGAGGAAGACACAAATTTCACTTTCTTGACCTTGACGGTTGAGTCAGCCACCTTAGGTGCATTTTCTACTATAGGCTCAGGTGTCTGTGCAGGTATTTCCTCTAAGTCTACTGATTTGTCAGTGTTCTCCTGAGGCTGAGGCACATAGTTGGCATTGAAAGGTGGAGGAATTTCGTGAAAACCTAGACCTACGGGCTTCTTAGACTGTCTTTGGGCATCTAAGACTTTCCCTAGATTCAGGTTCGAATTCCTAAACTTCTCCAGCTTGCTATTTGCCTCTGCTACCTTAACTTTTGTCTCTGCTAGCTCTATATCCTTGTCCTTAAGACTTTTTGTCAAGGCCTCTACGTGCTCATACATTAGCTCTATCCTAACACACTGCTCACTGAGTTTGTCTTTTAGAACTACTACGTCTTGAGCATCAGCCTTAAGCTTTTCTTTTAGATCTTGCTTGATATCATTTAGGCTAGCATTTTCAATTTTTAAGTTTTCATTTTGAGCAGCTATGGTCTTATGTGAGTCTAAGACTAGATTTAACCTATCGTTAGAACTAACACATAAAGCACATAATTCACGAAATAGAGAATAAGACAGACTAACCTTTGAGTTATCAGATTCCACGTTGGCCATCTGAGCAGCAAACTCCAGCACTGTCTGATCATTCGCCTTCTCTACCCACATTGGACTGCTGTCCCGTGTAGTCTGCTCGTTCCCATCACACCCCGTTTCTGTGACTTCAGCCATGAAGGCTCTAGCATTCGACTCAGGATGTGAGCTCCAATCATACGTACCATCTAGCTGTCGATCTGAAGTGACGTTCGATAGTAAACCAGCTAGATTGGCTTGTCCAGATGAAGAACTTGGAAGATATCGTTGTTGGGACTGATTTTGGTACTGTCCCTGATGCTGACTCTGTCCTTGGTATGTTTCTACCTTCGGTCTCTGACACTCCCTGGCGAAGTGTCCCAATCCCTGACAGTTGTAGCATTTCACCTTGGACTTATGAAACCCTATCCCCTTGTTATTCATCTGTAGATTCCTTCCAGTTCTCTTAATGAATCTCTTAACCCTCTGGGTCACCATGGCCAGTTGCCACTTAAGATCCATTTCCTCTAAGTCATCAGGGTCGACCTGATCGTAATCTTCGTCCCATAGAGCAGGATCGTTAATCTTCCCTTGAACACAATTTCCATATGCGGCCACAAAAGAAGCAAGTAGATTCAAATGTTCTTCCGCTGACTTTGCGCTCATGGGCATCTTCGAATAACTCTGCGATGTCGATGCCTGTTGAACTTGAGGTTGCGGTTCTTCCAATCTGCCTAACCCTAAGAACGCGCGATTCAATGTGTCATCAGACTCTGCTGGTGACGATGTTTCTCCAGAGAAAAACGCTGTAGCAGACTTCGGTTCGGCTGCCGCTGAAGATTTTGACGTCTTTCCAAAATACATTGCTGGATTCTGGACTTGCTCATAATCAGTCTCAGTCTTCAGGAGCTCGAAGTGATATGCCCTCAACGTTCCCACTATATCGTCCAGAGATTGAGTGTAGTACTTGTCTTCATTCAGCTTTATCATTGCCACGTACATAGCCCATTTGGCTGGTAGGGCATCAAGAAGCTTGTTGTTCTTGTCAGTATCGGTAAACTCAATCCCGTGGCTCTCAAGTTCTGTCAATAGATGATAGAACCGAGTGATGATGTCATCCAGTTGTTCATCCTTTAACGCCTTGAAGATGGCGAACTGTTGTTTTAACAGCTCTGTTTGCTTTCTCCTAACTCTAGGATTTCCCTCACACCGTTTTTCTAGCGACTCCCAAAGTTCTTTTGATGTCCTCTGAGTCCTAAATGTGTGTAGAATATCCTGCGGTAATGCCATTCGGATTAGAGAAAAAGCTTTGTTTTCGGCTTCAAATAATTTCTTGTCATCCTCCTTCATCATTTGGTATGACAAGACCTTTTGACGGCCTTCAACTTCAGATACCGGTGGAATATACCCTTCATCTATGCACACCCACATGCGCATATCGTTAAACCGTACGAAATCGGTAAATCGGTCCTTCCACCAGTAATAGTCCTCGACCTTCATCAGCTTAGGCGGGGCGTTTGCCTTCCAAACCTCGTGGTCCATTTCTAAGAATTTCTAAAGATTTGACATCTTTTCTAACGAAATTGAATTTGAACTTAATTAATTTAATTCGAAACTGATTTAGACTAACTTTTTCGAATCTAGGTAGATTCGAAACTAATTAAGGGTAAATCTTTTGGGGTTAAATTCGATTAAGTTTTAAAATTCAATTAGATTCGAAATTATGTCAGATTCGAGATATCCTTAGAGTCGATGGTCCTTAGATTCGAAGGTCAGCAAACTCGAAATTCAGCAAATTCGAAACACCAGATTCGAAACAATACTAGACTCGAAATAAACTCGAAACTAAGCTAGACTCGAGATCCTATTCGAATGAAGCAACAGACTCGAAACTAGGTAGATTCGAAAACTTCTGAAATTGACTCGAAAGGAGCGTATTTAGGTTAGACTCGAGACTAAAGTAAAACCCTAATTACCCCAATAGATTCGAGCGCCGCAAACTCGAAAAACGGCTAACACTTTGATTTTTTGACGTTTTGCAGATTAAATCACTATTTTTCTAACAAAAATAATGATTTCGATCAAAAACGTGAAAAACCACAAAGTGTTTCCCGAATATGAATTTGCTAAGCTTGAAAATACGTTTTTAAGAGAAAAACCGTCCAACTAGCGTCAAGAAACCTAGAATGTATCTGATGAACACGAAGAACACCAAGAACACTCCGTAGGCTCTGATACCACTTGTAAGGTCTACCACTGCAAGATCTATCTAGACGCGGATCCGTGAACGAGTGCGGAATCCTCGTTGACGGTTAGACGGACAACTCTCAACCACGAAACACGGAGACTATTAGACGCTGAACGAACGACACACGAACGATCCTACGAACTAATTCTCTCCGAAACAGCACTCACCTAGCTGATAAACTCGAGATCGCCTTAAGCTTAATTCCTCACGAATTCTGCTAAAAGTCTGCTAATGACTCGAGTCTATCCCTAATTATAGACCCTGATTCGAGTCTGATGTGGGCCAAACTCGAATCTGGCCTAAGGCCCCATTCGAGTCTGTCCACAAGGACACTCTCGAATCTGGCACATTCGAATCTAAGGTCACATTCGAATCTATCACAGATTCGAATGTCTTCCCTTATGCAATTCGAATCTAGCCAAAACACTTAAACACTTTAAGTGATGAAACTTATGTTATTACCTTATGATTGATTTTAATCTTTGTTCTTTATGTTTGAACCTCTTGTAATACGTTACATCAAGTTCAAACATACAAACACTAATAAATATCAACCATATATAACCTATATATCAAAACACTTGTTAAAATCACAATGCAATATCAATTAGACTGCTATCGTCACACAGGATGTACCAACACTTCATGTATGAGAAACATGAAGTCAGGATGTTGAAGTTCACCTCTCGCATAGAAGCCTTTAAGCTGTTCCCAAATAGCTGCTCTCCATCTTGAAGATTGTATAAAAGAGTTGGCTAGTCTAAAAGCTATGAGCTACTTAAGACCAACCTTGTGCAGATTAGATGCTCTCTGGAAACACATTTTCTTTGTTAAGGGATCTACAAAAATACCCCTAACTCAGGCTCTTCTATGAGTTTAACTTCCTCAGATTCAACTCTCTGGGCAGGCTGTGATTCACTCCTTTGATCTCAACAGCTAGGATGCCTTGATCAATCATAATCAGAAGTTCTTCAAGCCCGTTATCCTTCTTCTTTCTCCTGACCTTAATCTTGGGTTCAACCAATGAGTTACCCTTAATTTGTTCTTCAGAAATCAGGCCTAGGTTCTTAACTCTTTCCATCAATGTTTTGACATATGCCCTGATAAACCTAGCAGTTTCAGACTTTGACTGACTCAGGGTAACTGTCAACTCAACCCACTCTCTGTACCCATGCAAGCAACACTAGTGTATTCATACACTTCTAATTCTGGACCCTTGGCACCTAGCCTGGTTATTTGAATCTTCCACTGTTTTCCATTCTTTGAAATTCGGACAACTTTGACAATTGTTTCCTTGGCTAGCCTTCTGTTGGCCACATCAAAAAATTTCTTTCTTGCCAAGTTGTCAAAGTGTACTTGGGCTCTTGCTGAGGAGGATGCAGGCTTTGACTTGATCACTGAGACCTGTGCATCTTTTTCTTTGTCTCCCTCCTTCTCAGTCATTGACTCTTTTGCAGCCTCTAGCAGTTTCCTTTGAACATCCAAGGAGGGCATTTTAGATTTTCTTGCCTCCTTGTATGCAAAGGCCTTAGCAGCTTTGGCGGAGGCTTCTTCTTACTTATGTCTTTCTAAGATCTCAAGCTGCTCTTCTTTGAATTGATAATAGGTGTCCAGTGTAACACCCATTTCTTTGGCTTGTGTTTTGTCGAATTTGAGTTGAGCAGCCTTGAGATAGTCAGTGTCCACTGAGGCTTTTCCTTTTCCCTTTTTTGTTGTGGCTATCACAGCTTCAGTTTCCTCTTCCTCCCCTTCTTTAGTTTGTTCTAAGATCAAATGCCTCCTTCTGCTTGGCCTGTCTTTAGGAATGGATTCCTCCCTCTTAGATGGTGCAGGGCTTGGAGATCCAGCCTGCGTAGGCTGAGCAGCTTCAGAAATTTTAGAGACACCTGCAACAGTACCTGTTTGGGAAAGTCCTGCTGCTTGACCCACTGATGCTGATTTCTCCTTAGAGGGAGATGGAGATTTCTTCCCCTTAGACTTGGTCTTTGAAGCAGATATCTTCTCCCCCTTTGAAAGAGATGGCATAGAGCCTTCAACAATAGGTTTTCCTGAAGGAACGGATCCAACAGGCGAGCAGCAGCAGTTTTGGCAACAGGCTTGGAACCAACAAGGCTATGCACTAAGAAAGCCAAGTTATCCTTAACCTCTGCAAGCTGGGCAAAACAGGTTTGAAAAGAAGTGAAATGAGAATTAGCAAGGGAGGACAACTAAGAGATAGTATCCTTGTCAGAAGCTGTGAAAACCAAACTTTGAAGCTGTGCAAGAGTCATTTCGAGAGAATCTTGCATATCATCAAAGTTAACAGAATTGGACATGGAGACCACTAAGGTATACAGTCTGGCCAAAGTGGAAGGGAGAGTGTTTGAGCAATTGTTGATTAGAGCTGACAATTATTGGGAAATAGCTGCGATTGAGGACACAGAGTCCTGTTGGGTGAAAGAATTGAGGATAGGGAGGAGGATAGTTGTTGCAGCTGTGCAGTGAGTGAAATCAGCTGAGAGGAATGATCAGCTTGGGGAGCAGGGTTGGGAAAGAAATCCAGAACGAATCAAGGAACCCCTGAAGCTGAGCAGACACAGAGTCTGAGATGAGTAAGGGGAGGGAAGTCATAGAAGTTTCCAAAGAACCAACTTTGTTGGTCAGCACAAACAACTGATCCTTCAAAGGTAGATCTTTTGGGGATGGAGGTGTATGGGTTGACTATTTGGATTGGGTGGATGGTGAGGGTGAGGATTGAGGAGTATGTGCTTCAGTAGGTGAAGGTATAGAGACTTTGGATAGAAGTTCCATAGCTTGGGCATAAGTTAAATGTCCTAGATTGGAAGGGTCAATGGGACCTTCAGCAGTGGCTGTAACTGCATCATGAGGTGAAGTGGTAGGAGTTGGTGGCCTTTCAGATGCTGTTGGTAATGTAGCACCTTCAGCAGGGGTTGTTCCCTCTGCAACACCTTAGTTTATAGGCACCTCTTCATGGGGAATACAACTATTTAAAATTCAACACACTTTTCTCAATGTTCCCTCATCAATACCTTGGTTTCAGATGCTCTGATACCAGTTGTAGGTCCCAAAAGGTTTTCCTAGTATGTTGCTCTAAGCTGTAGAGGGGGGGGGGGTGAATAAAGCTATTTAAAATTCAACACACTTTTCTCAATGTTTGTATGTATTATCAACAAGTGTTAATTACAAACAAGCTTGAACTGCGGAAAGATTCAAACTGAGATGACAGACACAACAGATGTTTTACTATTATAAGACACACTCAGACTAGTTACAATGAATACACTCACAAATATGAACTCACTATTTACAAGTCAGACAGACAGACAGCTTGAACAAGAACAACTTGGACACACTTAACTGTTTTAATCAAGCAGACTTTGCATGCATGAAAACACACTTCTTTGCACCATCTGAATATCACACTCTCTTGGTTGTCTCTCATTCCTTAGAAGCTTCCTTTTATACTCTCACAGAGAATCCCAGTGAAACTTCCTCAATGAATGCAGAGATAGTGGAGTGACATTCCAAAAAGACAAAAATACTTTTCTGCACATTCTGACAAAGCAGTATTGTCTTTACATGATAGAATCATTGTCTTTTCCTTTTTGTCTCTATTGTAGAATGTTTTAACCAAAAGAAGAATGTCAACTTTAAACATTTCATCTTATGGACTGGCCATTTTGATATAAGAAATGGTCTGTCACGCATTTCAAATATCCTCTTTGTCTTCATGTAATAGAACAGCATGGGCAGTCTTGGCAGCTTATGTTTTTCCACTTTGTCTTCGACTTTGTAAACTGATCTTGTAGTCCAAGACAATACATGAGGACATGGAAACATATTACGTAAAGTGTTTAGCCTGTTCACGAAGAACAGAACACTTAGAATTTGTCCAAACTGCTCAACAGGTTAGAGCAGCGTAGATAGTTTATGTCCAGTCTGTTCAACAGAATAGAATAGCTTGGACAATCTGCCTTAGTTGCAACAAATACAACAGGGTAAACAACTTCCCCATAAGTATTTGAAATACAAATAGAGTTAGAAGCCTTCAATGTCAATATAATAATCTACACTTACTTACTGGCAGCCTTGATCTCATCATAAGTAGCCTTCTTCTCAAGTACCACAACTGAAACATCTACAGGTTATAAAAGTGGGCTTTCCTCGTCACACTACATTGCAGTTGTGAGTCTATGAGCAATAAAGACTTTATTGGCAAGGGACCATAATGCGCTTATAATGATAGTATCTCTGCTTCTGTAGGGTGTCCAGAGCGCTTGTTGCTTCATCACAAAACCTGAACATATTAATAATTTTTAATTTCCACATGTGAAAATGTCACCATGGTGTACTGATTCTATGTAAAATTGTTTTGTGTTTAAGAGGATAACTAAATGGACCTTAGATTCTATGTAAAAATGTTTTGTGTGTGAGACCTAAGTCACATAGATCGCTCAGATGGCCATGATCTGCCATCTGGGTCATGTACCGAAACGCGGTATAATCGCGTTCCAAACGCCTCATGGACCGCATTCCAGCTCCCTATAGTTTCGCGAACCAGATCGAAAGTCAGGTTGTTCCATTTTGTAGGTCAATTCATTCCAATCGTTATTCAATTCGACAATGGGAACGCGTTTTAGATGATTGGAACACGAAACAGATCGAATTTGTTTGAAGCGGGAAATAGGAAACGAAAGACAACGATTCATTGATTTTGGCTCCTTGATTCTACACAATCCACAATTTGGAGAGATGGTGACTGCACTTCAAAATGCTCCTCCTGGTTACAAGGCACCTTTAAGTTAAAAGGCAAGAACTGTATTGCTAGATGAATGTGCATGAGATGTTGAAAAAGATATGACTCCAATCAAAGACACATGGTTTACACAAGGTGTTTCAATTGTATCAAATGGTTGGTCCAATGTGAAACACAACCCGCTGATCAATGTGTTTGTTATCAACAGCCATGGTGTAGCTTTTATGTATGCTGATGACTTCCTCAGGAGTGGAAAAAACTAGTGTAGCAATAGCAAAGTTTTAACTTGGAGCTATCGAAAATATAGGACCAAGCAACGTCCTTCAAGTTGTAACTGACAATGCAGCCAACTACAAAGCAACAATAAAAGAGATTGAAAAGGTATGTAATCACATTTTCTGGTCGCCATGCTGTGTACACACATTGAATATGATATTCAAATATTTTGCAAAACAATTTAGTTGGTTGATGGCTCTCTATATAAGAGGAAAACAAATCGTGGAATACTTTATAAATCACAGCTAAGCTTTAACAGTTTTTAGAGGTAACTAAAGTCTTGAGTTGTTGAAAGTGGCAAAGACCAGATTTGCATCTCACTATATATTGTTAAAAAGGCTACAGGTGTGTTGGGAAGCTTTAACTACTACAATTGTTCTAAATGCATGGAGGGAATGGGTGAAACATGGAGATGAAAACACAAAAAAAATCGGTCAAGAAGTTGCTGAAACCATAAGCAACGGAACATTTTGGGATGATGTTGATCAAATTATTGCATTAACTAAGCCGATTTACATGTTGATTAGATTTTTTGATGGGGAGGGTCCAAGGACGGGTGATATTTAGGAAAGAATGGATAACATGTTTGGGCAAATCAAAGATGTTATGAAAGATAATGTGTATGACATGTACTACCCTGTAGTTGAGTCGATCATTTTGGCTAGATGAGAGAAAATGACAATCTCATTACGTTGTTTGGGATTTGCATTAACTCCACGGTTCTATGATACAAATTATTTTGAACAATTAGCACCCGATGGAATTTCTAGCAAAAGCTCCTAATCTGGACAAAGAAGTGATGATTGGTGTAATGAAATCATTTGAAAGAATAGCTGAGAATAAAGAAGAAGAAGAAAGACATTTAAGAGAGAAGTTTGCAGCTTTTACCATGAAAAATGGTATGTATTCTTTCACAGGGGCTCAACTAGATGCTGTAACTATGGATCGTATTGACTGGTGGTCAACTTATGGTTCTGAAACTCCGGAATATATTGGCAGATATAGCCAAAAAAGTATTATCACAGCCCATAAGTAGTTCCTCTGGAGAAAGAAACTGGAGTACGTATTCATTTATTCATAGTGTGAAAAGGAATCGGTTAAAAAACAAAAGGGCGAAGTTAGTCTATATACATTCAAATATTCGTCTACAATCACGATTCTCAGAGTCTTACAAAGAAGGGCCCCAAAAGAATTGGGATATGACTCCTGAAAGTACTTACATTGAAGGATCAACTTCGAAGTTGGAAGACATGTGTTAGATATTAAATTTCGATCTTGTGGATTTATTTTGTAATAATTATTTCTAGAATAGTTTGTCTTGTAATTTATTTCTATTTAGTTTCTTTGTATTTAAAGTTAAGGGGGCCAAAGTGCCATTCCCTTAAAGTTAATTAATTCCCCCTAGGGTATATAGCTCCTAGGGTTTTGTAAAAGTGAGAGTTGACATTCAGAATTAATATACACGGGTTCTCTCAGCCGCCGCATTCATATACACATTTATTCTCTTTGTCTCTCTTTAAACATTTCTCAATCATTGAGCTTAGTTTCTGTTTTGTGAGTAATTATTTGAGTGAAATATATTCGATTGTATGCTGATATTATCTGGGAATCATCTATAACAATTGGTATCAGAGCTCAAGGAGGTGGATTTAAACTCTTATTCTCGGATTAAAGCTGTTCATCGCAGTTCTTCATCAAAAAACTCGGTTTGATCTTCTTTTTCTCAAATATTCTGTTGTTTTCGTGTTTTTCTTTTCATATAATCATCTAGTATTCCTTCCCTACTGATTTAGAACTATTTAGGTTCAATCTTTACATCATATTGTCCATTTAAATCCGTTTTTAGTGTCTTGAAAAACATGGGTTTTATAGTTGTTTTGGTCCAATTTTAAAAGATTTTTAGGTGTTTTGGTATATTTTAAAGACTCAAAAGTGTTTAGAATAATTTTCCAATCATTCAGAAACTATTTTTAGGTCAAAAATCTGCTAGTTGTAATTCTAGACAATTTCTGAAAATTTTATATCTGCTGTAATTCGGACCATATACTGTTGCATTTCGGACCCCAATCCGGACCAATTCGGACCATAGTTCGGTCCACTTCGGACCATATATAGGTGACCTTCGGACCAAAATTTCCCCAATTTGGACCACACTTCGGTCCAATCCGAACTTCGGACCCTCCAAAGTTCAGATCAAGAAATTTTAAAACACTTAGTTTAACTTGTGCTTTCATTTTGTACTTTCATTTCGGGCCATCCGAATCCGTGTTGGAATTAGTGTCCAAGTCACAATTATTTGTAAACATATCAGGCTGGATCCTTTTTGGGTGCATGCAATGAATTGTAAAGAGAAGATGTTAAATATATAATGTTAATTAGTTTGTTAATTAATTATGTTTAATAAATTAATTAGAAACTAAATAATTGATTATATTTGATTAATGGGTTAGTTTGTTAATTTATTAATAGTTAATAAATTAACCGGAAGCTAATAGAATTAATTGAGGAAGTACAGGGGCTAAACTACAATTAGTTGATAGTCAACAGGGCACCCCTAAACCCTAATAGGGGGGCCGGCCACCAATCCATCCCACATGGATTTGGGATCAAAAATTTGCAGGTTTCTAAAACCTATAAATAGGCAGCCCCTGCCTGCTTCATTCCTCGCTCATTCAATTCTAAGTTCTCTAACGATCACAAGGGATACCAGTTTTGGGACTCTGAGATCTGAGCTTTAAAAGTTATAATTATCTTTTCTTTTGTTCATTGGGTGTGAACAACTAGAGGCGATCTTGCTTTAGACGCTTGTTGCTCGATTCAGAAGCTGTTCGTGAAATCGTTCTTCGTGGAGAAAATTGCGAATTTTCTCAAGGTTAGTTTTTCTTATTCATCTCTTTATTTTAATAATTAGTTGCTTAGCTTGTTTGGTTAGATACTTAAGGTTTTATATTCTTGCATAGTTAGGTTATTTAATTTTTCGCAAAGTTTTAATTTAACCTAGCAAGGGTATAGGAAACCCAACAGTGGTATCAGAGCGGTTAACCTAACAAGCTTTGCACTAATTTTCAAATGATAATCTTGTTCTTAAATTTTGAAATTTGTTTTGATGAATTTTCGGAATTTTGATTTAATTTTAATGGTGTTTTTAATTTTAAATTAAATTGTTTAAACTTAAAATTAATTTTTAAATATTAAATAAATCTGAAAAATTAATTAAAAAATTATTTTTTTGAAATTTTTGGAGTAAAATTCGTTTTTTTGATAATTATTTAATTTTTAAAATAGTTTTTAAATATTAAATTAATCGTCTAAATTTTGAAAATTGTTTTTCATATTTATCTTCATATTTTCAGATTTTTAAAAGGTTTTAAATGGATAAATCTAACATATTAAATAAATTATTATTTTATTAATTTAGGATTTTATTAATTTAATTAAGGGTTTGATTTTTGGGGTTCTAGATAAACATGCCTTAGAGATAAGCTTGATTTTCTAGGTTTATCCTAAATCCTATTTATCTAGAAATTACCTTAATTTAAATTAAGTGCTTATCCTAAAGGTTTTAGAATATCATAATTTATTAGGATAAACTTGTATTATCCTAGGTTTAAATTTTGAGGATTTATATGGTTATATATATAGGTCTCAGATTTAATATATATATTTAATAATTAAATGTTTCTTATTTTATTTAAATATTGAAACCGAAATATATATATAAAAAATAAATATTAATTTAAACCCTAATATTTTAAATTGTTTAAAATATACCCTGAATTTTAAAATGTTTAAAATAGACCCTTTAGTTTTAAAAGTTAAAAATTAAACCCCTAAGATTTAAAAGAAATTTATACATGTATTATTGATTATATATATATATATATATATATATATATATATATATGTATGTATGTATATATATATATCATTTAAATCTAATTACAACGTCAGTCAATTGATAAATCGGCTCACCCATAGTGAACAAACTATAAACGAGGTATAAGGCGGGTCGCTCTGCTTCCCTAAAGGAGTAGGTTTTTAACAGCTTCGCGCTGACCTACCTCCTCCGCTTCGCTGTGCGTTCAATGGAGCTACC
The DNA here is from genome assembly GCA_020465985.1 of Centrapalus pauciflorus. Taxonomy (NCBI): domain Eukaryota; kingdom Viridiplantae; phylum Streptophyta; class Magnoliopsida; order Asterales; family Asteraceae; genus Centrapalus; species Centrapalus pauciflorus. Next base: position 169,279 of record JAANYP010002325.1, on the reverse strand, counting down.
GAGGACTTTTGATAGGATGGTGTCCAGATTAAAAGTATAATCTAAAGTACTAAAACAAAAAAATCCAGTTTTAGATATATCAAAAGTGAATTAGTATGCAAATCCATGAACAATGCACATCTCCTATATGCACTGTTAGTGGAGCGTGTGTATTGACCGGCACACTAATGAGAGACATATTAGGAGGTGATGTAGGACTCGCGATTCCCGGACTGATCCGTGCCGATCTTACGCAGTTTTGCATGGTTAGATTCACCATCTTGTCCGTGATCCTCGACAACCCAGTCACGGATAGTAGTTGAGCATAACCGAGATTAACATGCCATTGATGAGATTCAATGAATCTCAAAATATCTAGGAATTTCATAGAGATTGAAATCGACAAGAGTTTGTCCACCTAAAATAAATTCGTTGCATGATTACGGCGACTCTTTTCATAAAACGAATCGAAAATATGGATCCTAGCCTTAATTCAAATTGGGTAAATTGTTTAAGGAATACTTCATACTAACTAAAACTTTATCTCACAGATGTCTACTTCTACTGGTACTCCCACTCCTGCTCCCAACCACGCATCCAACTTCTCACTCCTTTCCGTTCTGGGTAGGGAAAAACTATCCGGTCCGAACTATGTGGACTGGATGAGAAACCTCAGGTTTACGCTGAGGTACGAGAACAAGGAGTATGTTCTCGATGAACAAATTCCCACACAGAATGAGAATCCCACCCAGGAGGAAATGGACGCACACCAGAAACATTACGATGATGCAAACAAAGTGTCCTGCATCATGGCGTCATCCATGGTTCCTGAGCTTGCTAAAGTCTTCGAGAATACATGGGCCTTTGAGATGAATCAGCAGCTGCGAGAGATGTTTGAGGCTAAGGCGAGCAAAGAGCGCCTTGATGTGGTAAGATCCCTCATGGCCTGCAAACCAAAACCTGGAACATCTATCTGCACTTTCGTCCTTGAGATGAAGGGGTACTTCGACAGGCTGGAGGCTCTCAATATGGTGTTTGACTCTGAGTTCTCCACCAATATCATTCTTTCTGGACTGCCCACCATCTATAATCAGTTCGTACTCTCCTATCAGATGAACATGAATCAGAAGGAGACGTCAATTATGGAACTGCATAATCTGCTGCGAACCGCTGAACAGGGCATCAAGAAAGATGAGACCCCTGTGGCCCCTGTGCTTACTGTCGGTAAGGCCTCAAAGAAACGGAAGTCATCCTGGAAGGCCCCAAAAGGAAAGTCCAAGAAAGGGTCTCAAGGGAGAACAGAGTCCGGTATTGTGCCTACTAAAGATCCGAAGGAAGCAGTATGCTTTTACTGCAATGGCAAAGGGCACTGGAAGCGAAGCTGCCCATCATATCTGAAGGACCTTAAAGACGGCAAATTCGAAAAGGCCAGCACCTTAGGTATGTTCATGATCGAACTCCATAACACTTCTATCTCTAATTCATGGGTTCTTGATACAGTTGGTGGTACTCACATTTGCTCTGTATTGCAGGGACTAAGGGAAAGTAGAAGCTTGAAGCATGGAGAGCTGAACCTAATCATGGGGAATCGAAAGATCACGCCTGTGAAGAAAGTCGAAAGGTTCCAGCTCGTGCTTAGATCAGGAGTAGAGATTAGCTTAAATAATTACTGTTATTCACCCGATATGAATCGGAACATCATTTCTTTGTTTGCCTTGTATAAGGATGGATACAATTTCAGCTTTGATAATAATAATGAAAGTATTTTGGTTTATTTGAATGATGTTTTTATATTCAAAGCTTGTCCTTATAATGGCATATATGAAACTGTTGAGTGTGATAACAACCTATTATTTAATATTGATTCTAACGAAATTGATAAGTCCAAATTGTGGCACTATCGCCTTGGGCACATTAACAAGAAACGCATCGCCCAACTCCAAAAGGATGGAGTGTTGGAATCATTCGACCTAAAATCGGATGATGTATGCGAATCCTGTTTACTGGGCAAGATGACAAAATCACCATTCACAGGAACGTGTGAAAGAGGTGAAGGACTATTGGATTTGGTCCACACAGATGTATGTGTGCCATTCCGATGTGCTACAAAAGGGGAAAATCGGTACTATGTCACCTTTACAGATGACTACAGTAGATTTGGATATGTTTATTTAATTAAACATAAGTCCGACACTTTTGAGACATTCAAAAGATATCAAAGTGAAGTAGAGAATCAACTGGGCAGAAAGATAAAGGTTCTCCGCTCCGACAGGGGAGGAGATTACCTTAGTATCGAGTTTCTCGATCATCTTAGAAGCTGTGGAATAGTTTCCCAGTTAACACCTCCTAGAACACCACAACTCAACGGAGTTGCGGAGAGGAGAAACAGGACCTTGTTAGACATGATCCGATCTATGATGAGTCGAGCAACACTTCCAGTAAGTTTCTGGGGTTATGCATTAGAAACTGCGGCACATATTCTAAATCTAGTACCCACCAAGAAAGTTTCAAAGACACCTTACGAGATGTGGTAGGGAAAGCGTCCTTCCCTTGGTCACATCAAGATCTGGGGTTGTGAAGTCTTCGTTGGACGAGAGACCTCTGACAAACTCAGTCAAAGATCTGAAAAGTGTCTATTCGTCGGTTACCCACAAGAGTCATTTGGATATCTATTTTACAAACCACGTGAAAACGTAAGTGTTTATATCTCGAAGAGGAGTGTTCCTCGAGAAGGAGATAATATCTAAAGAGGACAGTGGGAGTAAGATCGATCTTGATGAGATTCAAGATACTACCAATGAAGAACCAACTGCATACACTGACCATCAACATGAGGCTGAGATGCCTGTTGAACCCAATGACATATCCTTACCTTTGCGCAGATCCGGTAGAGTTAGCAATCCTCCTGACTTCTACTATGGTTTCCATATTGGACAGGATGATATGATTAGTGATAGTACACTTGTCGACTTAGATGAACCAGCTAACTACCGGGAAGTGATGGCAGGCCCCGAGGCAGCCAAATGGAAGGAAGCTATGGATAGCGAGATTGAATCCATGTATGGCAACCAAGTTTGGAACTTGGTTGTGAAGACCACCCATCCTGTGAAGACCTCCCCTTCCGGGGCGGTGCTCACCAGTCTAGGTCCCACATCATGCAATATGATATCAACCATACTAAGATAGGGTAATTAAATTGCGGAATAATAAAATTACATGTACATACATGATTAGGAATAAGTTTACATATTTTAAAATTAAGTTATAAAAGGGTAACAGCTAATCTATTCATAATCATCAATCATCACAACAAGTCTACCCAGAACCACCACATTTGCTGTGTTCCAAATCAGTACCAGAAAGTTTGTTGAGAAGTGGTCTAGGGAAGCTTCAAAACTTGGATTTCTTGATGACCTAAGCACTAGGTCCTGCAGGTGATTTTCCTTTGGCTTTTCCTGTAAAATTTTAAAGCAACATCTGTAAGCAAAGCTTAGTGAGTTTATAGATTTTCAATATTAACATGCGTGTCAAGCGGAGTCATAAATCTAAGCGTGATAAGTCTTGGCTGCCGCTACAGCCCTCATCATGATTGAGATATAGTATCTTAAGATCGGATGATGTTCAAACCACACTCACGCTTATATCGTGGGGATCAGCCACATACTGGGCTAGCTACCAGTAGGTCAACATGGCCGAACATCGGAGGTCATTACCAAGTTCGTGAGAACTGGTGGAATAGCCGGGTCTAGAACAATAGACCATAAGGGCTAGTCAAGCTGAATAAGTCTTATCAAGTCTGATCAATGAAGTAAGCATAAGTCTTAGGAGTCATGATAGCAACGAATCATAAAGCAAAGTCTGAAGCGTTAATAAATGCAATATGAAATGATAAGCAAATAGCTATCATGATTCACTGGGCAACACCCATCCATGGTGTGCACAGGTCTCAATCCAGCTGATAAATGAATGTCAAATAATGTAACAGCATCAATATATCTCAAACGGATCTTTGCATGTTCAATTTGAATATCTATAACTCACAGGTCTGGGTCTTGGTCAAACAGATATATAAATCTGCCACCTGAGTTATCTCAGGATTTTGTCTTGTCAGTCTGTAATCTGTCAATTCTTTTCAAATCAGAGACCCGCTTTCAAATCTTTAAGTCTTTTAATCTTTGTTCAGAATATATATATACTGAACCTGTTCAAAGTCATTCATGATAATATCATGTCAATTTCATCATTATTATCATAGAATTTCATCATCTTTTGGTCATTAAAATCTGTAATTCTATCTGATTCTGATAATTTTCAGTTCATCACTCTTTTATTCGTTCATATTCTTTATTCTTTTAAATTCTCCAAAAGTTCTTAAATATATATATATAACAATATATATATTTATATAGCCATTTATATTAAAATATAAAAATTGCATTTCGGACCATAATTTCGGATCAGCCCGGATTGGGATCCGGATTCGGATCATCCGGATTAGAGATCCGAATTGACTACCGAATTCGGACCATGACTCAACCGAAATTGAGATATCCGAATTTAGCATGACATCCGAATCTAATTGGGTCCGAAATATAGAAATCCGAATTTGAAAGCATCCGAATTGTAGGGTCCGAATTTACATATTATCCGAACCGAAATATAGGTCCGAAATAAACATCATCCGAATTCGGTCCTACCCGAATTCGGATCTATACTTAGCATTTTTCCCAGAATTTTGTTCTTGATGTTCTTGGTTTATTCATACGGATTTTATCAATAATTATCAGATTTTCATTTTTATTAACATGCAATGTTATATAAAGTTGTGTTAACATTATTTGAGTGTTTTTATGTAATTTCTTTGATCAAAAACACACTTATTTGATCAAGATCATCCAAAATATGAAATTTTTGCCAAGAACATTATTTTTTATAAAAATTCCGATTTCTTCATAATTTGGATGATTCAAGCAATAAATTTAGTTTCTAATTCATTTATTAGTTTCAATTCATCATAATCTTTCAAAATTTTATACATGCAATATCAAAAATTCATGTTTTGAATTCTTATTTTCGGTTTTACACAAAACCGTACCAAATCATACATAAATATTGAATTTAAAGAGATTTTTACCTCAAATCTTGTAGATTCCAATTGTTGATGATAATTGTAACTTCTTCTTGACTTTAATCTTCAATTACTTGCTATTTATGATGAATTTCTTGTGGATTTGTTGAAATAGCCGTAGGTTTTAGTGAGAGAGTAGAGAGAGAATTAAGTGTGTTTAAATGATCTTAAATGATCATTTTTCTAGGCTTTTATATATAATTTTGGTCTCATTTGTTATTTAACCCACTAAACTTTTGTATTTTACATCTCTTTTATTTTACTCAATCATATCATAAATATAATTTAAAATTATATTTACTTAATCCATTTCATATTTTATTTTATTTTAATAACAACATAAATAATATAATAAAATTATATTATTATCTTAACATTCAAGCATTACATTATCGGTTCAAAATATTACTGAATTTATGACTAGATCAAAATTAGGTTGTTACATTGGTTGATCCCACACCCGGTCTAAAGACGGTGGGTTGTAAGTGGATATTCAAGAAGAAAACGGATATGAACGGGAAAGTACACACTTACAAAGCTAGGCTGGTGGCAAAGGGCTATACTCAAACCTACGGGATTGACTATGAGGAAACCTTTTCACCGGTAGCTAAGATTAAATCCATAAGGATAGTTCTGGCCATAGCTGCGTTTCATGACTATGAAATCTGGCAGATGGATGTCAAAACCGCTTTCCTTAACGGGAAATTGACAGAGGATGTGTTTATGACACAACCTGAAGGTTTTGTAGACACCAAGTATCCTAAGAAAGTGTGTAAGCTTCAGAAGTCCATTTATGGACTTAAGCAAGCTTCTCGAAGCTGGAATCTTTGCTTTCATGAGAAAATTATAAAGTTTAGATTTTCTAGAAGCGAAGATGAGTCCTGCATATATGTCAAGGTCAGTGGGAACACTGTAGTCTTCCTGGTATTATATGTCGATGACATATTACTTATAGGAAACGACATCCCAACATTACAGAGTGTAAAAGATTGGTTGGGAAGACGTTTCACTATGAAGGATCTAGGAGATGCAACTTTTATTCTGGGTATAAAGATTTATAGAGATAGAACGAGACGTCTAATAGGACTAAGCCAGGATACGTACTTGGACAAAATACTGAAAAGGTTCAGTATGGAGAATTCTAAGAAGTGGAACCTTCCCTTTGCTCATGGCATAAAGATTAGTAAAGACATGAGCCCGAAGACACAGGAGGAACGAGACAGAATGAGTCGAGTTCCATATGCTTCGACCATAGGATCTATAATGTATGCCATGACATGTACGAGGCCTGATGTCTCATTTGCTTTAAGCATGGTGAGTCGACATCAGCAAGACCCTGGTGAAGGTCATTGGACGGCGGTCAAGAATATTCTTAAGTATTTAAGAAATACTAAAGACAGGTTCTTGGTTTACGGTGGACAGGATGAACTCAAAGTTACCGGTTATTGCGATGCGAGTTTCCAAACGGATAGAGATGCCTGTCGGTCACAATCTGGTTGGGTGTTCTTATTGAACGGGGGAGCCATGACGTGGAAGAGTTCGAAGCAGGAAACCGTGGCAGACTCTACCTGCGAGTCAGAATATATTGCGGCCTCAGAAGCCTCAAAGGAAGCCATCTGGTTGAAGAATTTCATTAGAGATCTTGGAGTTGTCCCAACGGTTCAAGACCCTAGCGAAATATTCTGCGACAACGAAAGTGCTGTTTCGTTGACTAAAGAACCCAAGGATCATGGAAAGTCCAAGCATATTGATCGGAAGTACCACTTTGTTCGTAGCAAGGTTGAAGAAGGACATGTGATTGTGAAAAGAGTGTGATCAGAGGAGAATCCAGCTGATCCGTTCACAAAGCCACTTTCTCAACCGAAACACTGTAGTCATGCTGTTAGCATAGGATTACGAGATAATGTAAAGTTTAGTAGTTAGTTTTGAATTTGAAACATTGTAACAATGATTTGAAATTGTAATGGATTTGGTGATTAAATAATGGAGATTTATTTATTTGCAAAGTGTTGCCATCTTCTATTAATTTATCGTTGTGTTTCCTTTTGCATGTTTAGAACCAACTCCCAGAGTAATTAATTTTATTCAAATACCTCAGTCGTTCGTACTACCGGGAGTTAGTATTGAATAAAGACTGTCATGGAATGTTAGTAGACTGTCAAGAGTTTGACATAGCATAGAGATTGATGCAACATTCATGGGTACTTAATGGAGATTTAAGTATAGGGCACTCGCACTTGGAAAGATACTTCATGGATCAAATCATAAGTATTTCCAAGATGATAATATCGTCTATTCTTCAGACGGAGATACATTGAAGTTGCGGTTTTCTAGTCCGTCATACCTTAGTGCATTCAAACGCTGTGCGTAACTGCCCGTTATAACAGATGTATCTAGTTACGATGTTATTAGTTAGCTAGCGCTGTGTATGCGAAGTTTATTCGTTCCTTTTGCCTATATGGAAAAACGATATCTATGGGGCCTCTGATGATTAAACGTTGACTCTAGAGTGTCGGGCCCGACCGAGACAAAATTGAAGTGTTCAATTAATAAGTCTCATATAGTCATATTAATCGGAAATCAGAAACATAATTTTGAAACCAAAGATTGATTATAATCCATGTCTTAGTTTCATACGATATCAGAGAACGAAGGAATAGTTGATCCCTTATCTAAAGGATTAGCTCTGATATGATTCAGAGTTTGGCAGCTGTATCGAGTAGCTAGGAAGGCTGGTAATAGAATGTGTTTAGACAAATAGTTGCCAACTTGTCCAAGTGGGAGACTGTTGGAATTAGTGTCCAAGTCACAATTATCACTAGTACAAAAATGACCTATGGTCACGGTTTTGTCCAAACTGCCTAGCCACAGTTTTTGTTATTGACGTGACTTAAGGGTCATATATGATCTTGTATTATTATGATAGCCACAGTTTATCTCAATAACTGTGACCATTGCAAATCACATTCAAACCTTAAGCCACGGTTTAACATAAGGATCGTGACAAGTCACGACTTGTCACGGTTGCCACATTGTTACCAAATGTCATCGTTTGTCACAGTTATTTGTTTGATGTGTATAATAATCTTGTGATGGTTATTAACTGTGACGATAAATATGTATATGGTCACGGAAATCTCTTTCGGTGACCAAAGGGACACCCTGAAGTCTAATTGTATGAGTCTAAATTATATGGTGGAATTACTCACATGAATAAACGGTGACAGAAGGCTAACTTATATGGTCACGAAATCGCTTTGTGTGACCAAAGGGTGGAGTTCATTAGCCACGTAGGGTAAAAGAAAAACATTGTGACTATAAGTGTTTAATGGTCATGATTAAGTTCATTATGTGTGTCCAAAAGTAAACAATTCTCATGAAATAAGAAAATTATTGTGACTATAAGTATTTTATAGGCACGGTTTAGTTTCTTATGTGTGTGTAAAAGTATTTTATATTCATGATGAAAGAGAAAAATGTGACTAAGTATTTTTTTGTCACGATTTAATTTCTTTTATGTATATACAAGTATTCAATGATCACGGTTTAAGAAAAAAAAAACATATCACCATATTTATGTTTCGGTCACTGTTTAAGACACACAAGCATGTGACTATTAATATTTAAAGGTGACAGATTAAGCTTTTATGTGTGTCTAAATGTAAACAATAGTAATAGTAAAATGAAAAAGATATGATTATAAGTACATTCAAGTCACGATTTAATTTGTTTTGTGACTAAAAGCTATCAATCTCACATTAAAAAAAATCAATAAAAGGGGTTTTTGTCACGGATTAAGCAAATTTGTGACTATTAATATTTAAAGTTGACGGTTTATTGTTTTTATGTAACTAAAAATAAACAATAGTCATGACAAAAAAATGTTGTGACTATATTTTTCTAATGATCATGGATTAGTTTATTTCTTATTAGTGTTTAAAATAATTTTCATGATAAAAGAAAAAAACAGTGACTATAAGTACTTTATGGTCACACGAAGAATTGGTTTGTGTGACTAAAAGTAATCGGTGGTCATGGTTTAAGTGAAAAAAAATGTCCCTATAAGTATTTTATCGTCACAGTTTAATATATTACTGTGTCTGAAACTAAACATTAACCATGATAAAAGAACAAAAATATATTTATAAGTATTTTATGGTCACTATTTATTTTGTTTTGTGTGGTTAAAGGTTATCAATTGTCATAGTTAAAGAAAACTTGTTAATATGAGTATTTTGTGGTCATGGTTAATTGTGTTATGTGTGTCAAAAACTAAACATTAACCATGATAAAAGAAAAAATATCGTGACTACAAGTAGTTTATGGTCACGACTTATTTTTTATCAGTTGCTAAATGTTATTAATTGTCATAATAAAAGCAGCAAAATGTGGCTATAACTACTTTATGGTCACGATTTAGTTAGTTTTGTGTGGTTAAAGGTTATTAATTGTCACAGTTTAAGAAGAAACTTATCACTATTAGTATTTTTGTGGTCATGGTTAAATGTCTTCTATGTGTCAAAAAGTAAACATTAATTATGATTAAAGAAAACAACCATGACTACAAGAAATTTATGGTCATGTCTTGTTTTATTTTATGTGACTAAAAGTAATTAATTGTCATAATAAAAGAGGCAAAATGTAGCTATGAGTTTTTTATGGTCATAATTTAGTTTGTTTTGTATGGTTACAGTTATTAATTGTCACAGTTTAAAAAACAACGTGTCAGTATAAATATTTTATGGTCATAATTAAATGTCTTATATGTGTCAAAAACTAAATATTAATCACGATAAAAGAAAACAAACCATGACTACAAGTAGTTTATGGTTACGTCTTATTTTAATATATGTGGCTAAAAGTAATTAATTGTAATAATTAAAGGAAAAGAATGTGAGTATATGTATTTTATGGTCACACTTTATTTTATTTTGTATAACTAAAAGGAATCAACGATCAATGTTTACGAAACAACATGATACTATAAATATTTTACGGTCACTATTATAAATGTTATGTGTGTCTAAAAGTAAACAACAATAACGATAAAAGAAAACACATGTGGCTGTAAGTAACTTATTGTCACGGTCTAATTTTTTACACGTGTCTAAAAGGAACAATGGTGATTTTAAAAGAAATATAATGTGACAACAAGTATTTGATGGTCACCAAAGGGCCTTTGGCCTCGCGGTAAGAGGGTGGAGATACAAGTGAGAGGTCACGGGTTCGACTCCCGTCGGAGACAAGTTGATATTTAGGTGGTTAAAGTAAGTCTTATGGTAAATGAGTAGTTTAGGAGTAGGAGTAGGAGTAGGATAGTTGGCCGTTAAAAAAGTATTTAATGGTCACAGATTGTATTGTTGCATGTGTCTAAAAGTTACCAATTGTCACGATTAGAAATAAATAAGTAACTATAAATACTTTATGGTCACGGTATTGTTTATTATATGTGTCCAAAAGTAAGCAATTGTCATGAATAAACGAATTATTATGTGACTAAAATAATGGTATGGTCACGGTGTAATTAATTTTGTGTGTCAGAATGTATCAATTGTCACGGTTTAATACTTTATGTATGTCCAATTGCAACCAATCGTCACATTTTAATAAATTGTGTGTGTCTAAGTGTACCCTACGGTCATGGTTTAATTGTTTATGCATGTCTAAATGTACCAATGGTCACACCACTTAATAGTTTACGTGCGTTAAAATATTACCAATTGTCACGGTTTCATTCATGTGGTGTGTTTAAATGTCTCAAATAGTTACGGTTTAACTGATTATGTGTGTATAAATTTATCCAATGGTCACGATTAAATATTTGCGCGTCTTTAAATATACCAGGTGGCCACGGTTTATTTGTTTATACGTGTTTCTAAGAATGTTAACGCCACTGATCAATTGTTTATGCATGTCTGAATGTATCCAACTGTCATGGTGTTAAAATAAATTGTGACTAAAAGTATTTTATGGTCACGGTTACTAAAAAATATAGACCACAACTATATAGAAATTGTTACCATATAGCCATGGTTTTATGCTATGGCCACGGTTTTACATGTGATTTAGTCACGAATATTAAATGTAGCCATAAGGTACCAAAAGTGATGCGACCTTTGGTCACGATTTGAATGAAAAATAAAACTGCGGCCAAAGGTCTATGGCCACGGTTATTTAACGTGACGGAAGACATATTTTGTACTAGTGTATTTGTAAACATATTGTTATCAGGATGGATCCTTTTTGGGTGCATGCAATGAATTGTAAAGAGAAGATGATTAACTTAAATATATAATGTTAATTAGTTTGTTAATTTATTATGTTTAATAAATTAATTAGAAACTAAATAATTGATTATATTTGATTAATGGGTTAGTTTGTTAATTTATTAATGGTTAATAAATTAATCGGAAGCTAATAGAATTAATTGAGTAAGTACAGGGGCTAAACTGCAATTAGTTGATAGTCAACAGGGTACCCCTAAACCCTAATAGGGGGGCCAGCCACCAATCCATCCCACATGGATTTGGGATAAAAATTTTGTAGGTTTCTAAAACCTATAAATAGGCAGCCCCTGCCTGCTTCATTCCTCGCTCATTCAATTCTAAGTTCTCTAACGATCACAAGGGATACCAGTTTTGGGACTCTGAGATATGAGCTTAGAAAAGTTATAATTATCTTTTCTTTTGTTCATTGGGTGTGAACAACTAGAGGCGATCTTGCTTTAGACACTTGTTGCTCGATTCAGAGGCTGTTCGTGAAATCGTTCTTCGTGGAGAAAATTGCGAATTTTCTCAAGGTTAGTTTTTCTTATTCATCTTTTTATTTTAATAATTAGTTGTTTAGCTTGTTTGGTTAGATACTTAAGGTTTTATATTCTTGCATAGCTAGTTTATTTAATTTTCTGCAAAGTTTTCATTTAACCTAGCAAGGGTATAGGAAACCCAACAATCTGGTCCATATTCGAATTCGGTGTTTCCTTCTTGAAAAATTTTTCCAAGTGTTCATCCGCAGTGTATACTGTTCATCCGAATTCGAACCATACGAATTCAGTCTCCTGATCTTGGTCCATCCACATTCGATTCCATCCGTTTTCAATGTTCATCCGAATTCGACCAATCCGAATTCGGTCCATCCTTTGTTGGTCAACCAGGTCTAGGTTCCATCTGAAGTTACTGTTTATCCGAATTCGGTCCCAGCCGAAACAACTGTTCACCCGAATTCGGTCCTGTCCGAAGTCAACATTTGATTCGAATTCGTACCATCCAAGGACTGTTCATCCGTAGTTCAGCCAATCTGAATCCAGTTTCCACCTTCAAGATCTCATTCTTCCATATCAGCACCATAAATCATGTCTCGAGAAGCCCTAGTCCTCGGATCTGAGAACAGACCACCTGTTCTGTATCCCGATGAGTATGAGTAGTGGAAGTCCCGATTTCTAAAGTTTGTCGGTATGCAACCCAATGACAACCTTATGCTCCAATCAATTACCGAAGGCCCAGTTATCTATTATCGGGAAATTGCTGCTAGACCTGAAGCTGACCCACCTGTACTCGCATCCAAAGTTGAACGCGAACCTGCAAATGATGCAGAGCGAGATAGGCAGCATGCTGACAAGAGGGCTAAATATCTGATTTACCAAGCCATGCCCACTGATATCCTAGTAGGTGTTGACAGCAAAATGTCCGCTAAAGAGATGTGGGATGAATTAGAGGTTCAAATGCTAGGGGTAGACTTAGATGATAGAGCCAAAATTGAAGAGGCAAAGGCAAAGTTTACCGAATTCAGGGCCAAAGATGGGGAGTCACTACAGGCCACGTTTACCAGATTCTGTGTGGTTTTGAATGAACTTAACAAACTGCACCTCAAAAAAGACAAGGATGACATCAACATCCAGTTCTTTGCTGCCTTAGCCCCCGAGTGGCAAATTGCATGCCGAGCAACGCGACGAGTTTTGGACATCCCAAATGTGTCTATCAATGTGGTGTTCAAAGAATTAAAAAAGTATCAGGGTGACGTCGACCATCAGAAGCAGATTGCCAATCAGCTAGCATCCTTGTTACTATCTGACAATACGGGCAAGAAACCCACTGATTCTCTGGCTTTGATTTCCAATAAGAACATTCCCACTGCATCTTATACTCAAGGTTCATCATCATCCTAGTGCCGACATACTTCTCCTCCGCGTGAGATAATAGATGAAGATGAAGCGGCAATTCAGGAACAAATAGCTTTATGGACTAATTGTCTACAACACCGACGTTTTTCCACTAAGACTAACAATCAGCTCCGCTACGACACCGGTCCGTGGAGGTACTCGGATGACAGAAGAGATGACAGAAGGGATGATTATTGTAGGGACAATTTTCGAAGGGATGACACAGATGACCAACGATACGACGATATATGGGGCTATCGGGATGACCGCCGTTATGAAAGGCGAGACGATAGGAGAGATGATCGCAGGGATGATCGACGCGATTATGACCGTAGGGATGATCGTCAGGATGATAGACGGGATGAACGACGTGACGATCGATCGAAGGGACTATGATCATCGAGACAACAGACGGGATGATAGTAGGGAACCTCGCCGTGCCGACAAGAGGCCGGTGGAGAGGAGAGATGAGAGGCTGAGAGCAGAAGAACCTAAAGGAATTGAAGAACGTCTGTGCTAGAAGTGCGGCAAACCGGACCACTTTGCTCGGGAGTGCAAGAACAAGTTTGAAAGAGACGTCGGTTATTATGAGCGGAAGCTGGAAGCCGCTAAGAAGAGGACGGATGCTATGGCTTTGGTTGCCCAAGAAGATTATTGGGATGGAGAGGATACTGATGACGAGGATGACAAAGGAAAGAATTGTTACATGGCGGATCGTCTAGGATTTGATGACTATGCTACATCAACCGATTCAGATTCAGACATTGCTGCTGAGGGGGAGACACCGCAAAATCCACCAGTATGTCTAATGGCCAGATCCGACGATCCAGAATGTTCATCATCAGATTCTGAGGCACGAGAGGTACATTCCTTTTACATTCCAAAGTATGTAAATAATTTATCTGTACATAGTGAATGTAATATGCACACACATATACTTGATTTAGAAGCTAGGTTAAATGCTGAAACAGAAAAGTGTGTGCAGGCTGAACATCTAGCCCAAACATTAAAAGATTCATCTGAGTTATATCAATCAAAGTGGTTAACTAATCATAATGTGATAAAAAAGATGCTAATTGAAAAGATAGATGTTCAGGATAGGAATACGTACCTAGAATCTTGTATGGATAGGTTATCTAATGAAAAGCTCTCATTAAAAGAAGAAATATCTGTTCTATCAAAACAATTAGAGACGGTAAGTATGGAAAACATACTGTTCAATCAAAACAATTAGAGACGGTAAGTATGGAAAACATACACAGCTTAGAAAAATACAAAATGATAGAGGAAGAAAGAATAAGTTTGTACTCTCGAATAAAGACCCTTGATGATGAATTTTTAAAACGGGGTCAAACTGAACAAACTATTCATTTAAACCAGCCCAAAGAGAATAGGTTTTACCATTCTAAGCAAGGAATTGGTTTTAAAAATCCTAAGTATTTGGAAAAGGCTCAAAAATTTTTACCTCTGTTTTATGACATCAATGACATGGGTGCTGGGCTTAAATCTTTCTTTTTTGAGTAATCAAAAGAAGTTTTAACCCAAGAGGATGAGAAACGCATTGAAAATAAAGAAAAAGAAATATCTTTTAAATATGAAGAACTAAACGAGAGTTATCCTTATAGAGTACCCACTCTAGAGGAAGACTTCTTGTCTAGTTATTCTGAAGCTGAAATGAAAACAGAACCTGTAAAACCAATCCCTCACCTTTACATTCCTACAAAAGTTCTTCAACATAAAAATTAAAGTGTTAAAAAAGGAATTAAAGTCAACTCAAAAGAAATCTCTTGATTTTCAAGAAGCTCTTCTTAAGAGTAAGGAAAAATTGGTAAATCAAAGTTTTCAACAATATGTAGAATTAACTGTCTACAGAGAAAATTTTGACTATGGTTTCTCAAAGATTAAAAGATCATTTAAAAGAGCCAAGAGTTTCTCGTCCTACCAAAATCCCACACGTGTCATCTAACAAAGGAAAAAACTATAATTGAAAATTCTTCTATCAGTTGTAAAGGTGAGTGCTCAAAACCTTTTAAAGCTGAGGTTTCGAAAAAGACTCAGATTCAATCCAAGTCTTTTAAGAAACCCACTCACCAAGAAAAAGAAAAACCTTTAAAGTCTAAGTCTTCCATGTCTACTGACTCTCGTCGTTTTGTTCCTACAGATCATGTGAGAAGAGTACCAAAAACAACCATGCAAGATTTTACGAGTTTTTTTTTTTTTTTGTGAAGAAGACTGTTATGCCAATTGATTTTGTTTCTAGAGATAGGATGCATGTAATCTCTAAAAACAATGTTTGTAATGATGTGACGAGTTCTAATGTTTGTTTGAAGTATTCTTTTAATGACTTGTTTAAATTATGTCCAACTCGTTTTAGACGCCAAGTTCCTTAAATGAATGCTTTTGTGCCTTATGCTGCTAAAAGAATTCGTAAAAAGAAATAAAAAATGTTGCATCATCGGCCATCACGAAAAATGAGACTTGTACTTTGCCTAGGCCCAAAACCAAAACAAAAGTCAAACAAGTCTCTAAAAGTCAAAAATCGAAGGTAATTTCATCGCCTAAGGTTCCAAAGCCTGATAAATCCAATTTTCAATGGATTCCAAAAGGCTATGCATCTGGTCCACACATAACTGCAAAATTGGTTCCTAAAACTACAAACGTGCCATATTCACCTGGAACTCCTAACCCAAAAGGACCCATATTAAGATGGGTATCCAAAGTTGTGTGATCTTAATGCAGATGGTTCTTGGTTACTATATAGATCAAGACCTGTACTTCAATGAATTGGCTTCTAGTTATCATAGACTAGGACCCGTTCTTCTACTTGTCGGTTGTGCTTAAACCGACACGTTTGGCTTCTGTGCACACAGCTCAGGATCCGGTCTAAATTCATCATGTTTTCTAAACATCTCGGTTCAGAACACGGTTTGATTGTTAATATAAGATGGATCTGTTTGAATGCTTATAGATTTTCATTATATGTATTTATTTGTTTTTCAGGTAAAATCCATCTGGTATATGGATTCGGGTTGCTCCAAGCACATGACCGGGAGAAGAGAATTGCTGTCCAATGTAGTTGAACAATACTGTGGGACGGTAAAATTCGGGAACAGTCACCATGCTCACATAAAAGGATACTAGGATTTAGTCTTAAATAATCTAGTCATCAAGGATGTTGACTATGTTGAGGGATTATCACATAATTTGTTTAGCATAGGTCAGCTCTGCGATAAAAGATTAGAAGTAACGTTTAGGGCTAAGAACTGTAGTGTTAAGAGTATGGATGGCAAAGAAATTTATCCAGTTCCCGTAGCTCTAACCTTTACACCATAGACGTAGCTAAGCTCACGGTTAAGGATAACATCTACCTCCTATCAAAAGCCTCGTCAAAAGACTCTTGGTTGTGGCATCGCATGCTATCTTACTTAAACTTTGAAAACATCAACAAGCTGGCTGCTAAACAACTGGTGAAAGGACTCCCAGAACTGAGATATGAAAAAGACCATCTGTGTGGAGCATGTGAGAAGGGTAACATGAAAAGATCATCTCACAAACCAAAACCCGAACCATCAACGAAGAGTGTGTTGGAGTTACTTCATATGGACTTATGCGGACCGATGCGGACTCAAAGCATAAATGAGAAGCGATATGTGTTGGTTATCGTTGACGATTACTCACGATATACCTAGGTTAAGTTCTTGCAATCCAAGGATGAGACAGCTCAAGAAATCATTGATTTTATAAAGAGTGCCGAAACCAAACAGCAACTGTCCGTTCAATCAATCCGATCTGACAACAGCACGTAATTCAAGACTTCAGTAGTTGAGGGCTTCCTTCGATCCAATTGTATTCAGCATCAATATTCTGCTGCTAGAAAACCTCAACAAAATGGATTCGTAGAAAGGTGTAACCGTATCCTTGTGGAAGCTGCTCGTACAATTTTGAGTTACTCAAAGCTACCTCCGTTCTTGTGGGCCAAAGCCGTGTCAACAGCTTGCTACACACAGAATCGCTCCATAATCCATAAGTGTTTCAATAAAACTCCATATCAACTCTTCTTAAATAAAGTACCTTTTATCAAGTACTTACGTGTATTTGGTTGTAGGTGCTATGTGCTTAATGACAAAGACAACCTCGGGAAATTCAACGAGAAAGCGGATGAAGCGATCTTCATTAGATACTCATCCAACTCGAAGGCATATCGTGCATTCAACACCCAAACCAGGACAGTCAATGAAAGTGTGCATGTCACATTAGATGAGTTGGCTGAACTGGCACCCGAAGTTGATCATTTGGACCACGCATTACACCAATGCCTGGAGACTCTTCTTCTCAATCTACTTCTTTTTCATCTTCTGATTTAGTTAATTTATTTAATCCTTTTTATGTAGAATTTTTTGGTCCTAATTCTAATGTTTCTAATGTTTCTTCTACTGTAGGTAATACATCCAACAATTCAACTGCACCACAAATTCTATCCGACCCATCTTCATCAATGTCATACCCACATCCATCAACTTCATCCACTGATACATCTACAGTTGAATCTACTCTAGAAATACCCTCGCATATCATGCCAAGCATCCTTCCTTCACTTGAATGTCTCTAATGAATGTCTCTTCGTATCATTCCTTAGTATGATAGAGTCAGCTCGTGTGGATGAAGCCTTAAAAGACCCAGACTGGATTGTTGCAATGCAAGAAGAGCTCAACCAGTTTGAACTGCTCCGAGTATGGCAGTTAGTTCCCAAGCCCAAAGACCGAACAATTATAAGAACGAACTGGATCTACAAGAACAAACGAGATGAAAACGGCATCGTGATAAGAAACAAAGCGAGACTTCTCGCCAAAGGCTACCGACAACAAGAAGGGATAGATTACAACGAGACCTTCGCTCCAGTTGTACGGATTGAAGCTATCAGAATCTTCTTGGCGTACACGGCACAGAAAGACTACAAAGTGTACCAGATGGACGTCAAGACAGCCTTTCTTAACGGTGAACTTAATGAAGACATGTATGTTGAACAACCATAAGGATTTGTTGATGCACATAAACCTGACCATATTTATGTGCTAGACAAAGCCCTCTGTGGTTTGGAACAAGCACCTCGCGCATGGTATGACAGTCTCTCTAACTTTCATATCTCCGCTAGTTTCAGCAAAGGTAGACACAACACTGTTCACAAAAAGGGAAGGCCCGCACATAATGCTAGTGCAAATATATGTCGACGAAATTATGTTTAGATCTACTGACAGTAATTTCTGTAAGGACTTTTCAGGTCTAATGGAGTCCAGGTTCGAGATGAGTATGATGGGGGAAATAAATTTTTTCCTCGGATTACAAGTCAAACAACTTGAAAATGGAATTTTTTTGAACCAGTCGAAATATACTCTTGACATTCTCAAGAAATATAAGTTAGACTCTTGCACGAGTATCGCAACTCCCATGACTTCCAACTGTAAGTTAGACACCGATCTTTCTAGGAAAACTGTCGATAATACAAAGGGATGATAGGATCCTTACTGTATCTGACTGCTAGTAGACCTGATATAATGTTTTCAACATGTCTTTGTGCTCGTTTTCAGGCCGACCTGAAAGAATCACACCTAACTGCGGTAAAACGCATTTTTCGTTATCTTAAGGATACACCTGATTTTGGTCTCTAGTATCCAAAGGGAACCGATTTTGATCTTACTGCCTTTTCAGATGCTGATTTTGCAGGTTGTAGAGTGGACAGGAAAAGCACATCAGGTGGAATACAGTTCTTGGGTGACAGACCGGTGAGTTGGTCGTCCAAAAAGCAGAATTGTGTTTCAACATCCACAGCTGAAGCTGAGTATGTAGCAGCTGCAAGCTGTTGCTCTCAAGTGCTAACCCAAAAGTGTTATTCAAAAAAGTGTTATTCAAAAAAGTCTTTTGACGAGGCTTTTGAAGCTGAGTATTTCATCATTAAAATATTATAATTATTTTATTTATATATAAGTGTTATTCAAAAAAGTTATAAATTTAACTCAATAACCTATTGCATTCTGTAGATTCATCCTCAACAATATAAAAACTTTGAAATTTTTTTAAATTTTTTAAAAAAAAATGAAAAGTAAACTACTACAAGTAATTTCAACCTCAACTATTTCACTTTTTGTTTCTAACGTTCGCACATGTCAGTAATTTTTAGATAAAAAAATAGTAAGGGGCTAACAACAAAAAAAGAAGTGATGCCTCTCCATGGCCTCCCACTTCTTGCGTTGCCCTTTTCTACGTGAAACCCTAGCCTCCGTGGTTGGCGCCGCCGTTCTCCCTCGCCGTCACCAGCGTCGTTCTTCCCTCGCCGGCACCAGCGCCGTTCTCCCTCGTCGACACCTACGTTGTTCTCGTCTTGTCACCGTTCATCTGGTTCGTATCCTCTCTTCTATTTCGATTTTTTTTGTTTTCAGAATCGATTTCGATGTTCTTTTTTGTTCTTAATCATCGATTTCGAATCCTCTTCCTGCGTCAAATCGATTTCGATGTTCTTTTTTGTTCTTAATAATCGATTTCGAATCCTCTTCCTGCATGAAATCGATTTCGAATCCTCTTCCTGTGTGGAACCCTAGCCGCCTCTGGTCCCTTTTTGTTTTCTATTGTTCTTAAATCTGGTCCCTCTTTGTTCTTCATTAATTTCATTTTTAAGACACACACAACATACAAGCAATCCAAGGTTCTGGATTCGATTTTTTTGCTTAATTTCAAACTGTTCTTTTGCTCTAATATGTTTTTTTTTTGCTCGAATCAAGTTAAGTAACCATCTTAAAATCGAATATGTTCTTTTTTGCTCGATTTCAACATTATTTTGGTTCTAAAAATCGATATATACATGTAGTTCAGCTTTATTTTGTTTTTTTTTTTGTTCGATTTTAGGTTTAATTTTATCCTAACTATACTTGTTTATGCTTTGATTTCAGTCTCACTAATGTCAAGCATTCTTTGACAAACATTCTTCATTTGAGGTATGTGTTTGATACTTGTATTTGATTTATTAATATAGCAAGTTCATTTGATTTGTGTATTTCATACTTGAATATAGCATGATATTGATGTATTTGCATTAAAAACTAATGGATGATTATGTGTTTATTATTAATATGAATTGTTATGTCATTTAATTTTGATTCTTATATAGCATGTTCATTTTCCATTCCAGCTTTAATAGGAGACATATAAAGAGAATCATACATGTTAAACGTGAACTATCATAGCGGTTGAAAAAGTATCAGTTCATAAATTGGGTTTACATGTTTTTTTAATCAACTGATTACCATTCATTAAAACCATTATCAAGGAAATGAACAAAGAGATCTTATATATCATGGCCGGTGGTACTGTTTGTGTAATGTAACTTTATATGGATTGTTGCTATGCTGTAGGTGGAAGGTTTACTGGAACTGTTTGAATGTGTATTGGACCTTCATTTGCAATTTTGCATGTATAATCGATCTAATATGTTAGTTATGGTTTTCAGGAAGAAGGTTGTGCATAAAACAACTACCACAAATGATAAAAGGCTGCAAAGCACAATGAAAAGAATAACATTCCATGGCCATGGAATTTAGATAGGCCATGGATTTGAAGAGAACTCGTTCCGCTGATACATGAAAGACAATCCATGGACATGGATTTGAAGATAAAAGCGCCACTGCAAAAAGAGAAACATGGCCATGGATTGCCAAATGGGAGCGCACGCTAATAGTGAGAGCACGGGAGACTTTTAACCTAGTTTTTGAAGGGAAAAGGGGAGATGGCGGCTAGGGAGGAGAAAGAAAGAAAAGAGCAACGCAAATGGAGGAACACAATTCCAAGCATTGGGGAGACGATTTTTGTGAAGAACAATTGAAGAATCTTATGAATCCGACTTCTCCGTTCATCATCCTAACATTGGTTTGGTATTTGTCATACCATATGGATTCTTTTGTTATTGTTTGCTTGAGATGATGGTAACCCTAACCATGGGGTGATTTTCGTATGGATTTACTTCGATGACTGAACCCTAGTTTAGATGATAACGTTATTGGATTGAATCATTCTTTTGATTTGATTGGCTTATTTGGTTACATTTGTTTGGAAAAAACTTGGAATTTCATCAATAGATAATCAATTCATTTTGTCGCGAAAGCCTTTTGTTTTGAATATTTATTTTGAATAATTGTCTTTCCAATTAATCGTTTCTTTGAAACCGAACCGATAAAAAGAAGTTGTTAAAGTTTTCAAGTTTATGACTTTACAAGTGAAGTTACATTGAGATGAACCATTTTTCGTAACTTGGATTAGTCTTAATCATATATCTTCGATAATCAAAGTGACTTTGATTTAATTGCATGTTTTGAGGTGGATATAGTGAACAACTTCACGTGTCTTTCCAATATTCATAAAGTTAAATAACCTGACCATGAAGTTTAATTGGCTTAGAATCACGTGAGTTAAATTCAATATTGGGCTTAAATGCTATCATCACTAGGGGGATTGATTCTAAGCGAATGCATTGTTTTGACACTAAACTGTCCATTGCTTTTGTTTGTTCTGCTTCTTATTCTAAGTTAGTTCACTTGTTTCATTATAATAGTTATTTAGAATCAACTACTTATTGTCCATGATTAATTAGTAACTAAAGACTTATTATGATCACTCTGCATCGTTTTCCATGACCTCGATGCTCGGTTCTTACTTAAACTATTCTACTATACGATGGGTTACACTTGCCTATTGTCTATTAGTTTTGGTTTGGATTAGTATCATTTTTATTATAATACGTGTTTAGTAAAATAGACACAAAGTTTTTGACACCGTTGCCGGGAAAACAGTGATTTCGAGATCTGAGGTTGCTAGATTAATTGACTCGATTCTTTGGATTTTGTTTTAGGAAAGTTGCTGTTTAATTTTTAGTTTTTTTAAAAAAAATTATTTTTTTATCTTATTTTATTTTAGTTAAACAAATTAAGTGTGGGGAATTTATGATGTTGCATTAAATTCTTGGTTCATTTTCTTTTTGGTTTATCATAGTTTATTTTCTCTTTTTGTTTTCTTTTTCCTTCTCTTTTGGTTTGTTTTGCTTTTTATTTTCGTGCAGAATGTATAATGGATTTGAGATGTTTGAATATGGCTATGAAACAAGTTATCGTCAGGGGGAGATCAATTATGAAGAACATGGTATGTTCTCTTATGGAGATCCTCATTTTGGCACTTGTGTACGTGCTTACATGACTGAGACCTCGTATTCCCCCTATGACGATTGTTGTTATTACTTGCTCAATTTACTCTCTTCCAAAAACCATCATCAGCTCGAATATCAAACCTCATACCAACCTGACATTCGATATTACCAAAGTCAAGATATTCAATATTCTTACCAAAATACTTCCAAATATGAACCTGAGATAAGTATGAGCTTCACTAAAATAATGATGAAGCATATGTAAATCAAGAGGCAAGGCAAAGCCAAATTGATATGTGTTTACGTGATCAACAATCTACAATTGAGAATCTGGAATGCCAAATGGTACAATTGGACAAATCAATTGCGAAAGGACCATCAACAAGTAGTTCAAATATACGAGAGGAGGAGATACAAGCTGACGAGATTACTCACATATATACATATGATATTAGTGAGACGAAGATGTTGAGTCGGTTTATGATGAGACTCGTCAACTTGTACAACCGATCACCAATACATCAGAGACAACAACCGGCCAAGTACATTCCTCAAGCTCACAAGATACCTCACAAGTCTCGTATTTGATGATCAACAGTGTGATGGAAGACGACTTCAATCCCGAAAAGGATTTAGAAGAGCTTGCAAGACTTTTGGGAGTCAACGAGTCTACCTTTGTTGATGATGAGGGAGTTGATTTTAATTTATTTGATGGAAACTCATATACTATTGTTAGTACTATGAAATCCTCATCTGATTCTGAATGTACTAATCGTTTGGTGGATGTTATGGATATGCAGGTAGGGAGTGTTGCAATAATTTGCTCGAGTGAGGAGGATATCTTGAAGCCACCCATGAAAGGAAAACAAATTAGGCGTACTCGAAAACGAAGGAAAAGACCAAAATGTCGTGATGTCATTAAAGATGGTAAACGTAATTCAACAAGATTAAAACATGAACATACACACATTAATGGAAGCAAGAAGGGTAAGGAGTGCAAACTTAATTCGTCAAAGTCCATTTTTCGTACTTCATCCTAAGGTAAGCGTTACATCCTTTTCATTCCTTTGAAAATAAAAATGAGTGGAATAAGGTCAAGCTAGAGACCTTATAAACAATCGCTTTCGGTAGGCAACCCGTAGATTGAATAGTTATCGCTTTTTTTATTTGTTTTGTTTGGTTTATTATTAGTATTTTGTAGTTAACTTTATCTTGTTTTCTTTCAATCTGTTGGAGGATGAGAAATTTATAGATCCATGGTCATGTTTATTTAAAGTCCATGGCTAAATATTAGATTGATTTAGACAGTGAGTTTTATGGCCATGGAATTCTACATCCACGGTCTCATAAGATATGTTAAATTCCAGTAGGTTACATGACCATGTTTTCTAAAAAAAAACCATGGTCTAGCGACGATAAGAAAAATAGGGCTAAATTTATGACCATGGAATTTTAGAATGCATGGCTTCATTGTTACGGAAGCGAAAAAGAAAAAACATGGCCATGGATTTCTATTTTTTTAAGCAGCTAACACCGTCCCACTTCTATTGCGTGCTACTTTTCTATATTTTTTTGTGCTAGGTGCTAGTGGACATACGACAGGTTAATTGTGCATACTTCTTGGTTCCAGTGGAGTCCTTCTGTTCATCCATTTTGCTCACTTTCACCACTGCACCTTACTATCTTTTGAACATTGGGGACAATGTCCAATTCTAAGTGTGGGGAAGGGGTATCATTTAAGCATGTTTTGTTTAAGGGTGAAATTTCTCTATATGTGATGTAATTATTCCTAATTTGGCCTAATTTTTTTTTGTGGAATTCTCTTTACACTTTCAAGAACATTGGTGTTAATGCTTGCCTAATTACTTCATGAGAATGTAAACTTGATTGAGTAGATTTGCATGAGTTAGGCGAGATACTTTACTTCATGGATTTGGTTCTAGGATATGTTTGCATGACCCTTGCACATTGTAGCCTATATCATTTTCCAAATTCCGAGTTATATCGGATTGTTTGAAGCCTAATTGTTTGGTATTCTACGGAATCAACAAACTTTTAGTAGAGTTTAATCTGGGAATTCTTAGAATCAACAAATTAATCTGTTTTCCATTTGCTATGTTGCATCAACCATATGCAATAGTATGTGAGGTAGAGTTATAAAACGAGCATTCGTTGGTGCTCCACTTTCCAGCAGGTTTAAAATCAGATATGCCTTCATCGGAAAGTGAAGATATATGGCAACACAGAATTTTTGTATCTTCATTGAGCCTAGAATTAGTGTCTCTTTTTGGCAAGGAAATCCGACACTTGCTTTGTTGTAGTATAACCCGTAAATTATTGATTGATTTCAATGCACTACAAGAAATAAGGTGTTTAGTGACGAAAAAAATTTGGTCACTAACAGTGAAATATGGTCACAGATGGTATTTAGTGACCAAAATTTGGGTGGTCACAGTTCGTCACTAAAGGTCCGTCACTAATTTTTGACAGTGACCAAATATGAAACTGGTCACTATATAGTGACCAAAATATAGTGGTCACTATGGTTGTGACGACTATTTTTGTCACTAAATAGTAAGCGTCGTCACTAAAAGTTGATTAGTGACCAACTTTAATCACCAAAAAAGAGGTCACTAATTGGGTTTAGTTAACTGTTTCCATTAACGTTCATTAGAGACCAAAATAATGGTCACTGAACTACTATTAGAGACCAAAAAAAGTGGTCACTGATCAGAGACCAAAAAAAGTGGTCACTGATCAGAGACCAAAAAAAAGTGGTCACTAATTTACTACTAAAATCTAAAAAGAATGGTCTCTATCTTACCAATATTAATCAACAATTAGTCACAAAATCTCTATTAATTTTTAATTTGCAATAATTAAAAATATACTAATTTATAACAACTAAAATCTAAAATATTAATCTCATTAACATTAGATCAGAAATTTTCATACATACCTAAAATTACATTAGTTAACATCAGTAAAATCATTTCAATACAACTGAGAGAACTAACAAAGATAAGATTCATTAACATAATCCAACAAACATAACATTCATCAGAATAATCCAACAAAAAAAACATTCCTACTGTTTGATGTCTTATATGACTATCAAAAGCAAAAGCAATCCAAGTGCGTCAGATCATGTCTATCTTGTATAAAGATCACTGCAAAAGTTATTAAAAAAATCAATGATTAATAAAATAACTACTGGGTAATTATTTTAAAATAATCAATATAAGACATGAACTTACATTTTTTTGAGATTGTAACCTTGATAAACGTAATAGTTCTTCCATCATGAATTCCATGTTTTCTTTCATCTGATTATGTTCCTCTTGAATTAAGATTTGTTCTTCCTTAATAATCCGAACTTCTTCCTCTAAAGCCTTTGATCTGATTATGTTGTTGAAGCCATGAAGCCAAGTGTTTGTCATGAAGTTCATTAACATTAGTATGGTTTTCTTCCTCAAGTTCAACTTTATGTGCGCTATACAAAACATTTAATAAGGAACATTATAATAGAAAAACAATAGAAAAAAACGATTACAAGAAAATGTGTACTTACTTTATAAGTTCTTCCATTTTAGGGCAATTATTTAAAATGTATGTATGAATCTTTTTCAGTTCAACCTCATTCATAGCATGCTTTTTGGGAGTACCCAATGGACGTCCTCTACATGAGAAAACAGAAATTTCTCCAAAACTTTCCATCATCTCATTATTGCGCTCCACCTTGTTGAAAACAGTGTCAACATCGTTCAAATACATGGAACAGAAAATTAAACATTCATTGTCTATGTATCTCTCAGCAATACATCCTTCTCGTCGAGCTTTGTTTTGAACATATCCCTTTAACGTACCCATTTTCCTATAAGTAAAATCTATTTAGTATCATGACATAAATAAGTATTTCGAATGATAACTATTTAGTATTTCAAGGATTAAATAATTAATATTACCTCTCAAATGGAAACATCCATCGATATTGAGGTGGACCGGCTATCTTTGCTTCGTATGGAAAATGAACCAGAAGATGAATCATGATGTCAAAGAATGATGAAGGAAACATTCGCTCCAACTTACATAAGATGACAACAATTTTTTCTTGTTGTTTCTCAAGAACATCTAAGTACATCTTTCTTGTGCATAAGTTCTTGATAAACTCACTTAGCTCATATAACACAAGTCGAACTTCCTTTGTCAAGCAACCTCTGATCGATAAAGGCAACACTCGTTGGATGAAGATGTAAAAGTCATGACTTTTTAAGCGAGACAACTGGATTTCACCCCCTTTTAGGCATCTAGATAGATTCGAGACAACACAATGGAAACTTAAGTGACTTCAAGAAATTTGAAATTCTTTGTCTTTCATCCTTCGTCAAGTGGAAGCAAGCCATGGGCATTATAAATGAATTCCCAAAATGGTTGCAGATGTAAACTCTTTTTCAACCCTTGGTCCATTAAATCTTTACGAGATTTCCATGTGTCCTTGGTCTTGCCCTTGATGTTGAATAATGTGGCTGTCAAACTTTCTGTCACATTCTTAACAACATGCATGATGTCAATGTGTTGAGAATTGGCTAGGTCTGCTAGGAAGTTTTGCAAACAAGCCAAGGGAATTAACCAATTAAGTCTTTTGAAAACCAGACCTCATGGTTAATCGGTGGACCTGTATAGTTGGTCCTCAACTTGTCAACTTGGTATAGAATCAGTAAATGGCTACAGTTTTCCACTACTACAAATATTTTATTTAAAATAAAAATCAACCATGTGTACAATGAACTTAAGATATTTAAATAATAAGTTGGGAATAGAGGTTTAACATTGGTCACGTTAGGAACGGAGGATACCAAACACAATTTCAAGCATCATTCAATTCATTGGTTCCACTTTGGGTATTTTTCTCTATTGAATTTATTCTATTATTATGGTAGAGAAAAATAAACTCTGTGTATCAACTTCTTATGGAGAACGTATACCAGATTTGCTTTCCAGTGGTTAATGTAAAACATAATTTAGAAGAATACAGGAAGTTTGGAAGTCGAAAATATGTGGTTTATATCGTCAAACTAGAATATTCATAAAGACGCTTATAACTGTAAAGCATATACCAATTTTTATTTCATTCAGAGTGAGGAACTTACCAGATTTTGATTTCAACGAGAGTATGATTCCATTTACTTAAACTGAGTGAGCGACCTGCTGCTTTGGTAGAGTGAGCGATTTCGTATGATTCCGTTTGGATTCTATTCCGACATGCTGTTGCTTTCAATCAGAGTGATTTCGTGTGAGAGTATGAGTGAGCGATTTCGTATGCTAAGTGAGCGATTTCGTGTGCAGGTTGTGTGATTTCGTATGAGTGAGCGTTGAGTGAGCGTTCTTTGATTTACCCTAATGGGTTATCCAAACAAAATAATTTTGACCAATGGACTTAATAATGTTTTTGACCCATGGGTTATCCAAATTTAATAATGTTTTCAAAGTTTGACCAGTAATCAATTATGTTTTTGCATGAATGGTAAATGCAATAAGAAGCGTAATTATGTTCACGTTTATTTTAAGTGATAAAATATGCATGTTCAAATTATATACATATATCTTTTAATTACTTAATACTAATTACTATTTAATATTTTGATTTGTTAAAATATTTTATTTATATTTTAACATTATATTATATTGTATACGTCTCTTGATCATATCACTTTATTAATATTTAAATTGTTTTTTATTAATATAACTTTATTAATATTTTAATTGGTCAATGGAAATTAAATATTTTTTTCTTAGTGACCATTTTATTTGGTCTCTAAATTAAAATCAGTTCAGTGACCATTATTTCTGGTCACTAACACTTAAATATGAGATAAATAACATTAATTAGTAACTTGAATATATTGTTTACTTAGTGACCATTATTTCTTGTCACTAACACTTAAATATGAGATAATATATTTTTTACTTAGTGACCATTTATTTGGTCTCTAAATTTAAATCAGTTCAGTGACCATTTATTTGGTCTCTAAATTAAAATCAGTTTAGTGACCATTATTTTTGGTCACTAACACTTAAATATGAGTTAAATAACATTAACAGTAAGTTGAATATATTTCTTATTTAGTGACCATTTTATTTGGTCTCTAAATTCAAATCAGTTCAGTGACCATTATTTTTGGTCACTAACACTTAAATATGAGTTAAATAACATTAACAAGTACGACGAATGTATTTTTTACTCAGTGACCATTTAATTTGGTCTCTAAATTCAAATTAGTGACCATTATTTCTGGTCACTCACACTAATTGGTAGTTAAATATAGGTTTACTCAGTGACCACTTTTATTTGGTCATTAATTTTATATTAGTGACCCGATCTTAATGACGACAATATTTCCGTCACTAAACTCACGATTAGTGACGACAATATATGCAATCCTTTTCAATCCATTCCATTCTTTCCATATCCTCTTTTTCAAATTTCTTCCTCTACATTCAAAAGTGAAATTGCGTTCTGTTGTTATTTAATGTTAATCAATGTGTCTAAATTATCCCCAAATGATTTATTCTTTTTTAAAGTTACATTTATAGTAAATTACTTGAATTACATTATTGGCAACTCAAGAATAGGAATATGCAAAACTTGATACAGAGCTTTAAGAATACAATACAAAACGTTGCAATGTCACATTAGACATCCACTATATATTTCCAATAAATACGTATTATAATACAAAGTTACAAACAAACATTATAAAATTTATAAGAACACTCAAACGATTCAACAATGAAGCCAGTATACGAGGTTGAGAATGTGATTACTTTGGTTGAGACAACTGCAAACTAAAGTCCCACAGCTTCTTGGCGAATTCTGGATCTTTGACATATTCGCTTGCTTTTGATATATTGCTATCACGAAAATACTCGCCACTAATACCTTGTACTTGTGGATTTAAAGCCACATAGCATGTAGTTGCAGCTCCTTGTGGAACATTCTTCCAGAAAATGGAAGCCAATCCGAAGAAAGCAGAGCCCACAAACCCTTGGTCACGTATAAGATTTGTTTTGATAACTCCAGGGTGTAGTGAATTTACAATCACATTTGCACCTTCTTCCTGATTCCACCAAGATAAAAGTGAACTTACAGGTTAGTCCTATAAAATGGTAAGTGTCTATCATTTCAAACGAGTGGATTATCATATGAAGATCTTGATTTCATCCGAAGATGAGAAAAGAATTGAATCACCTTGAGTCGTCTCGCTAGCTCTTTCGCGTGCAATGCATTAGCAAGCTTCGACTGATTATAAGCATAGAAATAGCTATAGCTGAAATTACAAAAAGCCCACATAAAATTATATTAATTGGGGTACATTACTTACCTTCTTTCTGGATTTAAAAAGATTTGTATTTTGTAAAGAATTCGGAACTCTTTAAGAAGTTGATGGACTTTGAATTTGAAAATCCTTGTTTGTGGAATTTCAAAATCCTTCCAACATTCGGAAAACATCAAAATTCTGTAAACCCATGATTTCATATAATCTCATGAAATCCAAATCATGTTAAATGCCTTGAAATCCAACAAATCAAACAGGAGTTCCTCTAAATAATGATTTAATAGTGTACCTCTTTTCGTCATTGATCTTGTCAAACATAATTCCACCCTTGTATGACATCTTATGAAGCTCCGACGAAAGAATAACTATCCTTCCTTCTTTTTGACTTATACTTGCAGTCTTTTTCATGGTATCCAACAACAAGTTTGTCAAAAGAAAATTACCTAAAACAAAAACAAAATCATTTTTTCTTAGAACATAAGTTGATTATGTTTTCTGTTGTACGTTTAGTAGATGTTAACATACTGATATGGTTGGTTCCAAACATCAATTCAATGTTGTCTTCTGTAAGAGCGAACTTATTAGACGTCAACCCTGCATTGAGGCTTTTCATATAGAAAAGACGATGAAAATGAATTAGTCCCGCATGCAACTATCAAAACTATTCAAAATCTTTAAAAATCTTGACTAAAAGGAGTTGTTTTATACATTAAGATGTTTAAAGGAAGGTCCTTTGAAATATACTCCGCTGCAAACTTTCGTACAGCTGCCTGTGAGCTCAGATCTAACTTCATAACATCGAGTTTAGCATTCGGGATTTGTTCACGAATGCTTTCTTTAACTTTTTGACCAGCTTCAACATTTCGGACAGCCATGATCACATGTACCCCGCGTAAGGCAAGGACACGAGTCGTTTCTGTGCCTATACCACTTGAAGCTCCTAAAAGTTCATAGATATTGTAAAATTAGTGACAATAAGCAGAATTGGTTTAATTCAACTTATATCAAAGTCAAAGAAAATGTATATTTAGTTTCACTATGCAAATGCTAGCATCAAGATTCTTATAAAACTGCTTTCATTTCATATTATCATTGAGATTTGATTAGCTAATAGTAATATTAGAGAAGTATTATTACCAGTAACAATGGCGGTAAGGCCAGTTCCATCGATTCCTTTTGTAACATGTTCAGCCGTAGAATTTGCTGAAAATCCTGATGGACCGTTGAATAATGAAAATATCCAAGTCATTTTTCACAAAGAAATCCCTTTTGATTATGATCGATTAGCAGAAGAGAGAATTGAAGTGGAATTGAAGTGTGTTTGATGATATATTTTGGATCCAAAGAGTTTCTTTTTATATACAGAAAGAAAAGATGAGGATTAAAATACAGAAACAAAGAAGGCGGCTCGAATTTTTGGTATTCACGCGATTCCTATTAAAGTTGACCAGAAAGAAGCTTCTGCTGAAATTTTGAGAAGACTAGCTTGGGCTTTTCACATTTGACGGATATAGCATGAATTTTGAGAAAGTATTATAATATTCAAAATTCATAAACCATTAAAACCAAATCAAATTTAAAATTTGGATTTAGATTTACTTTGGACCATACCGATTATAATATTTGGTTTTGAGATTGATTTTTGGTCTAGCTAATAGCATACCAAACCAAACCGAATTACTATATATATATATATATATATATATATATATATATATATATATATATATATATATATATATATATATATATATATATATATATATATAGCGTCACGATCAATGGGGTACCATATTAGACTGGGAAACCGGAGTCCACCCATGTTTGGTTATAAGTAAAAAATGATAATATAGTCAATTAGAATCTTAATTAATAAATAACAACTAATGAATTAATAAATCCCATAATTATAGGGATTTACTTCTATACCATATCTATAATAGATTTTAAAATGGGTTTTAATAAACATGTTCAATTGGATTCGACAATAGGTTTTAGTGAACATGTTTAATCGGATTCGACAATGGGTTTTAGTGAACATGCTCAATTAGATTCGACAATGGGTTTTAGTGAACATGTTCAACCGGAGGTGTCAAATAAAGGTATTTGTTATTTTCATCAAACCATTCGTGAATGTTCAATTTTATTTACACGTTATTGAACATGTGCAATTGGGGTTTATTGTGTTTTTAGTCGCTCTTAACCGTTTTGGTGATTAAGCAATATTGACGGTATTGAACATGTTCAATCGTGGTTTATAGAGTGTCGTCATTGCACATCTTCAGTATGGGTGTAAGAAATGATATTAACTGAAATGGAGATTTTCATGTGATACACAGAATCTTTGATTCTAATTTAAACTTTTTAATATCATTTTTACCCCAACATTAATTAATGTGGGAAAGAATTTTAGTAACAATCTATATTATATTTTAGATTTTAATTATAAATGATTGGCTATAAATGGTTCCCAGGTACCCCAGTCTAACTTGGTACCCCATTGATCTTGAATCTATATATATATATTTGGGTTCAAATGAGTAACATTAATTTTGCGGAGTACCGGAGGTACCGCGCTTAAAACCATTTTTTTAAAAAAAAAATTCATGATCATGTTTAAATCAATAATACAAGACTACTTGTGTGAAGACCTCCCCTTCCGGGTCAGTCCTCAGAGTCTAGGTCCCATAATATGCATTACGATATCAATCATACTAAGATAGGGTAATTAAATTGCGGAATAATGAAATTACATGTACATTACAGATTAGGATTTAAGTTTACATATTTCAAAATAAAGTTATAAAAAGTGTAACATCTAATCTAGTCATTACATCATAGAATCAT
The DNA here is from genome assembly GCA_020465985.1 of Centrapalus pauciflorus. Lineage (NCBI taxonomy): Eukaryota > Viridiplantae > Streptophyta > Magnoliopsida > Asterales > Asteraceae > Centrapalus > Centrapalus pauciflorus. The sequence continues at coordinate 136,646 of JAANYP010002325.1, read as the reverse complement.
AATAAGTCTACCCAAAATCCACAACAATTGCTATCTTCCAATCAGTACTAGAAAGGTTTGTTGAGTAGTGGTCTAGAAAATCTTCAAAACTTGGATCTTGAATGACCTAAGTACTAGGTCCTGCAGGTGATTTTCCTTTGGCTTTTCCTGTAAAATATTAATGCAACATCGGTAAGCAAAGCTTAGTGAGTTTATAGATTTTCAATATCAACATGCGTGTCAAGCGGAGTCATTAGTCTTAGCGTGATATGTCTTGGCTGCCGCTACAGCCCTCATGATTGAGATATAGAATCATAGAATCGGATGATGTTCAAGCCACACTCACGCTTAAATCGTGGGGATCAGCCACATACTGGGCTAGCTACCAGTAAGTCAATATGGCGGAACATCGGAGGTCATTACCAAGTTCATAATAACTGGTGAAATAGCCGGGTCTAGAACAATAGACCATAAGGGCTAGTCAAGCTGAATCAATTCTATCAAATGTCTGATCAATAATGGAAGCATATGTCTTAGAAGTCATGATAGCAATGAATCATAAAGCAAAGTCTGAAGCAATATTAAATGCAATATGAAAAGATAATCAAATAGCTATCGTGATTCACTGGGCAACACCCAACCATGGTGTGCACAGGTCTCAATCCAGCTGATAAATGAATGTCAATAAATCTAACAGCAGCAATATATCTCAACCGAATCTATGCATATTCAATCTGAATATCTATAACTCACTGGTCTGGGTCTTGGTCAAACAGATATATGAATCTGCCACCTGAGTTATCTCAGGATTTTATCTTTGTCAATCTGTAATCTGTAAATCAATTCTCTGACCCGCTTTAAATCTTTTAAATTCTTTGTCTTTATGTTCAGAATTTCACTGAACCTGTCCAGAATTATATCATATAAATCTCATGTCAATATCATCATCATTATCATGGAATTTTCATCATCTTTTGGTCATTAAATTCTTTAATTCAATCTGATTCTGATAACTGATAACTTGTCAATCTTTCATTAAATTCTCATAAGTTCTCTTTCTCTCATATATATATATATATATATATATATATATATATATATATATATATATATATATATATATATATATATATATATATATATATATATATATATATATATATATATATATATATATATATAAATCATTTAATTTATTGAAATGTCAAAATTCATAAAAGTTGGATTTTCGGATCATAAATTTCGGATCAGCCCGGATTGGGATCCGGATTCGGATTCATTCGGATCAGGGCCCGGATTCGTACCAATTCGGATCTGACATCCGAGTTCGGACCAAAGGATGATCCGAATTTGGACCAACTAATTTCATCATCCGAATTAAACATTTAACCGAATTTAGGATCATTAAATGGGTACCGAATTCGGATCTTTCATGATCCGGAATACTATATCCGAATTAGTATCCGAAATGGGCATATCATCCGAATTAACTTTGGGTCCGAAATTAGGATCAAACAAAATTGGCATTTATCTGAATTTTGAGGATCCGAAATATGAAAGCATCCGAATTTGTCCAATCATCCGAAATTGATACCATTTGAAATTGATACCATCCGAACTCGGATCATCCGAGTTCGGACCAACACTTAACAAAATATTTATTTGTTATCCGAAGTATGGGACCGAAATGGATTTCATCCGAATTTCGTGGTCCGAAATGGGACATCATCCGAATTCGGGTCATCCGAATTCGGATCCCACACTTGTTATTTTTCCAGAAATTGTTCTTGGTGTTCTTGGTGTTCTTCATACGGATTTTTCATATTAATTCCCAAAAACACTTTTTAGTAACATGCAATGTTATATATTGATATAATAACATTATTGGAGTGTTTTTATACATTTTTCCCTATCAATAACATCCTAATTTGAGTAAGATCCTCCAAAATATGCCATTTTATCAAGAACCCAAAATTCATAAAATTTTCGGATTTATTGCTTATTTTGGACCATCAAACCCATAATTTTGTTTTAATGACTTCTATTAACCTAAATTCATCATAATCTACTAAAATTTTGAGCATGCAACAACATTTTTCACATATAAAATTCTTGGTTTCGGTTTTTAATGAAACCGAACCAAAATCATAATTTCTTGAAATTTAAATCAAGAATTACCTTAAATCTTTGTAGTTTCTTGTTGCTTAATTGTTGTAGTAACTCCTCCTTAGCTTTAATTCCAAATTCTTTGCAAAATTATGGATTTCTTGTTGAATCTTTGAGGTATCCGTATGAGTGTAGAGAGAGATTAGAGAGAGAGAGGTTTGATGATTAATGATCTTAATTGATCATTAATTTTTGCTTTTATATATAAATTTATCATTTTTGCTATTTAACCCACTAAACTTTTGTATTTTACATATCTTTTAATTTAATCATCTTTAATAATTTATAATATAAATATTCAATTAATTTTAAATAGTCATCAACTTAATTAAATCACATAATTAATAATGTAATTAAATTTACATTATTTGGATCAAGACGAAATAAAAGACTTAAATAAAAGCTGGGTTGTTACAGAATGGGCTCCACCACGCACAAACTTCGTCCCCGAAGTTAGCTATGTTCGAACAGACTGGGATAATTTGCTTTCATTACATCTCTCGATTCCCAAGACTGATGCGAACCTTTGTGGTGTTTCCACTGGACAAGCACCATCTGTATATCTTTATTTCTAAGCTTCTTAGTCTTAGAGTCCAGAATACATTCTGGTTCTTCAACCACCCAAAGCTTCTCATCAATTTGCAGGTTAACGTGTGGTATCTGCACTTCTCTTTCATCAGCTAAGCTCTTTCTTAAGTGACTAACATGGAATACAGGATGTATTCCAGCTAAGTCCGCTGGTAGATCAAGACGATAAGACTGATTCCCAATCTTTTCAACGATCTTGAACGGACCAATGAATCTCGGAGCTAGCTTGTTTCTTTTAATGAACCGCACCACATTCTTCATTGGGGATACTTTCAACATCACCCAATCGTTAACCGCAAAGCTTATCGATCTATGTCGATTATCATAATATGACTTCTGCCTGCTCTGAGCTTCAAGAATATTTCTTCTAACAAGTTGAATCTTCTCGTGAGTCAACTGTAGAAGGGCAGGTCCTGCTATTGGCGATTCGCCTGTTTCGCGCCAACAGGTGGGAGTTCTGCACTTTCTTCCGTACAAAGCTTCAAAAGGAGTCATCTTGATTGTTGAATGATAACTGTTATTGTATGAGAATTCGACCAACGGCAAGTGGTCATCCCAGTTACCACCTAGATCAAGAACGCAGGCACGAAGCATATCTTCAAGAGTTAAGATAGTACGCTCACTCTGACCATCTGCACTTGGATGATAAGCTGTACTCATAGAGATTCGAGTACTCATCCCGTCTTGTAGAGCTTGCCAGAATCTGGATGTGAAACGACTATCACGATCTGATACGATAGATTTCGGCACACCATGACGTGAAATTATTTCAGTGATGTATATCTGTGCCAATCTATCGAGGGAATATGTTTCTTTCATCGGAATGAAATGTGCTGATTTCGTTAATCGGTCAACGACTACCCAGATGGAGTCGTGCTGTCTTTTGGTCTTTGGCAGCTTCGTAATGAAGTCCATAGTTATATGCTCCCACTTCCATTCAGGAACTGGCAGTGGTTGCATATCCCCAAAGGGCTTCTGGTGTTCTGCCTTAACCATCTGACATACTCTGCAGCTTTCAACACATTTTCCGATGTCTTTCTTCATTCCTGGCCACCAATAATCTGCTTTCAGATCAAAATACATCTTTGAGCTGCCAGGATGAATAGATAACTTGGACTGATGAGCTTCGGACAGAAGATTGCTACGAATAGAACCATATTTAGGAATCCAGATTCGGTTTCCCTGGAGACAGTAAAGTCCCAAATGGTTCAGAGTTAGTAATTGTAGTTGCCCTTTAAGATTTTCAGAATCAATATTCTCTTCTTTCATTGCTTCGGCTTGAGCAACTCTGATGTCTTCAATAAGATCAGAAGAGAATATAACAGGAGTCAGGGCATAGCAGCACTTTTCTGGGTATACTTTTCTACTCAACGCATCCGCGACAACATTTGCTTTGCCGGGATGATATAAGATCTCGCAATCATAATCCTTGATAAGCTCCAAGGACCGACGCTGCTTCATGTTCAGATCTTTTTGAGTGAAAAGGTATTTGAGACTCTTATGATCGGTGTAGAGCTGACACCGAGTCCGATATAGATAGTGACGCCAGATCTTCAGTGCAAAGGTAACAGCAGCCAACTCAAGATCATGAGTTGGTGCACTTTTCTCATAGTCTTTTAATTGCCTTGAAGCGTAGGCAATTACTTTTCCTCTTTGCATGAGAACACATTCTAAGCCAGTACCAGAGGCATCGCTATAGACAACGAAATCATCATTACCTTCTGGCAAGGCTAGGATCGGCGCTTGAATCAACTTTTGCTTCAGAATATCGAATGCCTTTTGCTGTTTATCGGTCCAAACGAAAGGAGTATTCTTTCGTGTTAGCATTGTAAGCGGCACAGCAATCTTTGAGAAGTCCTTTATGAATCGCCGATAATAACCGGCCAATCCAAGGAAACTTCTTATCTCGGAGGCATTGCGAGGTGTTTGCCACTTCTGAACAACCTCGACTTTTGACGGATCAACGGATATTCCTTCGCCAGAAACGACATGGCCAAGGAATTGAATCTATAAGATAATCAAGATAGAAATTCAAGTTCTGATGTGAATCATAGAATAGTTAAGGAAACAACTCAAGACATATATAATAGAGATTATACCTGTCTGAGCCAGAATTCGCACTTAGAAAACTTTGCGTAGAGTCTTTCTTTTCTTAATAACTCTAGCAATTGCCGCAGATGAACGGAATGATCAGCCTCCGTTTTTGAGTAAATCAAAATATCGTCTATGAACACGATAACTGATTTATCCAACATTGGTCTGCACACACGATTCATGAGATCCATGAACGCCGCTGGTGCATTCGTTAATCCAAACGGCATTACGAGAAATTCGTAATGATCGTATCTTGTACGGAAAGCTGTCTTCGGTATATCCTCATTTCTTACTTTTAGTTGATGATACCCAGAACGGAGATCTATTTTCGAGAAATAGCTGGCTCCTTGTAGCTGATCAAACAGATCATAGATCCTGGGCAAAGGATATTTATTCTTTATGGTGACTTTGTTCAACTCGCGGTAGTCGATGCACATACGGAAAGTTCCGTCTTTCTTTTTAACAAATAGAACAGGTGCACCCCACGGAGAAGAACTCGGTCGGATAAACCCCTTCTCTAACAGCTCTTGCAGTTTCTTAGACATTTCTTGCATTTCTGCAGGTGCAAGTCTGTATGGAGCTTTTGCGATAGGAGCCGCACCAGGAACCAAGTCAATACTAAACTCGACTTGACGTTCCGGTGGCACTCCGGAAATATCGTCAGGGAATACGTCTGGGAACTCACAGACGATAGGAATATCGGACAACGATTTCTTTTCAGAGTTGGATTCAGATGAAACATAACAGATATAAGATTCGTGACCCTTAGATAAGTACTTATGCGCTTTTTCAATAGATATGAAACAATGTGCACCTTTCCGCTTCTCGCCCTTGATCTCCAATACTCGGCCGTCTGAAGACTTGATTCTGATGACTCGCCGGTTGCAGATAATTGTAGCCTCGTTGTTCATTAACCAATCCATGCCGATGATGACGTCAAACTCTTTCAACGGAATCGGGATGAGGTCGAGATTGAATACGATATTATCAACAAGTAGTGTGCAATTACGATAAACGGAATCAGCCATAACGAAATTGTTACTGGCTGTCTCAATGTCTAGTATCACAGATAGCTTTGTTGGAGACTTATGTAATCTTTGTGCAAAAGATGTTGATATGAAAGAACGACTCGCGCCGGAATCAAATAGTACTCGGGCAGGAATAGAGTTAAGTAAAAACATACCCGTAACTACATCAGGTGTTTCTTTTGCTTCCTCGGCTGTTATTTGAAAAGCTCGAGTCTTTGGAGTCGGCGTAGCAGCAGAACTCTTAACTGTAGATCCCCCAGCTGATGACTGTGGCTGATAACGCGATCCACTACGACACTGGTACATAAAATGTCCTCTTTTCCCGCACTTTGCACATCCACGTCCCTGCTGTGGACATTCTTCACTACTATGACCGATCATGTTGCACGCGAAGCAAGTAACGTCATCTGGATTGCACAATCCCATGTGTGATCTTCTGCATCGCTTGCAGAATCGTGGTTCGTTCGTGAGGGAGTAGAGTTGTGCTTTCGGCTGTGAACTATGCTGATAGGATTGCTGAGATTGCGACTTATTTGGCTTGAAAAATCTGCCAAATCTTTGTTTCTTCGGAGGAGACGGATTCATTGGGTTAGTCGTTGGAGCGTATAGCTGATCGCCGTACTCTAAGTATCCTCGCTCGATCTGTCTCGCTGCTTCTACCATTTCCAGATAACTCTTATATTTGATAGCGCTCATCGGATGTCTGTATCTTGGATTAAGTCCTACACGAAATCTATTCATCTTTCTTTCCTCGGTAGCTACTTGATAGGAAGAGTAGCCGCATAGTCTTGAGAATTCATGCTCGTATTCATCAACAGTCTTTGTCCCCTGAGTCAGCTGCATTAATTGGACTTCCATCTTATCTTGTTGATCAACTAGACAGTACTTTGCGTTGAACATGTCGAGAAATTGGTTCCATTCTAGAGTCTGAATTATTTCTTCGCCATATATGCTTCTCTGGGTTTTCCACCAGGCACGTGCAGCACCGACAAATAACGCGGATGCATAACTTACTTTCTTGGAGTCTAAGCAGTCAGAGATTCTAAAGATCTTTTCGGTATGACTAATCCAATCCATCGCCTGAATTGGATTCACTGTTCCTTCAAAATTCAATGCACCGCTAGCTTTAAAATCCTTAAATTTGCAGCCTTTTGGCTGAGCAGTTTGGGTTTCAGGATTAGATTTATCAGAATCAGATTCATTAGTCTGGACTTGCTTTTCTTTTCTCTTATTTTTCTTTTCTTCGCGTCTTTTAGCTTCGGCCTCATCTCTGGCCTGAAACTGTTCTTGCATTATTTTGTTTTGTTGTTCTGAGTGTTGGGCTAGAAGTTGTTGCATCATTTCAAACATTTGTTGTGGATTCATGTTGCTGGGAATATCACCTGATCCTGATCCTGACATCTTCTACTGAAAATTAAAATCAATTAACTATCAGTTTATAGACTTAGATCTATGTACCCTTTTTCCCATCCTAATAGTCTGTACATCCTATCTCAGTTCAAACCACCTAAATGATTGATACATATGTATTGCTTCAGTTTGAGATCAAGTATACTCACGTAATACTTGATTCACTCAAACTAGTGCTCTGATACCATCCTGTGAAGACCTCCCCTTCCGGGTCAGTCCTCAGAGTCTAGGTCCCATAATATGCATTACGATATCAATCATACTAAGATAGGGTAATTAAATTGCGGAATAATAAAATTACATGTACATTACAGATTAGGATTTAAGTTTACATATTTCAAAATAAAGTTATAAAAAGTGTAACATCTAATCTAGTCATTACATCATAGAATCATAATAAGTCTACCCAAAATCCACAACAATTGCTATCTTCCAATCAGTACCAGAAAGGTTTGTTGAGTAGTGGTCTAGAAAATCTTCAAAACTTGGATCTTGAATAACCTAAGTACTAGGTCCTGCAGGTGATTTTCCTTTGGCTTTTCCTGTAAAATATTAATGCAACATCTGTAAGCAAAGCTTAGTGAGTTTATAGATTTTCAATATCAACATGCGTGTCAAGCGGAGTCATTAGTCTTAGCGTGATATGTCTTGGCTGCCGCTACAGCCCTCATGATTGAGATATAGAATCATAGAATCGGATGATGTTCAAGCCACACTCACGCTTAAATCGTGGGGATCAGCCACATACTGGGCTAGCTACCAGTAAGTCAATATGGCGGAACATCGGAGGTCATTACCAAGTTCATAAGAACTGGTGAAATAGCCGGGTCTAGAACAATAGACCATAAGGGCTAGTCAAGCTGAATCAATTCTATCAAATGTCTGATCAATAATGGAAGCATATGTCTTAGAAGTCATGATAGCAATGAATCATAAAGCAAAGTCTGAAGCAATATTAAATGCAATATGAAAAGATAATCAAATAGCTATCGTGATTCACTGGGCAACACCCAACCATGGTGTGCACAGGTCTCAATCCAGCTGATAAATGAATGTCAATAAATCTAACAGCAGCAATATATCTCAACCGAATCTATGCATATTCAATCTGAATATCTATAACTCACTGGTCTGGGTCTTGGTCAAACAGATATATGAATCTGCCACCTGAGTTATCTCAGGATTTTATCTTTGTCAATCTGTAATCTGTAAATCAATTCTCTGACCCGCTTTAAATCTTTTAAATTCTTTGTCTTTATGTTCAGAATTTCACTGAACCTGTCCAGAATTATATCATATAAATCTCATGTCAATATCATCATCATTATCATGGAATTTTCATCATCTTTTGGTCATTTTTAATTCAATCTGATTCTGATAACTGATAACTTGTCAATCTTTCATTAAATTCTCATAAGTTCTCTTTCTCTTATATATATATATATATATATATATATATATATATATATATATATATATATATATATATATATATATATATATATATATATATATATATATATATATATATATATATATATATATATATAAATCATTTAATTTATTGAAATGTCAAAATTCATAAAAGTTGGATTTTCGGATCATAAATTTCGGATCAGCTTCGGATTCATTCGGATCAGGGCCCGGATTCGTACCAATTCGGATCTGACATCCGAGTTCGGACCAAAGGATGATCCGAATTTGGACCAACTAATTTCATCATCCGAATTAAACATTTAACCGAATTTAGGATCATTAAATGGGTACCGAATTCGGATCTTTCATGATCCGGAATACTATATCCGAATTAGTATCCGAAATGGGCATATCATCCGAATTAACTTTGGGTCCGAAATTAGGATCAAACAAAATTGGCATTTATCTGAATTTTGAGGATCCGAAATATGAAAGCATCCGAATTTGTCCAATCATCCGAAATTGATACCATTTGAAATTGATACCATCCGAACTCGGATCATCCGTGTTCGGACCAACACTTAACAAAATATTTATTTGTTATCCGAAGTATGGGACCGAAATGGATTTCATCCGAATTTCGTGGTCCGAAATGGGACATCATCCAAATTCGGGTCATCCGAATTCGGATCCCACACTTGTTATTTTTCCAGAAATTGTTCTTGGTGTTCTTGGTGTTCTTCATACGGATTTTTCATATTAATTCCCAAAAACACTTTTTAGTAACATGCAATGTTATATATTGATATAATAACATTATTGGAGTGTTTTTATACATTTTTCCCTATCAATAACATCCTAATTTGAGTAAGATCATCCAAAATATGCCATTTTATCAAGAACCCAAAATTCATAATTTCTTGAAATTTAAATCAAGAATTACCTTAAATCTTTGTAGTTTCTTGTTGCTTAATTGTTGTAGTAACTCCTCCTTAGCTTTAATTCCAAATTCTTTGCAAAATTATGGATTTCTTGTTGAATCTTTGAGGTATCCGTATGAGTGTAGAGAAAGATTAGAGAGAGAGAGGTTTGATGATTAATGATCTTAATTGATCATTAATTTTTGCTTTTATATATAAATTTATCATTTTTGCTTTTTACATATCTTTTAATTTAATCATCTTTAATAATTTATAATATAAATATTCAATTAATTTTAAATAGTCATCAACTTAATTAAATCACATAATTAATAATGTAATTAAATTTACATTATTTGGATCAAGACGAAATAAAAGACTTAAATAAAAGCTGGGTTGTTACAACTTGCAAAAAATCGCACATAAACAAACACTAGAACTATGTGAAACGTGAGTGTTCACATGAACTGTACAGTTGTGAACGTGTGTTCATACTAAGCATGTTCACATAAATTTTTTTGCACATGACCTTTAAGATGATAGAAAATGTGAATGTATGTAATTTTTTACAAATAGCATTATATTATTTGTATCTAAATGAATATGAAAAAAACTTTTTTTGAGAGCATGTTCACATCTCTGAAACGAGGTACTCTGCATTTTTTAGGTACTCACAAGAAACATATTATTTATATATATATATATATATATATATATATATATATATATATATATATATATATATATATATATATATATATATATATATATATATATATATATATAGGGGTGGGTTCAATAGAAAACCACTATGCACCTGAAAACTATGGAAACCTACGTATACCGTCCGATTTGGTGCATTTCATTAAAAACGCGGTGGCATGATCGTAAATAAGGTGATGCATCACGCGGGATTTTGATGCATCACGCGGGAAATTTGATGCATCAAGCGGGATTTTGATGCATCACATGAGAAATTTGATGCATTTGTGGTGGTGCGATGCGGTTTTCACAAGTTTTTAGGTGCATGGTGGTTTTCCATTGAACCCACCTCTATATATATATATATATATATATATATATATATATATATATATATATATATATATAGAGAGAGAGAGAGAGAGAGAGAGAGAAATGGGTTCAATGGAGAACATTCATGCATCGAAAAACATTGAGAAACCTCCATGCACCACCACAAATGCATCAAAATCTCGCATGATGCATCGACTTCCCGCGTGATGCATTACGATTTTCTTGCGATACATTGTGGTTCTCCAAGGTTCTTCGATACATATAGATCCTCCATTGAATTCACCCCTATATATATATATATATATATATATATATATATATATATATATATATATATATATATATATATATATATATATATATGTGTGGGTTCAATGGATAACCACTATGCACCTGAAAATTATGGAAACCTACGCATACCGTCCGATTTGGTGCATTTCATGAAAAATGCGTTGGGATGATCGTAAATAAGGTGATGCATCACGCGAGATTTTGATGCATCATGCGGGAAATTTGATGCATCACGCGAGATTTTATTGCATCACGCAGGAAATTTGATACATTTGTGGTGGTGGAGTGCGGTTTTCACAACTTTTCAGGTGCATTGTGGTTTTCCATTGAACTCCTATATATATATATATATATATATATATATATATATATGTGTGTGTGTGTGTGTGTGTGTGTGTGTGTGTGTGTGTATGTATGTATGTATGTATGTATTGTGGATCAAATGAGGACCGTCCTTAAAATGAAGACGGTAAGAACCAATGAAAATGAGACACATCATCAATATAAATCCACATCATCAAGGGTATTTTGGACATTTATAAATTTAATTTAAATTATAAAATAAAAAAAGAATTAATTCAATCTCTCCAATTTCCTTAATTACATCCTTAAATCTCTCTCTCTCTCTCTCTCTCTCTCTCTCTCTCTCTCTCTCTCTCTCTCTCTCCACCATAATTATTCACATTCAAAACAAAATCTCTCTCTCTCTCTCTCTCTCTCTCTCTCTCTCTCTCCCATGGTGCCACACGCACCACCGTCTTCTCCGGCAGTCTTCGACACCTTCCACTCTTTCGTGGTCACCGGCGTCGCGATATCACCAACGTCAATGACATGAACCTGACACCACAAAATGATATGAACTGTGTACCACCGCCGCCGTGAATCGTTTGCTTGAACCGTGAACCAACGATCGCCTCCTCCTCCTCCTATTTTTAGCCGTGAACCCTCTGCCTTCGTGAACCATGTACCGCCACCGCTGTGAATCGCTTGCTTGAATCGTGAACCGCCGCTCGTCTCCTCATCACTTGCTTGAACTGTTGACCGCCGTGAACAACTAAAAGTCCAAACCATCCGCCTTCGTGAATCATGGTGGCATCATGAATCATTGTAGGTGTTATGAATCACGGTGGGTCATCGAACTCATTCACAATAAGTGATGTCGTCGAAATCGGTGTTGTGAACCATAAGTTCTGTCGTCGAAGTGGTGTCATGAATTATGATGATATTGCGAATCATTGTAGGTGTTGTGAATCATGATGGTGCCAACGAAATTGGTGTTGTCTGATTCACAATTAAAAACCAATAGAATTAATTTGAAATATATGTTGCACAATTATCAAAATGCCATTTTATTAGATATCACCTCATATAATATTCAACTTAATCACAATTATGTCACCTTGCTTCTTATTGGTTGATTTACAAAATAAACGGTCCTCATTTTATCCTCACCATATACATATATATATATATATATATATATATATATATATATATATAGGGGTGGGTTCAATGGAGAACCTTATGCATCGAAGAACCTTGGAGAATCACAATGCATTGCTAGAAAAACTGAAATGCATCACGTAGAAATCGATGCATCACGCGGGAATTTGATCCATCAAGTGGAAATAATGTAAAAATCGATGCATTACTCGAAAATTTGATGCATCACGTGAAAATAATGATGCATTATGGGGGAATTTTGATGCATTTGTGGTGGTGCATGGAGGTTCTTCAAGGTTCTTCGATGCATGGAGGTTCTCCATTGAACCCACCTTTATATATATATATATATATATATATATATATATATATATATATAATGCATGGAGGTTCTCCATTGAACCCACCTTTATATATATATATATATATATATATATATATATATATATATATATATATATATATATATATATATATATATATATATATATATATATATATATATATATATATAGGGGTGGCTTCAATGGAGAATCTCTATGCATCGAAGAATCTTGGAGAACCACAATACATCGCTAGAAAGTCGTAATGCATAACATGGAAGTCGACGCATCACGCGTGAATTTGATGCATCACGTGGAAATAATGATGCATCACGCAGGAATTGTGATGCATTTGTGGTGGTTCATAGAAGTTCTTCAAAGTTCTTCGATGCATATAGGTTCTCCATTGTACATATATATATATATATACATACATATATATATATATATACATACATATATATATATATATATATATTCATAATACAATATAATATATACTATATATATAATCTATAATATAATATATTATTATATTAATTATATTATATAATATATACATATATATATATATATATATATATATACATATATATATATATATATATATATATATATATATATGGGTTCAATGAAAAACCAACATGCAACGGAAAATCTTGGAAAACCTCCATGCACCACCACAAATGCATCACAATTCCCGCGTGATGCATCAAATTCCCCGCGTGATGCATCAAATTCCCGTGTGATGCATCGACTTTCTGCGTGATGCATCACCTGATCCAATGGCTATAAAGTGGTTCACAGGTTTTCTGAAGCATATAGGTTTCCATTGAACACACCCCTATATATATACCAATACAAACTGAATTCAAATTTGGTTTATGATTTGTCTTATGTAGATCACTGTAATCTTGTTTGGTTTGGTTATTGGTTTGAGATAAAATAAAATTTTAATTGAAGAAACCAACGAACCAATAAACTAAATCGTTGATCACCACTAAGTCTACCAGGCGTGGGTCATGTTCGGGTAAAACCGGTAGGTGTCATTCGTGTTTCGTGTCATTTTCCTGTCGACCTATTTTTTAACCCATTTATTTTTGTGTCGTGTCATATTTTTTTCGTATCAAGTTGCTCTTGTGTTTCGTGTTTTCCGGTTTTTGTCACATTAGTTTGGTTTTTGGTCTGAGTTTGTTCGTTTGTTTGTTTTTCAATTCAAGTTCAGTTTTTATACAAAATATATTAATTGTGCCATAAAAATATTTAATTTTCAGTACAATATTGAGTGTATTTAATAAATATGACACTAGTAGACACTTTGTATAGTATAACAACTATTAATAACACAAGTAAGTATTAAGCATATGTACAAACGATATATATATATATATATATATCACACAAATGTATTCTTATAGTTGACTAACTGAATATATGCTCATTTCATATAGGGCAAATGACCAAAAATAGTTTCAACTTTTGTCATTTTTATCATTAATTGTAACATGGTTTGTTTTTTTTATCATTGATAACATTGACTTTGCTATTTTTAATTATTTATTATAACAAATTTTTATTTATCTATCAATAACAGTAATTGGTGACGTGCTAAACAGGTTCAGCAGGTCACCAACAAATTTTTAGTTATCAAATATAGTAACATCTTTTCATATTTTTATCAATAATAGTAATATATCAAATTAAAACCTATTTTTTTAAATTTTTCTAAGATTTTATAAACACCAAAATAAACCTAATTTATGTGTCAAATTTTGTTGTGAAACTTTATAATAAAATTTTAGTTTATATTTTTCTATTATTATTTATTTATTTATTTATATTATTACTGTCTTTAATAACTATTTTTAAAATCAATTAAATTTATTTATTTATAATTATTATTTTTTCGTAAACTTAAAAAAAATGTATCTGAATATTCACGATTATATAATATTCAATTATATATTCAAAACTATATATAATATGAACGAAAAAAATACTATTAATCATTTCAATTTCCACTTTTTCCAAATGAAAAAACTACGAACCATCTATTTATTAGTTTTTCAGAACAACATAATACAAATCGTTTCAGTTTTTAGTTTTTTCAATCTAAATGGGTCATACTTTTTTTATTTAAAAAATGAAAAATCAAAATGAGTCTTAGTATTTTTCATTTAGAAAAACTATAAACCACAATTATTCATAATTTTTCCATTCCTAGAAAAACTAAAAAAATAATGGGTCACAATACTTTTTCATTTGTGGTATTTTTCATTTGAAATTAAAAAATTACAAATTATTCAGCTTTTTAATAAATTCCAAACCAAACGGATTAGTTTTCCCAAATGACAAAAATTACGATCCATTCATATTTTAGATTTTTTTACAAAAAAACTGTAAACCATTTTGATTTTTCATTTTTTCAAACAAAATAATTGTTACCCATTTATTTTTGTGTTTTTATCAACGAAAAAAAGTATGAATTATTCCAATTTATAGTTTTTTCGAATGAAAATATTGCAACCTATTTTGATTTTTGGTTTTTCGAATAAAAAATTTAATCCATTTAGATTGAAAAACTAAAAACCTAAATGGTTCATATTTTTTTGTTTGGAAAAAATAAAAGATAGTATGGTTCGTATTTTTTGTTTGAAAATAAAACTACAAACTATTCATTTTTTCCAAATGAAAAGTACTACGACCACTCATTTTTTAGATTTTTTTGAACAAAAAAATTATGAACTATTTTTTTGTATTTTTTCTTATGAAAAAATTACAACATATTCATTTTTTAGTTTTTAACAAGAAAAAAATATGAATAATTGCAGTTTATAGTTTTTCTGAATGAAAAGTAATGCAACCCATTTTAATTTTTAGTTTTTTAAATAAAAAAATTACAATCTATTTAGATCGAAAAAACTAAAAAAGAAAAATGGTTCATATTATTTTGTTTGAAAAAACTAAAAAGAGAATGGTTCATAGTTTTTTCGTTTGCAAAAGGTGAAAATTGAAATGATTCGTATTTTTTTTTCGTTCATATTATACATAAACATGAATAAATAATCAAATATTATCTAACCGTAAATAAATATTGAGAATATATATTAAAGTTTTATGAGGTTATGAAAAAATAAAAATTATAAATAAATAAATTTAATGAACTTAAAAAAGTAGTCACCAAAGATAGTAATAAGGTAATTAAATAAACTATAAATAAATAATTAATAAATGGAATTAAAAGCTAAAATTTTATTATAAAATTTCAAAACAAAATATGAAACATAAATTGGGTTTATTTTGGTGTTTATGGAATCTTAGAAAAAATTAAGAAATAAATAAAGTTTGGTGTTATTTGATATGTACTGTTATAGATAAAAATATGAAAAGATGTTAATATCTTTTATAACTAAAAAACAGTTGGTCACCTACTTAAACGAGTTTGTAGGTCACCAATTAATATTATTGATAGACTAAAATAAAAAGTTGTTACTATAAATGATTAAAAAGATAAAATTTAATGTTATTAATGATAAGAAATAAATAATGTTATTATTAATGATAAAAATGACAAAAAGTTGTTACTATTTTTGGTTATTAGCTATTTCATAAAACCATTTGAGAACTCACACATTTTATAAACCACTCATTAACAAATTCAAACAAGAGTTTAATAGAATTAAAATAATGGGTTTATTACGAAAAAAAAATAAACATAGTTTTATTGATTTTTTACTTTTTCGTCCCTCAATGTTATTTTTTTAAAAAAGGGAGAATTTCATATATACCCCTCCAAAACTTCATAATATCATATATACCCAACCTAAAATTTTAATATCATATATATCCCTCCTAAACATCATAATATCATATATATCCAATTTTAATTATTAATATCACATATATCCCTCTTAAACATCATTAATATCATATATACCCAAATTTATTAATTTAATTATTTTTAAAACATTTTAAACTCGTAATTAATATTGCTTATTAATTAATGACCATTATACCCTTACTCATTTCTTCTTTCAACTAAACTTCAAAATATCATATTTATCCAACTTAAATTAAAATATCATATCCCTTTTAATTATTCTATATAATTTATATTCGTAAACTTTACTAAATAAATTCTTCAAACTAAAACAAATTAACATTAAATTAATTGATTACATATTATGTTCTTATTTTCTTTTTTCTTTTCGAATTATATAGTTGCATCGCAATTCATTTTTTTAATTTAGTATTTTTTTTTGTTTTCTAATACATTTTCTATTTTTTTTTTTCAAATTTGCATTCGTTTTATAACTATTGTTTATTTAGTTTATTTTTTTAATTTTTATATTTAGTCTAGAATTTGAGTTATAACTTGTTATCCGATGTAATTAGTATATTTTTTGTTAACGCTAAGATTATATATATATATATATATATATATATATATATATATATATATATATATATATATATATATATATATATATATATATATCGATCCGGATGTCGCTCAAAAATACAGGCATTTGTGGGTTCAATGCGAAAATTGTTATGGATTATATTATAAGAAATTTTTTAAATAAAAAATGAATCTTTGTGAACAATGTGGATATCATTTGAAAATGAGTAGTTCACATAGAATAGAACTTTCGATCGATCCGGGTACTTGGGAGCCTATGGATGAAGATATGGTCTCTCTGGATCCCATTGAATTTGAGTCGGAGGGGGAGACTTATAAAAATCGTATCGATTCTTATCAAAGAAAGACAGGTTAACCGAGACTGTTCAAACAGACATAGGGCAACTAATCTTATCGTTAACAAAAAATATACACAATTAATTACATCAGATAACAAGTTATAACACATATACTAGATTAAATATAAAAATTTTAAGAAGTGTAAACTAAATAAACAATAGTTATAAAACGAATGCAAACTTGAAAAAAAATTGAAACTAATGTATTAGAAAACAAAAATATATACGAAGTTAAAAAAACAAAATGCGATACAACTATCAAATTCAAAAAGAAAAAGAAAAGAAAGAACATAATATGTAATCAGTTAATTGTATATTGATTACTGTAGAAAAAAACAAATAAGAAAATATAATAAGACGTTACGATTTGATTACAAACGAGCAAAAACATGATACAACTTTTTTTTATTTTTAATGTTAATTTGAAGAATTTTTTTAGTAAAGTTTACAAAAATAAACTATATAAAATTATTAAAAGAGATATGCTATTTTAATTTAAGTTGGATATATAAGATATTTTGAAGTTTAGTTGAAAGAATAAATGAGTAAGGGTATAATGGTCATTAATTAATAAACAATATTAATTATGATTTTTAAATGTTATAAAAATAATTAAATTAATGAATTTGGGTATATATGATATTAATGATGTTTAAGAGGGATATATGTGATATTAATAATTAAAATTGGGTATATATGATATTATGATGTTTAAGAGGGATATATATGATATTAAAATTTCAGGTTGGGTATATATGATATTATGAAGTTTTGGAAGGGTATATATGAAATTCTCCCTTTAAAAAAAACCCATCAAATTAATTTTGTTTTTCCAATCTAGCTAGTAAAATTTGATTATTAGAGGTCGTTTATAATTGGTAACTGAGATTTTTACAAAATTAAAAAGTTGGATTCTAAAAGCCAAATTTCACTAAACCAAAAGGGAAAAAAAATAACTTGAGAATTTCTTTGTGAAAAAACATGGAGTGACAAAAACGCAAAAAATATGAAAAGATATTGGTTTTTTCATAATAAACCATAAATTAATATGTAAATATTGATAAATAACAATAATAACAACATTGATAATGTAACATCCCGGATTTGAGCCTGGTACGTGGATTTAAATTATTGGCTCTTTAAATTAACATTATTGCGTTGGTCCAATTGAGTCCCATTTCGTGGATTATACGTGTCGGGACCGAGTGATACGTGTCTCCGGATTAATAATTAGTGGATTATTATTATTTATGAGATTGTGGATTTAATTGGGTTATAATGATATTAATTATGAAAAAGTGGTATCGGGTTCGGATTATTGGGTTGGGGCTTTCTATTATTAGAAAACGTATATATGTGGACAACCTTAAGTTCGTTTCCCATTTTTCCTTCCCTTTTTGCCAAAAATAGAAACGTGAAGTGTGTGTGGGTGTAAAGTGTTGAGAGCTGCATCAAGGATTTGCAAACTGATTTGGGAATTCCTAGACTTCTTCTTCTTCCTTGTTAGTGTTCTTGAAGCTTCAAGGTAAGAGTTATGGATTTTGATGGCTGAATTTTGAGATATATATGTGTGTAATGTTGAGAATTAGTTTATGGGTTAATATGGGTTTGTTATATGTGAGTTTTTGTGTAATTGGCTGCTGGAAACGAGTTTGGGAGGCAAAAACACCTCTGCTTCCGCCATGGAACTAGTACAAAAATGACCTATGGTCACGGTTTTGTCCAAACTGCCTAGCCACAGTTTTTGTTATTGACGTGACTAAAGGGTCATATATGATCTTGTATTATTATGATAACCACAGTTTATCTCAATAACTGTGACCATCGCAAATCACATTCAAACCTTAAGCCACGGTTTAACATAAGGATCGTGACAAAGACTTGTCACGGTTGCCACATTGTTACCAAATGTCATCTTTTGTCACAGTTATTTGTTTAATGTCTATAATAATCTTGTGATGGTTATTAAGTGTGACGATAAATATGTATATGGTCACGGAAATCTCTTTCGATGACCAAAGGGACACCCTGAAGTCTAATTGTATGAGTCTAAATTATATGGTGGAATTAGTCACATGAATAAACTGTGACAGAAGGCTAACTTATATGGTCATGAAATCGCTTTGTGTGACCAAAGGGTGGAGTTCATTAGCCACGTATGGTAAAAGAAAAACATTGTGACTATAAGTGTTTAATGGTCATGATTGAGTTCATTAAGTGTGTCCAAAAGTAAACAAGTGTCATGAAATAAGAAAATTATTGTGAGTATAAGTATTTTATAGTTACGGTTTTAGTTTCTTATGTGTGTGTAAAAGTATTTTATATTCACGATGAAAGAGAAAAATGTGACTAAGTATTTTTTTGTCACGATTTAATTTCTTTTATGTATATAAAAGTAATTAATGATCACGGTTTAAGAAAAAAAACATATCACCATAATTATGTTTCGGTCACAGTTTAAGACACACAAGCATGTGACTATTAATATTTAAAGGTGGCAGATTAAGTTTTTATGTGTTTCTAAATGTAAACAATAGTAATAGTAAAATGAAAAAGATATGATTATAAGTACATTCAAGTCACGATTTAATTTGTTTTGTGACTAAAAGCTATCAATCTCACATTAAAAAAAATCAACATAAGGGGGTTTTTTTTTGTCAAGAATTAAGCAAATTTGTGACTATTAATATTTAAAGGTGACGGTTTATTGTTTTTATGCAACAAAAAATAAACAATAGTCATGACAAAAAAATGTTGTGACTATATTTTTTTAATGATCATGGTTTAGTTTATTTCTTATTAGTGTGTAAAAGTAATAGTTTTCATGATAAAAGAAAAAAACAGTGACTATAAGTACTTTATGGTCACACGAAGAATTGGTTTGTGTGACTAAAAGTAATCGGTGGTCATGGTTTAAGTAAAAAAAATGTCCCTATAAGTATTATATCGTCACAGTTTAATATATTATTGTGTCTGAAACTAAACATTAACCATGATAAAAGAACAAAAATGTATTTATAAGTACTTTATGGTCACAATTTATTTTGTTTTGTGTGGTTAAAGGTTATCAATTGTCATAGTTAAAAAAAACTTGTTAATATGAGTATTTTGTGGTCATGGTTAATTGTGTCAAAAACTAAACATTAACCATGATAAAAGAAAAAATTCCGTGACTACAAGTAGTTTATGGTCACGACTTATTTTTTTATCAGTTGTTAAATGTTGTTAATTGTCATAATAAAAGCAGCAAAATGTGGCTATAACTACTTTATGGTCACGATTTAGTTAGTTTTGTGTGGTTAAAGGTTATTAATTGTCACAGTTTAAGAAAAAAACTTATCACTATTAGTATTTTTGTGGTCATGGTAAAATGTCTTATATGTGTCAAAAAGTAAACTTTAATTATGATTAAAGAAAACAACCACGACTACAAGAAGTTTATGGTCATGTCTTATTTTATTTTATGTGACTAAAAGTAATTAATTGTCATAATAAAAGAGGCAAAGTGTAGCTATAAGTTTTTTATAGTCATAATTTAGTTTGTTTTGTAGGTTACACTTAATAATTGTCACAGTTTAAAAAACAACGTGTCAGTATAAATATTTTATGGTCATGATTAAATGTCTTATATGTGTCAAAAACTAAATATTAATCACGATAAAAGAAAACAAACCATGACTACAAGTAGTTTATGGTTACGTCTTATTTTAATATATGTGGCTAAAAGTAATTAATTGTAATAATTAAGGAAAAGAATGTGAGTATATGTATTTTATGGTCACACTTTATTTTATTTTGTATGACTAAAAGGAATCAACGATCACCATTTACGAAACAACATGATACTATAAATATTTTACGGTCACTATTATAAATGTTATGTGTGTCTAAAAGTAAATAACAATAACGATAAAAGAAAACACATGTGGCTGTAAGTAACTTATTGTCACGATTTAATTTTTTACACGTGTCTAAAATGAACAATAGTGATTTTAAAAGAAATATAATATGACAACAAGTATTTGATGGTCACCAAAGGGCCTTTGGCCTGACGGTAAGAGGGTGGAGATACAAGTGAGAGGTCACGGGTTCGACTCCCGTCGGAGACAAGTTGATATTTAGGTGGTGAAAGTAAGTCTTGTGGTAAATGAAGTAGTCTAGGAGTAGGAGTAGGAGTAGGATAGTTTGCCGTTTAAAAAAGTATTTAATGGTCACAGATTGTATTGTTGCATGTGTCTAAAAGTTACCAATTGCCACGATTAGGAATAAATAAGTAACTATAAATACTTTATGGTCATGGTATTGTTTATTATATGTGTCTAAAAGTAAGCAATTGTCATGAATAAACGAATTATTATGTGACTAAAATAATGGTATGGTCACGATGTAATTATTTTTGTGTGTCAAAATGTATCAATTGTCACGGTTTAATACTTTATGTATGCCCAGTTGCAACCAATCGTCACATTTTAATAAATTATGTGTGTCTAAATGTACCCTACGGTCACGGTTTAATTGTTTATGCATGTCTAAATGTACCAATGGTCACACCACTTAATAGTTTATGTGCGTTAAAATATTACCAATTGTCACGGTTTCATTCATGTGGTGTGTTTAAATGTCTCAAATAGTTACGGTTTAACTTTTTTTTTTTTGAACGGCAAACTATCCTACTCCTACTCCTGTGTTTAAATGTCTCAAATAGTTACGGTTTAACTTTTTTTTTTTTGAACGGCAAACTATCCTACTCCTACTCCTAAACTACTCCTTTACCACCATACTTACTTACTCCACCTAAATTTCAACTTGCCTCCGACGAGGATCGAACCCGTGACCTCTCGCTTATAACTCGACCCTCTTACCGCCAGGCCAAAGGGCCTTTGGTAGTTACGGTTTAACTGATTATGTGTGTATAAATTTATCCAATGGTCACGATTAAATATTTGTGCGTCTTTAAACATCTAGTACAAAAATGACCTATGGTCACGGTTTTGTCCAAACTGCCTAGCCACGGTTTTTGTTATTGACGTGACTAAAGGGTCATATACGATCTTGTATTATTATGATAGCCACAGTTTATCTCAATAACTGTGACCATTGCAAATCACATTCAAACCTTAAGCCACGGTTTAACATAAGGATCGTGACAAAGACTTGTCACGGTTGCCACATTGTTACCAAATGTCATCGTTTATCACAGTTATTTGTTTGATGTCTATAATAATCTTGTGATGGTTATTAACCGTGACGATAAATATGTATATGGTCACGGAAATCTCTTTCGGTGACCAAAGGGACACCCTGAAGTCTAATTGTATGAGTCCAAATTATATGGTGGAATTAGTCACATGAATAAACTGTGACAGAAGGCTAACTTATATGGTCATGAAATCGCTTTGTGTGACCAAAGGGTGGAGTTTATTAGCCACGTATGGTAAAAGAAAAACATTGTGACTATAAGTGTTTAATGGTCATGATTGAGTTCATTAAGTGTGTCCAAAAGAAAAACAATTGTTATGAAATAAGAAAATTATTGTGACTATAAGTATTTTATAGTCACGGTTTAGTTTCGTATGTGTGTGTAAAAGTATTTTATATTCATGATGAAAGAGAAAAATGTGACTAAGTATTTTTTTTTTTTTTTGTCACGATTTAATTTCTTTTATGTATATAAAAGTAATTAATAGTCACGATTCAAGAAAAAAAAACATATCACCATAATTATGTTTCGGTCACAGTTTAAGACACACAAGCATGTGACTATTAATATTTAAAGGCGACAGATTAAGTTTTTATGTGTGTCTAAATTTTAAACAATAGTAATAGTAAAATGAAAAAGATATGATTATAAGTACATTCAAGTCACGATTTAATTTGTTTTGTGACTAAAATCTATCAATCTCACATTAAAAAAAATCAATATAAGGGGTTTTTTTGTCACGGATTAAGCAAATTTGTGACTATTAATATTTAAAGGTGACGGTTTATTGTTTTTATGTAACTAAAAATAAACAATAGCCATGACAAAAAATTGTTGTGACTATATTTTTCTAATGATCATGGTTTAGTTTATTTCTAATTAGTGTGTAAAAGTAATAGTTTTCATGATAAAAGAAAAAAACAGTGACTATAAGTACTTTATGCTCACACGAAGAATTGGTTTGTGTGACTAAAAGTAATCGGTGGTCATGGTTTAAGTAAAAAAAAATGTCCCTATAAGTATTTTATCGTCACAGTTTAATATATTATTGTGTCTGAAACTAAACATTAACCATGATAAAAGAACAAAAATGTATTTATAAGTACTTTATGGTCACAATTTATTTTGTTTTGTGTGGTTAAAGGTTATCAATTGTCATAGTTAAAAAAAAACTTGTTAATATGAGTATTTTGTGGTCATGGTTAATTGTGTTATGTGTGTCAAAAACTAAACATTAACCATGATAAAAGAAAAAATATCGTGACTACAAGTAGTTTATGGTCACGACTTATTTTTTTATCAGTTGCTAAATGTTATTAATTGTCATAATAAAAGCAACAAAATGTGGCTATAACTACTTTATGGTCACGATTTAGTTAGTTTTGTGTGGTTAAAGGTTATTAATTGTCACAGTTTAAAAAAAAAATGTGGCTATAACTACTTTATTGTCACGGTTTAATTTTTTACACGTGTCTAAAAGGAACAATAGTGATTTTAAAAGAAATATAATGTGACAACAAGTATTTGATGATCACCAAAGGGCCTTTGGCTTGGCGGTAAGAGGGTGGAGATACAAGTGAGAGGTCACGGGTTCGACTCCTGTCGGAAACAAGTTGATATTTAGGTGGTGAAAGTAAGTTTTCTGGTAAATGAGTAGTTTAGGAGTAGGAGTAGGAGTAAGATAGTTTGCCGTTAAAAAAAATATTTAATGGTCACAGATTGTATTGTTGCATGTGTCTAAAAGTTACCAATTGCCACGATTAGGAATAAATAAGTAACTCTAAATACTTTATGGTCACGGTATTGTTTATTATATGTGTCTTAAAGTAAGCAATTGTCATGAATAAACGAATTATTATGTGACTAAAATAATGGTATGGTCACGGTGTAATTATTTTTGTGTGTCCAAATGTATCAATTGTCACGGTTTAATACTTTATGTATGTCCAATTGCAACCAATCGTCACATTTTAATAAATTATGTGTGTCTAAGTGTACCCTACGGTCACGGTTTAATTGTTTATGCATGTCTAAATGTACCAATGGTCACACCACTTAATAGTTTATGTGCGTTAAAATATTACCAATTGTAACGGTTTCATTCATCTGGTGTGTTTAAATGTCTCACATAGTTACGGTTTAACTGATTATGTGTGTATAAATTTATCCAATGGTCACGATTAAAATATTTGTGCGTCTTTAAATATACCAGGTGGCCACGGTTTATTTGTTTATACGTGTCTGTAAGAACGTTAACACCACTGATTAATTGTTTATGTGTGTCTGAATGCATCCAACTGTCATGGTGTTAACATAAATTGTGACTAATTATTTTATGGTCACGGTTACTAAAAAATATAGACCACAACTATATAGAAATTGTTACCATATAGCCACGGTTTTATGCTATGGCCACGGTTTTACATGTGATTTAGTCACGAATATTAAATGTAGCCATAAGGTACCAAAAGTGATGCGACCTTTGGTCACGATTTGAATGAAAAATAAAACTGTGGCCAAAGGTCTATGGCCACGGTTTTTTAACGTGACGGAAGACATATTTTGTACTAGTAAATCGAGCAGGGAAGGTAGAACTGCAGCGTGAGGGCGGCCGCGATAAGCGCGGCGCGACCGCGGTGCCTGGGCGTGACTGCGACGCGTCGGTTGATCAGTTAGGGTTTTTGGGCGTTGTTTGTTAGTTTAGGGTGGTGTTTCGGTCGGGTTGCTTATGATAGTTGTGTTCGGGTTTTGTGGTCTATCCGTTGGAATTGTGTTAATGTTTTGGGATCTGTTAATTACAGGTTCGAGCCGACCGTGTACCAATCCGCGATAAAGTTTTGAGTTGCCGTTGCTTTTGGGTATTGGTGAGTACTCGAGTTCTTTCAAAAAGCACGTGCATTTTACGAGTCGTTTATGTGATTGTGATATGTGTGTTAGATCGAGACGTGGCGCGCAGGTATGATTCTATCTACCCTATACGTACTATATGTGTTTGAGTTGCAGGTGTCTGCGATATGTGATCGCGCAGGCTGACTGTCCCTAACCAGTCATGAAGTATGAGACTGTATATATACAGTAGTGTTTACCGCCAGGTCGCTTCTATGCTTATTGTGAGCTAACCGCTGATGTGTGCGGCCTGTTAGCTGGGGAACGGCGTCCCCTGAGATGAGATGTGCAATTGAGTCCTGAGCTCTTCTGTGTATTTGTGTTGAGATATCTTTGTGTCGTGCATGATATGTGATATATCTGCAGAGTCTAACCCTCGCGTACTCACGAGCTTCCCAGCTTACGTTTTCGAGTCTAATGTGTCTCAGGCAGTCAGACAGTGGGGTCGCAGCCGCAGCAGCCGTCGAAGTAGGAGCTGAGAGTATTCAGTGCTGTGTTTGGTGTAATCTACTACATGTTGATATCACCTTTTGAGAATTGTTGTACTTGATCTACTCGTATATGCTAGTTAGTGTTCAGTTGTGTATGTATAACAGTATCAGCATGTGACATGATATGTGACGACCTTTGTATTAAAGTTTTTAATTAACAGTGATTTTCAGTTAATCCCCTGACATATGTACTATGAGATGTATGCGATTCTGCCAGTTATGATTATATATTGACGTGGCTTTTGTGCAAGAAAAGTGGGTGTTACAGCTTGGTATCAGAGCTTGTGGTTTCAGTATTGAGTATCAGTGGATGCTTGAGCTTTGACCGTGTTCAGATCCGTGGGATTCTTCCCTGAGACTGAGTTTCGCGGAATTAACTGACCTAGCTTATTGTAAAACGCTGGGTGGTCTATCTGTTGTCTTACCTTTGTGATATGTGCAGGTAGTTATGGCAGATCACGGAGAGGGTTCCGGGCCAGAGAGGCTAGTTGGGGATGAGTTTATTCGTAGATCTTAGCTTCGAGAGGTTTTGGCTGATATCTACCGCAAGCGAGATCAGGGTCAGAGATCAGATCCTCCGCCAGTTACTGGTACCGAGACAGGGGCTGGTGCATCTTCTTCTACTGTGAGAGGTGGGTCCTTTGAGTTACAGTATATTCCCCGTGATGAGCGCCGGGAGATGGAGCGTCGTTTTCTGCACCTCCAGCAGGGTAGCATGACAGTTCAGCCATATGTAGACTGATTTAATGAGTATGCCCAGTTCGCACCCCAGCATGTTGATACAGAGATTCGTACGGCTGATGCCTTTATCGATGGTTTGCAGTAAAAAATCCGTGAGTTTTTCGAACTTCACGACACTCCTACATTCGTGAGGGCCTTGGAGTTGGCTCGGGTTAGGGGGAGAGAGAGAGAGAGAGAGAGAGAGAGAGGCAGAGGGGTCAGCCTCCAGCGTAGAGACAGAGGACGGGGACGTTTGAGCAGTCCCCTAGCTATTAGCGAGAGCCTCAGGATGCCCCGAGAGAGAGCCAGCCTGAGCAGCAGCTTGTTCAGGGACAGAGTTCTGGGTCCCGTAGAGACAGAGACAAGGGTAGAGATCGCAGGTTCAGGAGATCGGGTCAGTATCAGGGATCAGAGACGACAGGATAGAGTCAGGGTCAGACTTCCCGGTTCAGTGCTCCTAGCCAGAGTCAGAGTAGCGTAGGGCAGGGGTCCCATCCATCAGGGAGCCAAGCTAATAGTTCATCTGGAGAGAGAGACTGATAGTTCATCTGGAGAGAGAGACTGCCAGAGATGTCGTCGTCGCCATTTTGGATCATGCATGCCTGAGCAGCCCCGTTGTTATCGTTGTGGGCAGTATGGCCGCACTTCTTTTACATGCACTTCGAGGGATTCCCTGTGCTTCCGTTGTGGGAGGCCGGGTCACATTGCCAGAGACTGTCCGGATGCGCCACCAGCTGTACAGGGAGCGAGTACCAGCGGGACTAGAGCAGAGTCTTCATCATCGAACCGCCGTGATTCTGCACCTAGAGGTCGGGGTAGAGTATTTCAGGCTACAGCAGAGGAGGTCCGCGAGTCTACAGATGTGGTTTCTGGTACGTACATCCTGAATGGGCTTAGTGCTCGCGTCTTACTTGATTCTGGAGCGGATCGCTCATATGTATCTGTTGTGTTTTGCGCATACTTTTCTGTGCCTTCTACTGCTTTATCTATTCCGTTAGTTATTGAGAGGGTTGATGGGAGTACGACATTAGTGAGTCGGGTGTTTAGAGACTCTGTTCTTGAGATAGATGCGCATCAGTTTTTGATTGATTTGTTGCCGATAGAGATCAATAGTTTTGATGTGATAGTGGGTATGGATTGGATGACAGCCAGACAAGCCGACATTCTATGTGTGAAGAAGATGATTTGTATACCAATTCCAGATAGTGAGATTGTGACTGTGTATGGCGAGAGGCGCAGAGGCGAGATCGGTATAGTTTCTGTGACCAGAACTCGGAGATATGTTGCTAAGGGGTGTGAGACTTTCCTGGCTTATGTTGTTGACGCCAGAAAAGAGAAGAAGACCATAAAGGATATACCAGTGATCAGAGAATTCCCTGAGGTATTCCCAGAGGAGTTGCCTGGGTTACCGCCAGATCGTCAGGTCGAGTTCCGTATAGACCTTAACCCTGGAGCGGTGCCTATTGCGAAGACGCCTTATAGGCTGGCACCTACTGAGATGCAAGAGATGATGTCGCAGCTTCAGGAGCTATTGGATCGTGGATTATCCGTCCGAGTTCGTCCCCGTGGGGAGCTCCCGTGTTATTTGTGAAGAAGAAGGACGGTACTATGCAGATGTGTATCGACTATTGAGAGTTGAACAAAGTGACGGTGTAGAACCGATATCCGCTTCCACGCATCGACGATCTGTTTGATCAGTTGCAGGGTTTGAGTTTCTTTTCCAAGATAGATTTGAGATCTAGTTATCACCAGCTGCGAGTTAGAGACGAGGATGTTCTAAAGACTGCGTTTCGGACACGTTATGACCACTATGAGTTCCTCGTTATGCCCATTGGATTGACTAACGCACCCGCGGCTTTTATGGATTTGATGAACAGGGTGTGTAGATCTATGTTGGATCAGTTCATGATAGTGTTCATCGACGACATCCTAATCTATTCGAGGAATGCCGAGGACCACGAGCAGCACTTGCGAGAGGTTTTAACCGTGCGGCGAAAAGAGAGACTGTACGCGAAGTTCTCCAAGTGTGAGTTCTGGTTACGAGAGGTCCAGTTTCTGGGGCATGTTGTGAGCGTCGAGGGAATTAAAGTGGATCCAGCGAATATAGAGGCTGTAATGAGTTGGGAGCCGCCGAAGACTGTGCCTGAGATCCGTAGCTTTCTGGGTTTAGTCGGGTACTATCGCCGCTTCATTCAGGACTTTTCGAGGATTGTGATGCCGTTGACGAGATTGACACGGCAATCCGTTCCATTTGTGTTGTCCGATGAGTAGGAGTTGGCCCTCAGAGAGCTGAAGTCCCGGTGTCAGGCTCCAGTGTTAGCATTGCCCGAGGGTATAGAGGATTTCGTGGTTTATTGCGACGCGTCAGGTACTGGTTTGGGTTGTGTCTTGATGCAACGGGGTAAAGTGATAGCATATGCGTCGCGACAACTGAAGATCTATGAGGAGAACCATACCGTGCATGATCTCGAGTTAGACACGATAGTGTTTGCGTTGAAGATATGGCGTCATTATCTGTATGGGTCTCGATTTGTGGTGTATATCGATCATAAGAGTCTTCAGTATCTGTTTAGTCAGAAAGAGTTGAATATGAGATAGCAGCGCAGTCTAGAGCTACTGAAGGACTACGACTGTGAGATCCAGTACAGTCCGGGTAGAGCCAACGTGGTGGCAGATGCGCTGAGCCGCAAGGCGTGCGGCCAGACTATAGTTTCCCGAGCAGCGAGGCTTGAGGTCACGTCGACCCTTGTTGAGAGCCTGAGATTGGCGCAGTTAGAGGGCTTGCGAGCAGAGAATGTGAAAAGAGAGCGACTTACTGGACAGCTTGATGTGCTGAGCAGAGATAGCATAGGGTTGTTGTTAGTACATCCTGTGTGACGATAGCAGTCTAAGTTTTGATAGCATTTTGTGTAAGTCAAGTTACTTGGTATTGAATATTGACGAGTGTTTGATATATGTTTGATTATGTGTGTTTGATATTGATTGTTTGTATGTTTGAACTTGGTGTAATGTATTACAAGAAGTTCAAACATAAAGATCAAAGATAAATTCAAACATAAGTTAAAACATAAGTTCAAACATAAGTTTGATAGTTGAAGTTCGAATTTAAGGTAAATTCGAATTTGTCATTGAGGACAAATTCGAATGGGCCTTGGGCCAGATTCGAATTTGTCCTAGACAAACTCGAATCTGTCAGAGCGATCGGCAAAGGCGATCTCGAACTTGCAAGTTTCCAGTGAGTTGTTTCGGAGAGAATCATCGTGTAGGGGCGTTCTAAGTCGTTCGTCTATCACCGTGGTAGTCTCCGTGTTTCCGTGTGTGTGATCTTACCGTCAAGCCGCTAACGAGGATTCCGCACTCGTTGGAAGGTGTCGCGTCGAGATAGATCCGTAGAGTCAAGACCTCACAGTTGTATGTGTTTCACGACCAATTCTGGGTTCCGAGAGTTGGTAACCTTCGGCAGTTGATATTAGATGAGTCGTACTGATCGAGATTATCTATCCACCCCGGGAGCACCAAGATGTATCGAGATCTGCGAGAGTTCTACTGGTGGCCTGGGATGAAGAGAAATGTGGGTCGATATGTCGAGGAGTGTATGACTTTTCTACGCGTTAAGGCCGAGCATCAGAAGCCTCACGGGCATCTGCGGCCTCTAGATATCCCTGAGTGGAAATGGTATCATATCACGATGGATTTTATCGTTAGACTTCCACGCACGGTTCGAGGCAACGATAAGATCTGGGTGATTGTGGATCGGCTGACGAAGCGTGCTCACATCCTAACGGTTCAGGGCACCATTACTATGGATCAGTTAGCTCGGTTTTACATTAATGAGGTGGTTTCGAGGCACGGCGTTCCGAAGTCGATCACGTCTGATAGAGATACGCGGTTCACTACGAGGTTCTGGCAGATCTTTCAGCGCGAGTTGGGGACGAGAGTACGATCAGTTGAGTACAACGTATAGACCTTAGACAGATGGGCAGACAGAGCGGACGAATCAGACTCTCTAGGATATGCTCCGAGCGTGCACGATAGACTTCAGTGGTAGGTGGGACGTTCACTTGCCGTTGGTTGAGTTTGCGTACAACAACAACAAAATTAACTTGAGAATTTCTTTGTGAAAAAACAACATGGAGCGACAAAAACGCAAAAAATATGAAACAATATTGGTTTTTTCATAATAAACCATAAAATAATATGTAAATACTCATATAATAACAATAATAACAACATTGATAATGTAACATCCCGGATTTAAGCCGGGTACGTGGATTTAAATTATTGGCTCTTTAAATTAATATTATTGCGTTAGTCCAATTGAGTCCCATTTCGTGGATTATACGTGTCGGGACCGAGTGATACGTGTCTCCGGATTAATAATTAGTGGATTATTATTATTTATGAGATCGTGGATTTAATTGGGTT
The DNA here is from genome assembly GCA_020465985.1 of Centrapalus pauciflorus. Taxonomy (NCBI): domain Eukaryota; kingdom Viridiplantae; phylum Streptophyta; class Magnoliopsida; order Asterales; family Asteraceae; genus Centrapalus; species Centrapalus pauciflorus. Next base: position 105,470 of record JAANYP010002325.1, on the reverse strand, counting down.
ATAATCATATTAATAGTGAAAAAGTGGTATCGGGTTCGAATTTATTGTGTTCGTATATATGTGGACAACCTTAAGTTCGTTTTCTTTTTTTCCTTCCTTTTTTGCCAAAAACAGAAACATGAAGTGTGTGTGGGTGTGAAGTGTTGAGAGCTGCATCAAGGATTTGCAAACTAGTTTGGGAATTCCTAGACATCTTCTTCTTCCTTGTTAGTGTTCTTGAACCTTCAAGGTAAGAGTTATGGATTTTGATGGCTGAATTTTGAGATATATATGTGTGTAATGTTGAGAATTAGTTTATGGGTTAATATGGGTATGTTATAAGTGAATTTTGTGTAATTGGCTGCTGGAAACGAGTTTGGGAGGCAAAAACGCCTCTGGTTCCGCCATGGAAATCGAGCAGGGAAGCTGGAACTGCAGCGTGAGCGCGGCCGCGATGGGCGCGACGCGACCGCGGTGCCTGTGCGCGACCG
>JAANYP010002325.1:0-100000 GCA_020465985.1 Centrapalus pauciflorus | reverse complement strand
AGAATCTCTATGCATCGAAGAATCTTGGAGAACCACAATACATCGCTAGAAAGTCGTAATGCATAACATGGAAGTCGACGCATCACGCAGAAATTGTGATGCATTTGTGGTGGTTCATAGAAGTTCTTCAAAGTTCTTCGATGCATATAGGTTCTCCATTGTACATATATATATATATATACATACATATATATATATATATACATACATATATATATATATATATACATATATATATATATATATATATATATATATATATATATATATATATATATATATATATATATATATATATATATATATATATATATATATATATATATATATATATGGGTTCAATGAAAAACCAACATGCAACGGAAAACCTTGGAAAACCTCCATGCACCACCACAAATGCATCACAATTCCCGCGTGATGCATCAAATTCCCCGCGTGATGCATCAAATTCCCATGTGATGCATCGACTTTCTGCGTGATGCATCACCTGATCCAATGACTATAAAGTGGTTCACAGGTTTTCTGAAGCATATAGGTTTCCATTGAACACACCCCTATATATATACCAATACAAACTGAATTCAAAATTGGTTTATGATTTGTCTTATGTAGATCACTGTAATCTTGTTTGGTTTGGTTATTAGTTTGAGATAAAATAAAATTTTAATTGAAGAAACCAACAAACCAATAAACTAAATCGTTGATCACCACTAAGTCTAGCAGGCGTGGGTCATGTTCGGGTAAAACCGGTAGGCGTCATTCGTGTTTCGTGTCATTTTCCTGTCGACCTATTTTTTAACCCATTTATTTTTGTGTCGTGTCATTTTTTTTTCGTATCAAGTTGCTCTTGTGTTTCGTGTTTTCCGGTTTTTGTCACATTAGTTTGGTTTTTGGTCTGAGTTTGTTCGTTTGTTTGTTTTTCAATTCAAGTTTAGTTTTTATACAAAATATATTAATTGTGCCATAAAAATATTTAATTTTCAGTACAATATTGTGTGTATTTAATAAATATGACACTAGTAGACACTTTGTATAGTATAACAACAGAAAATAACACAAGTAAGTATTAAGCATATGTACAAACGATATATATATCACACAAATGTATTCTTATAGTTGACTAACTGAATATATGCTCATTTCATATAGGGCAAATGACCAAAAATAGTTTCAACTTTTGTCATTTTTATCATTAATTGTAACATTGTTTATTTTTTTTATCATTGATAACATTGACTTTTCTATTTTTAATTATTTATTATAACAAATTTTTATTTATCTATCAATAACAGTAATTGGTGACGTGCTAAACAGGTTCAGCAGGTCACCAACAAATCACCAACAAATTTTCAGTTATCAAATATAGTAACATCTTTTCATATTTTTATCAATAATAGTAATATATCAAATTAAAACCTATTTTTTAAATTTTTCTAAGATTTTATAAACACCAAAATAAACCTAATTTATGTGTTAAATTTTGTTGTGAAACTTTATAATAAAATTTTAGTTTTTATTTTTCTATTATTATTTATTTATTTAATTACATTATTACTGTCTTTAATAATTATTTTTAAATTCAATTAAATTTATTTATTTATAATTATTATTTTTTCGTAAACTTAAAAAAAATGTATCTGAATATTCACGGTTATATAATATTCAATTATATATTCAAAACTATATATAATATGAACGAAAAATACTACGAATCATTTCAATTTCCACTTTTTCCAAATGAAAAAACAACGAACCATCTTTTTCTTAGTATTTCAGAACAACATAATACAAATCGTTTCAGTTTTTAGTTTTTTCAATCTAAATGGGTCATACTTTTTTTATTTAAAAAACCAAAAATCAAAATGAGTCTTAGTATTTTTCATTTAGAAAAACTATAAACCACAATTATTCATAATTTTTCCATTCCTAGAAAAACTAAAAAAATAATGGGTCACAATACTTTTTCATTTGTGGTATTTTTCATTTGAAATTAAAAAATTACAAATTATTCAGCTTTTTAAATTCCGAACCAAACGGATTAGTTTTCCCAAATGACAAAAATTACGATCCATTCATATTTTAGATTTTTTTTAAAAAAAAACTGTAAACCATTTTGATTTTTGGTTTTTTCAAACAAAATAATTGTTACCCATTTATTTTTGTGTTTTTTATCAACGAAAAAAAGTATGAATTATTCCAATTTATAGTTTTTTCGAATGAAAATATTGCAACCTATTTTGATTTTTGGTTTTTCGAATAAAAAATTTAATCCATTTAGATTGAAAAACTAAAAACGTAAATGGTTCATATTTTTTTGTTTGGAAAAAATAAAAGATAGTATGGTTCCTATTTTTTGTTTGAAAATAAAACTACAAACTATTCATTTTTTCCAAATGAAAAGTACTACGACCACTCATTTTTTAGATTTTTTTGAACAAAAAAATTATGAACTATTTTTTTGTATTTTTTCTTATGAAAAAATTACAACATATTCATTTTTTAGTTTTTAACAAGAAAAAAAATATGAATAACTCCAGTTTATAGTTTTTCTGAATGAAAAGTAATGCAACCCATTTTAATCTTTAGTTTTTTAAATAAAAAAATTACAATCTATTTAGATCGAAAAAACTAAAAAAGAAAAATGGTTCATATTATTTTGTTTGAAAAAACTAAAAAGAGAATGGTTCATAGTTTTTTCGTTTGCAAAAGATGAAAATTGAAATGATTCGTATTTTTTTTCGTTCATATTATACATAAACATGAATAAATAATCAAATATTATCTAACCGTAAATAAATATTGATAATATATATTAAAGTTTTATGAGGTTATGAAAAAATAAAAATTATAAATAAATTATTTAATGAACTTAAAAAAGTAGTCACAAAGATAATAATAAGGTAATTAAATAAACTATAAATAAATAAATAATAAATGGAATTAAAAGCTAAAATTTTATTATAAAAATTCAAAACAAAATATGAAACATAAATTGGGTTTATTTTGGTGTTTATGAAATCTTAGAAAAAATTAAGAAATAAATAAAGTTTGGTGTTATTTGATATGTACTGTTATAGATAAAAATATGAAAAGATGTTACTATCTTTTATAACTAAAAAACAGTTGGTCACCTACTTAAACGAGTTTGTAGGTCACCAATTAATATTATTGATAGATTAAAATAAAAAGTTGTTACTATAAACGATTAAAAATATAAAATTTAATGTTATTAATGATAAGAAATAAATAATGTTATTATTAATGATAAAAATGACAAAAAGTTGTTCCTATTTTTGGTTATTAGCTATTTCATAAAACCATTTGAGAACTCACACATTTTATAAACCACTCATTAACAAATTCAAACAAGAGTTTAATAGAATTAAAATAATGGGTTTATTACGAAAAAAAATAAACATAGTTTTATTGATTTTTTACTTTTTCGTCCCTCAATGTTATTTTAAAAAAAAAGCCCATCAAATTAATTTTGTTTTTCCAATCTAGCTAGTAAAATTTGATTATTAGAGGTCGTTAATAATTGGTAACTGAGATTTTTACAAAATTAAAAAGCTGGATTCTAAAAGCCAAATTTCACTAAACCAAAAGGGAAAAAAAATAACTTGAGAATTTCTTTGTGAAAAAACATGGAGTGACAAAAACGCAAAAAATATGAAAAGATATTGGTTTTTTCATAATAAACCATAAAATAATATGTAAATATTGATATAATAACAATAATAACAACATTGATAATGTAACATCCCGGATTTGAGCCTGGTACGTGGATTTAAATTATTGGCTCTTTAAATTAACATTATTGTGTTGGTCCAATTGAGTCCCGTTTCGTGGATTATACGTGTCGGGACCGAGTGATACGTGTCTCCGGATTAATAATTAGTGGATTATTATTATTTATGAGATTGTGGATTTAATTGGGTTATAATGATATTAATTATGAAAAAGTGGTATCGGGTTCGGATTTATTGGGTTCGGGCTTTCTATTATTAGAAAACGTATATATGTGGACAACCTTAAGTTCGTTTCCCATTTTTCCTTCCTAGTACAAAAATGACCTATGGTCACGGTTTTGTCCAAACTGCCTAGCCACAGTTTTTGTTATTGACGTGGCTAAAGGGTCATATATGAACTTGTATTATTATGATAGCCACAGTTTATCTCAATAAACTGTGACCATTGCAAATCACATTCAAACCTTAAGCCACGGTTTAACATAAGGATCGTGACAAAGACTTGTCACGGTTGCCACATTGTTACCAGATGTCATTGTTTGTCACAGTTATTTGTTTGATGTCTATAATAATCTTGTGATGATTATTAACTGTGACGATAAATATGTATATGGTCACGAAAATTTCTTTCGGTGACCAAAGAGACACCCTGAAGTCTAATTGTATGACTCTAAATTATATGGTGGAATTAGTCACATGAATAAACTGTGACAAAAGGCTAACTTATGTGGGCACGAAATCGCTTTGTGTGACCAAAGGGTGGAGTTCATTAGCCACGTATGGTAAAAGAAAAACATTGTGACTATATGTGTTTAATGGTCATGATTTAGTTCGTTAAGTGTGTCCAAAAGTAAACAATTGTCATGAAATAAGAAAATTATTGTGACTATAAGTATTCTACAGTCACGGTTTTGTTTCTTATGTGTGTGTAAAAGTATACAATATTCATGATAAAAGAGAAAAAATGTGACTAAGTATTTTTTTTTTGTCACGATTTAATTCTTTTATGTATATAAAAGTAATTAATAATCACGGTTTAAGGAAAAAAAACATATCACCATAATTATGTTTTGGTCACAGTTTAAGACACACAAGCATGTGACTATTAATATTTAAAGATGACAAATTAAGTTTTTGTGTCTAAATGTAAACAATAGTAATAGTAAAATGAAAAAGATATGATTATAAGTACATTCAAGTCACGATTAAATTTGTTTTGTGACTAAAAGCTATCAATCTCACACATTAAAAAAAATTTCAATATAAGGAGTTTTTTTGTCACGGATTAAACAAATTTGTGACTATTAATATTTAAAGGTGACGGTTTATTGTTTTTATGCAACTAAAAGTAAACAATAGTCATGATAAAAAAATGTTGTGACTATATTTTTTTATGATCATGATTTAGTTAATTTCTTATTAGTGTGTAAAAGTAACCGTTTTCATGATAAAAGAAAAAAACAGTGACTATCACTACAAGAAAAATGGTCTTTAGTGACCAAAATTTTAGTGACTACTTTTATTTTAGTCACTAACTGTGTGTGCAGTTTGTGACCAGAAGATCATCGTCATTAAAGTTTGGTCACTATTATAAATTGAGTGACCAAATAAAAATGGTCACTAGGCCTACATCTCATTTTATTAAAGGGTTACTTGTAGTGACCATATATTTGGTCACTGATTTTCAAATTTAGAGACGAAAATAAGATGGTCACTGGTTTTGAAAATTAGAGACGAAAATATTGTGGTCACAAAGGCTACATCTCATTTTATTAAAGGGTTACTCTTAGTGACCGAATATTTGGTCACTTATTTTTGAAATTTAGAGACGAAAATAAGATGGTCACTGATTTGAAAATTAGAGACGATAATAATGTGGTCACTAAGCCTACATCTCATTTTATTTAAGGGTTACTCTTAGTGACCGAATATTTAGTCACTGACTTTGAAATTTAGAGACGAAAATAAGAGGTCACTGATTTTGAAAATTTGAGACAAAAATAATATGATCACTGAATTAAAAGTATTAACAAATTTTAAATATTAAACCTTATATAATTCCAAAATAAATTTTTTTTATTAAAAACCAATTAAAATATTAATAAATATAAATGATCAAAAACATGATACAATATAATAAAGTCTTTTAAAAATTTATGTGATATTTTAAAAATCTAAATATTAAATAATAATTAGTTTTAATAAGGTTAGAATATAAATAAATTCAAAATAGTCAAAACCCAAAAATTAACAAATATACATATGAATCCTTTTGAAAACAAGTCTGGGCCAATGATCACAAGGCCACCGGTGTGAAAACACTCTCCTCGTTAGGTCAAACACTCAAACGCTCAATCTCTTTCAATCGAAATTGATAGAAATCGATCAAAGTACTGTTCTATAAATACTAACTCCTATCGCCATTTGGATCTTGTAATTTTAAATTTTTAATTAATCCATATAATAAATGATTTAAATAATATCTACTCAAATCTAAATCTTATCTAATATAAAACTCAAATTTGAATTTGAATGATAACTATCTTATATATTTATATTTATTATAATATATAAATAGATATTATAACTATGATAAAAATATATTTAAAAATTATCCTACAATATTAATAAAATTAAAATTCTAAATTTATATCATGTTATCATCTATATATATTAATAAAGCAAAATAATTTGTGACATGTATCACTCCGTCAACTCTCCTAATTTTTGTTTTTGCGGCTCATTTTGCCTAATATAACTCTTTTAATAAATTTATATAATTGATTTTTTAAAGAAACTAAAAGATTACTATATAACTTAATGATTCTAAATGCTTCCTAATTTAATATCTAATTTACCTAAAAACTTTTATCTAAATTATATAATTGATTTATAAAATAAAATTTTATATTTTTAAACTTTAAATTAAATATTACATGTTTTAATCCTAATTATAATTTAAAATTTAATAATAATTATAAATAAATAACTTTACTTATTTCTCGTAAAGGCATATGTCATCAACCAACAATTTTCAGGTGACAAATTATATTATAGAAAAACAAGTAATATCTATATCATATTTTCCTAAATTTTCATATGATATAATAAGATTTAAAAATCAATTCAAATCGAATATTCATATTTCAATAATTGATAACTACAATATAATAGAAAGTTTAAAAATGATAAAAAAATATTATCAATCATATGTATTTAGAAGTCTAGAAAAATTATAGTTTATGTCAAATAATAATAATATAATTCTTGTAATTTTTTCTGATAAAAGTGATATTTTTATGTTTTAATTATTAGTTTGTAAGAATTTAATATAAACAACTTTATATCAAAACATCCACGTAATACGCGGGTAATAAATTAGTAGATTTATAAACTAGTTATATATTAAATCCGCGTGCTACGCGGTTTATAAACTAGGGATGCGTTTGGTACAGAGATTTAAGTCTAGGGAAATGGAAATAAGAGGAATTCAACATTTCTCTGTACCAAAACACAGTGTAGTTATATATTAAATCAGCCAAGTCGATTCTTTTTCCGGGCGGGTACTACTCGTAGAAGAAAGGGGGCGTAGGTTATAGAATCTCCCGTTCTGCCGGTTGAGAGAGAGAGAGAAAGTTGGAAGGTGAGTTCTAGAGAGAGAAAGACTGTGTTTGTGAGAGTGCGGATTTTTTATGCGAATCGATCGACGACGATGTCAAAGATGGAGCATCTGTTGCGAAAGCTTCACATCGGTGGTGGTTTTAACGATAACAACAATCGATTGACAGCTGCCGACACGTCATCACGCCCTCCGGCAACGACGACGATTCACCCGTCTTCTTCTTCTCCATCTTTGTCACCGATAGTCGATGGAACCAGAGCCGTTTCGTCATCGTCTACTGAGAACGTCAACGACATCTCAAACTCGTCCACCGTTGATTCTAATTTCTTCGAGGAGGAATTTCAGATGAAGCTTGCTCTTGCAATTAGTGTCTCATCGGGATCAGGTGAGGCCGGTCAACCCGACACCGAAACGATACAAATTAAGGCCGCTAAGCAAAGAAGCCTGGGATGTTCCCCTTATGAATCATTCGTTGAATTTCTCTCGCTTCGATATTGGGTAATGTATTAATATATATATATATATATATATATATATATATATATATATATATATATATATATATATATATATATATATATATATATATATAAATATATATATATATATATAAATATATATAGGTTCAATGGAAAACCATCATGCACCTGAAAACTTGTGAAAACCGCACTGCACCACACAAATGCATCAAATTCCCCACGTGATGCATCAAAATCTCACGTGATGCATCAAAATCTCACGTGATGCATCTAATATCCCGCGTGATGCATCAAAATCCCACGTGATGCATCACCTAATTTACGATCATGCCACCGCTTTTTTCATGAAATGCACCAAATCGGACGGTATGCGTAGGTTTCCATAGTTTTCACGTACATAGTGGTTTCCATTGAACTCACCCGATGGCTACTTAAGGATACTTCGATCAATCGCACTCTATACATATTTGAATATGCAATTCACGTTAACTCTAAAATCGATCCAAGTGTCGTGTTAAGTAATGTAAGCTTCTGTAGACTTCAGATTTGTTTTTAAAGGCTGCCTTTATAAACATCTATGAGTTTATGATCGTATTGACGTCTGTGACTTAAAGGATCCTTGCATTATAAATTTGTTTTTTGTAAACAGTGGATCATACAAAAGGCATAGTCACTCAAATTAACCAACTTCAAATTGGAGCTGACGCTTGTCCTGTAGAAGATTTCACCTTTGGATGGATTTCTAAAATAATTCTATTAAGCCCAAAAATCAACATATATTGAAACAATATTAAGTCTTATAACAAGGTTTTTTACATAGGCCACGATCAACTATAAAGTTCACTTGTTATTAGTGGAATGAATGTCATGAATGGATGGTCTTTGATTTTTTAGGCAGTTGTATTTGTATCGGCTTTATGCACTATATAATACATGACACACACATACGTGCCTATGATGGAAAGCTTAACAGAAGGAGCTATGTGGCATAGTTTTAGTGAACAGCCTGGCTTTATAGATCTTCATAATTGAATTCTTTCTTTCGTATCAATCATTCAATCCAATCAGTATGTGTGATCAATCATCCATAATACCCTGGTTCCAGGCACATACAACATAAGCACTTCATTATAGTTGTTTTTGGTATGTGAGCAGTAATTTATGAAATTGAGTGATATATGTATAGGGCTACTTTCATGCTTTTCATGGCACCTTGCTTTTTAAAGTCAAGCTTGTAGTTGATTGAGAAATTTGGTATGTGCAGTGTAATAATGTTGTAAATTACGATGAGAAAGTGATGGATGGTTTTTATGATGAATATGGGATTACTTCAAATTCAATCACACAAGGGAAAATGCCACTGTTAGTCGATCTTCAAGCAATAACTGTTTCAGATGATGTTGACCATGAAGAAAATTGCAAATATTGTTGTGGCTCAAATGGGTGGTCCGGTTAGTGATGCAGACGAAATGTTGAGAAGGCGGACCCTCAGAAGTTACGAGTTGCGGAATTCCATGAACACTATCATTCTTCCTCTTGGTTGTCTTGATATTGGACTTTCCCGCCACAGGGCCTTGCTTTTTAACGGACGAAATGTTGAGAAGGCGGACCCTCAGAAGTTACGAGTTGCGGAATTCCATGAACACTACCATTCTTCCTCTTGGTTGTCTTGATATTGGACTTTCCCGCCACAGGGCCTTGCTTTTTAAGGTATGAGTTTTGCTTCTTTCGAATATTATTGTATAATTAGGCATATGCATAGGTCCTGTGACTGGGTTTTTTTTCCTTTATCTTTTATAGTTTGAAGGTTTGATACGTAGTTTATGTTCTCAACTTTTCCTGCTCTCTAGTTCTCTTGTTCTCTAATTCCATTTTTATGGTTTGAAGGTTTGATATGTAGTTTATGGCAAAAGAAACTATGAGAGGTTGGAGGTTAAAGAAACATTGTTGTGAATTGATATGTGGTTCGGCGTCTTACTCTTAGCAAAGCATGAGTCATTAGTTTGCCGAATTTGGAGGGTTTTGCTAATAGTTTGTGGACTTCTTAATCACACTTGTAAAGTTACACATTTTGGTAGTCCTAAATCCTAATGGTATGTATGCTTAATGTATATGGTTGATAGTGGCCCAAGAATTAAAGATTAGTCACTTTCTAAGGATAGTAGAATTAAAGATGTGATTCCTTGACACGTTGCATGTTTGATAAATTCTAGATACTATAAATTTTGGAATTTGGAAATGAAGAAATCACTGGACAGCAACATGATACCTTGATTAATTTTTCATCTTCTTTTCTTTATTGAGTCATGATCCAACCTTATTTCTTCAAATGTATATTTGCCTATATTGTATTTTGTATGACTAAGAAGTTCCAAAATTCTTAGAATTGTATCACCTAGGGGTGTTTGAGTGTGTGTGTGTGTGTGTGTGTGTGTTATGGCATTTTGCATATTCTCAGGGTACTCCAAATTGGTTTTTAAAAAAAAGTAGTGTTTTGCAAGCCAACTAAGCAACCACAACACACATAGGTGAATACATTTTGTCAAACAAGTATATGGATAATTCCATTTTGCAAACTAAGCAAATATAAATGAACAAATAGTAAACTGTATACATGCAGCTTTAGATTCACTAAGGTGAAACAGTCTCGAAACTTGCCAAGTATAAATGAACAAAAATTAACAAATATGAAACTATATGATGCAGAACCTTTCATCTGTCTTAATTCAAAAACTTTTCCCAACATGGGACGATGATGATTTATCTCAGCGGGCATAAGTGAGTTTAATTTCTACTTTTGTGGTTCGATATTATTTTGTTTCCAAGATATTAATGGTGTTACATGTTACTAATTATTTCTGCTGTTTTTAAGAAGCAAGGATTTTGGTAGGATAAATTGTATATTGCCCATTTATATTTTCAACTTGTAGGACAGGTGATTAAGATATTCCTTTTTCATAGGAAGTTTCTTTTGCCTACTTGTGCAACAGATTCAACTTTGATTAGTGGAGTTCGAAATTGCATATTCAAGAAAATGATTTTCAAGAAAAGTTTAGTTTTTTTGGGTGTGGAGTGGTTATAGCAGATTCAACTTTGATTTCTTTTTGGTCTGATTTCTTTTTTGCTCTGCTGCCAAGGTATCATTATTTTAACTGCTTGTATTTTTATAGAGAACTTAAACAACATTCTATTGAACTCATTGGAATCGCTTAACAGTAATGTTTATTATAGCCTCCTGTCTTTTTAACTGCTTGTATTTTTATAGGCTCCTGTATTTTTAATTTCTTGTATGTTGGAGCTAATGTGTTCATTTTTCCATGGCTGCTGTAAGTTACTGTTACGCTTCTGTCTTCTATTGTTGTTGTAAGCTACTGTTACTCTTGTGTTCTAGAAGCATTGATTGTTACTTAGAAAAGTTCCAGCAATATGGATTAATAAGAAAAGTTCCAACAGATGGGTTCTTTTCTATATTCTCTTGATCTGTTTTTTATTTCTGTTAGACTGTTACTTTAATGCGACCGTTGTTGATACCAAGTAGCTAGGTAAAAAAGAAGTACGAGTTGTGATTACCTGAAAGAGAAGCGAACTATAATGGGTGAGAAATGCGAAAAGTGATACAATACAGCAGATTCAACGATCACACATCTCTACAGGTGAAAACGATCAATCACTCCTGTTAGAGAAGATTCAAAGAAGTGAATGGTTCGTGATCAAATTTACATTGGTTTAGAAGAAAAACAATATGACAACAATAGAACAAGCAGAAACACTGTAGCAGAAAAGTTCCAGCAAATGAGTTCTTTTTTATAGCAGTAGAAAATGGTTGTGATGCGATGCAGAGGAGTTACTTTTTATAGTAGCCAAGTTGGGGGAGTGTATGAGATGGTCTTGGGGGAGTGCAAGAGATGCTTTGGGGAAACAAATAATAAATAGGTTCAGTGGCTTTTATTTCTGTCAGGCTTTTCTGATTTTGTTTTTTTTGTTTTTTTTTTTTTTTTTTTGCATTAAAATTCAAGATGTCTTATAATTCAAGATGATGTGTTATTTGATTGTACTTTATGCATTGTAAGTTGTAAACATCTAAATATTTTATTAGTAGTATGAGATAGTTATATGAGTATTTTATGGTCATGGTTAATTGTGTTATGTGTGTCAAAAACTCAACATTAATCATGAAATAGAAAAAATACTGTGACTACAAGTAGTTTATGATCACGTCTTATTTTATTATCAATTGCTTAATGTTATTAATTGTCATAATAGAAGCAGCAAAATGTGGATATAACTATTTTATGGTCACGAATTAGTTTGTTTTGTGTGGGTAAAGGTTATTAATTGTCACAGTTTAAGAAAAAACTCATCAATATTAGTATTTTGTGGTCATGATTAAATGTCTTATATCTGTCAAAAAGTAATCATTAATTATGATAAAAGAAAACAACCGTGACTACAAGAAGTTTATGGTCACGTCTTATTTTATAATATGTGACTAAAAGTAATTCATTGTCATAATAAAATAGGCAAAGTGTAGCTATAAGTTTTTTATGGTCACAATTTAGTTTCTTTTGTATGATTAAAGTTATCAATTGTCACAGTTTAAAAAATAACGTGTCAGTATAAATATCTTATGGTCATGGTTAAATGTCTTATATGTGTCAAAAACTAAATATTAATCACGATAAAAGAAAACAATCCGTGACTACAAGTAGTTTATGGTCACATCTTATTTTAATATATGTGGCTAAAAGTAATTAATTGTAACAATTAAAGGAAAAGAATGTGACTATATGTATTTTATGGTCACACTTAATTTTATTTTGTATGACTAAAAGGGATCAACGATCACCGTTTACGAAACAACATGACACTATAAATATTTTACGGTCACTATTATAAATGTTATGTGTGTCTAAAAATAAACAACAATCACGATAAAAGAAAACACATGTTGTTATAAGTAACTTATTGTCACAGTTTAATTTTTTACACGTGTCTAAAAGGAACAATAGTGATTTTAAAAGAAATATAATGTGACAATAAGTATTTAATGGTCACATATTGTATTGTTGTATGTGTCTAAAAGTTACCAATTGCCACGATTAGGAAGTAATAAGTAACTAAAAATGGTCTATGGTCACGATTTTGTTTATTATATGTGTCTCAACGTAAGCAATTGTCATGAATCAACGAATTATTCTGTGACTAAAATAATAGTATGGTCACGGTGTAATTATTTTTTGTTGTCAAAATGTACCAATTATCACGGTTTAATACTTTATGTATGTCTAGTTGCAACCAATCGTCACATTTTAATTAATTAAGTGTGTCTAAGTGTACCCGACGGTCACGGTTTAATTGTTTATGCATGTCTAAATGTACCAATGGTCACACCACTTCAGAGTTTATGTGCGTTAAAATATTACCAATTGTCACGGTTTCATTCTTGTGGTGTGTTTAAATATCTCAAATAGTTACAGTTTAGCTGATTATGTGTGTATAAATTTATCCAATGGTCACGATTAAATATTTGTGCGTCTTTAAATATACCAGGTGGCCACGGTTTATTTGTTTATGCGTGTCTGTAAGAATGTTAACGCCACTGATTAATTGTTTATGTGTGTCTGAATGTATCCAACTGTCATGGTGTTAAAGAAAATTATGACTAAAAGTATTTTATGGTCACGGTTACTAAAAATATATTGACCACAACTAGATAGAAATTGTTACCATATAGCCACGGTTTTAGGCTATGGCCACGGTTTTACATGTGATTTAGTCACGAATATTAAATGTAGCCATAAGGTACCAAAAGTGATGCGACCTTTGGTTACGATTTGAATGAAAAATAAAACTTTGGCCAAAGGTCTATGGCCACGGTTTTTTAACGTGACGGATGACATATTTTGTACTAGTCCCTTTTTGCCAAAAATAGAAACGTGAAGTGTGTGTGGGTGTAAAGTGTTGAGAGCTGCATCAAGGATTTGCAAACTGATTTGGGAATTCCTAGACTTCTTCTTCTTCCTTGTTAGTGTTCTTGAAGCTTCAAGGTAAGAGTTATGGATTTTGATGGCTGAATTTTGAGATATATATGTGTGTAATGTTGAGAATTAGTTTATGGGTTAATATGGGTTTGTTATATGTGAGTTTTTGTGTAATTGGCTGCTGGAAACGAGTTTGGGAGGCAAAAACGCCTCTGCTTCCGCCATGGAACTAGTACAAATGACCTATGGTCACGGTTTTGTCCAAACTGCCTAGCCACAGTTTTTGTTATTGACGTGACTAAGGGGTCATATATGATCTTGTATTATTATGATAGCCACAGTTTATCTCAATAACTGTGACCATCGCAAATCACATCCAAACCTTAAGCCACGGTTTAACATAAGGATCGTGACAAAGACTTGTCACGGTTGCCACATTGTTACCAAATGTCATCTTTTGTCACAGTTATTTGTTTAATGTCTATAATAATCTTGTGATGGTTATTAAGTGTGACGATAAATATGTATATGGTCACGGAAATCTCTTTCGGTGACCAAAGGGACACCCTGAAGTCTAATTGTATGAGTCTAAATTATATGGTGGAATTAGTCACATGAATAATCTGTGACAGAAGGCTAACTTATAAGGTCATGAAACCGCTTTTTGTGACCAAAGGGTGGAGTTCATTAGCCACGTATGGTAAAAGAAAAACACTGTGACTATAAGTGTTTAATGGTCATGATTGAGTTTATTAAGTGTGTCCAAAAGTAAACAATTGTCATGAAATAAGAAAATTATTGTGAGTATAAGTATTTTATAGTCACGATTTTAGTTTCTTATGTGTGTGTAAAAGTATTTTATATTCACGATGAAAGAGAAAAATGTGACTAAGTATTTTTTTGTCACGATTTAATTTCTTTTATGTGTATAAAAGTAATTAATGATCACGGTTTAAGAAAAAGAAAACATATCACCATAATTATGTTTCGGTCACAGTTTAAGACACACAAGCATGTGACTATTAATATTTAAATGTGATAGATTAAGTTTTTATGTGTTTCTAAATGTAAACAATAGTAATAGTAAAATGAAAAAGATATGATTATAAGTACATTCAAGTCACGATTTAATTTGTTTTGTGACTAAAAGCTATCAATCTCACATTAAAAAAATCAATATAAGGGGTTTTTTTGTCACGGATTAAGCAAATTTGTGACTATTAATATTTAAAGGTGACGGTTTATTGTTTTTATGTAACAAAAAATAAACAATAGTCATGACAAAAAAATGTTGTGACTATATTTTTCTAATGATCATGGTTTAGTTTATTTCTTATTAGTGTGTAAAAGTAATAGTTTTCATGATAAAAGAAAAAAACAATGACTATAAGTACTTTATGGTCACACGAAGAATTGGTTTGTGTGACTAAAAGTAATCGGTGGTCATGGTTTAAGTGAAAAAAAAATGTCCCTATAAGTATTTTATCGTCACAGTTTAATATATTATTGTGTCTGAAACTAAACAATAACCATGATAAAACAACAAAAATGTATTTATAAGTATTTTATGGTCACAATTTATTTTGTTTTGTGTGGTTAAAGGTTATCAATTGTCATAGTTAAAAAAAAAACTTGTTAATATGAGTATTTTGTGGTCATGGTTAATTGTGTTATGTGTGTCAAAAACTAAACATTAACCATGATAAAAGAAAAAATTTCGTGACTACAAGTAGTTTATGGTCACGACTTATTTTTTTATCAGTTGCTAAATGTTATTAATTGTCATAATAAAAGCAGCAAAATGTGGCTATAACTACTTTATGATCATGATTTAGTTAGTTTTGTGTGGTTAAAGGTTATTAATTGTCACAGTTTAAGAAAAAACTTATCACTATTAGTATTTTTGTGGTCATGGTTGAATGTCTTGTATGTGTCAAAAAGTAAACTTTAATTATGATTAAAAAAAACAACCATGACTACAAGAAGTTTATGGTCATGTCTTATTTTATTTTATGTGACTAAAAGTAATTAATTGTCATAATAAAAGAGGCAAAGTGTAGCTATAAGTTTTTTATAGTCATAATTTAGTTTGTTTTGTATGGTTACAATTAATAATTGTCACAGTTTAAAAAACAACGTGTCAGTATAAATATTTTATGGTCATGATTAAATGTCTTATATGTGTCAAAAACTAAATATTAATCACGATAAAAGAAAACAAACCATGACTACAAGTAATTTATGGTTACGTCTTATTTTAATATATGTGGCTAAAAGTAATTAATTGTAATAATTAAAGCAAAAGAATGTGAGTATATGTATTTTATGGTCACACTTTATTTTATTTTGTATGACTTAAAGGAATCAACGATCACCATTTACGAAACAACATGATACTATAAGTATTTTACGGTCACTATTATAAATGTTATGTGTGTCTAAAAGTAAATAACAATAACGATAAAAGAAAACACATGTGGCTGTAAGTAACTTATTGTCACGGTTTAATTTTTTACACGTGTCTAAAAGGAACAATAGTGATTTTAAAAGAAATATAATGTGACAACAAGTATTTGATGGTCACCAGAGGGCCTTTGGCCTGACGGTAAGAGGGTGGAGATACAAGTGAGAGGTCACGGGCGTTTAAAAAAGTATTTAATGGTCACAGATTGTATTGTTGCATGTGTCTAAAAGTTACCAATTGCCACGATTAGGAATAAATAAGTAACTGTAAATACATTATGGTCACGGTATTGTTTATTATATGTGTCTAAAAGTAAGCAATTGTCATGAATAAACGAATTATTATGTGACTAAAATAATGGTATGGTCACGGTGTAATTATTTTTGTGTGTCAAAATGTATCAATTGTCAAGGTTTAATACTTTATGTATATCCAATTGCAACCAATCGTCACATTTTAATAAATTATGTGTGTCTAAATGTACCCTACGGTCACAGTTTAATTGTTTATGCATGTCTAAATGTACCAATGGTCACACCACTTAATAGTTTATGTGCGTTAAAATATTACCAATTGTCACGGTTTCATTTATGTGGTGTGTTTAAATGTCTCAAATAGTTACGGTTTAAATGATTATGTGTGTATAAATTTATCCAATGGTCACGATTAAATATTTGTGCGTCTTTAAATATACCAGGTGACCACGGTTTATTTGTTTGTACATGTCTGTAAGAATGTTAACGCCACTGATTAATTTTTTATGTGTGTCTGAATGTATCCAACTGTCATGGTGTTAAAATAAATTGTGACTAAAAGTATTTTATGGTCACGGTTACTAAAAAATATAGACCACAACTATATAGAAATTGTTACCATATAGCCACGGTTTTATGCTATGGCCACGGTTTTACATGTGATTTAGTCACGAATATTAAATGTAGCCATAAGGTACCAAAAGTGATGCGACCTTTGGTCACGATTTGAATGAAAAATAAAACTGTAGCCAAAGGTCTATGGCCACGTTTTTTTAACGTGACGGAAGACATATTTTGTACTAGTAAATCGAGCAGGGAAGCTAGAACTGCAGCGTGAGCGCGGCCGCGATAAGCGCGGCGCGACCGCGGTGCCTGGGCGTGACTGCGACGCGGCGCCTGATCAGTTGGGGTTTTTGGGCGTTGTTTGTTAGTTTAGGGTGGTGTTTCGGTCGGGTTGCTTATGATAGTTGTGTTCGGGTTTTGTGGTCTATCCGTTGGAATTGTGTTAATGTTTTGGGATCTGTTAATTACAGGTTCGAGCCGACCGTGTACCAATCCGCGATAAAGTTTTGAGTTGCCGTTGCTTTTGGGTATTGGTGAGTACTCGAGTTCTTTCAAAAAGCACGTGCATTTTACGAATCGTTATGTGATTGTGATATGTGTGTGAGATCGAGACGTGGCGCGCAGGTATGATTCTATCTACCCTATATGTGCTATATGTGTTTGAGTTGCAGGTGTCCGCGATATGTGATCGCGCAGGCTGACTGTCCCTAACCAGTCATGAAGTATGAGACTGTATATATATAGTAGTGTTTACCGCCAGGTCGCTTCTATGCCTATTGTGAGCTAACCGCTGCTGTGTGCGGCCTGTTAGCTGGGGAACGGCGTCCCCTGAGATGAGATGTGCAATTGAGTCCTGAGCTCTTCTGTGTATTTGTGTTGAGATATCTTTGTGTCGTGCATGCTATGTGATATATCTGCAGAGTCTAACCCTCGCGTACTCACGAGCTTCCCAACTTACGTTTTCGAGTCTAATGTGTCTCAGGCAGTCAGACGGTGGGGTCGCAGCCGCAGCAGCCGCCGAAGTAGGAGCTGAGAGTATTCAGTGATGTGTTTAGTGTAATCTGCTACATGTTGATATCACCTTTTGAGAATCGTTGTACTTGATCTACTCGTGTATGCTATTTAGTGTTCAGTTGTGTATGTATAACAATATCAGCATGTGCCATGATATGTGACGACCTTTGTATTAAAGTTTTTAATTAACAGTGATTTTCAGTTAATCCCCTGACATGTGTACTATGAGATGTATGCGATTCTGCCACTTATGATTGTCAGGATCTTAAACTAATTAACCAAGACTAACTGATTTGAATTTATCAGAGTATAAATCAATAATCTTGCTTTGAATCAAAGTTTAATTAAGAAGTTTGCGGAATAACACTTAATTATTTTAACAAAAGCTTTCAGAACAAATAGCAGATAAACACAATAAATAATCAAGACTGTTTGTATTGCTAAATTCAATGATTACAATCACCTCTAATCTGTTTGATTAGACGAAGAACACAGACTGTTCTTAGGGTTTTACAACCTTAGAGGCTTATGAAAACTTAATCAACAAAGCAATTACAGACTCAAAAATGCAGAAAACTCCTATACAATAGGAAGACCTATTCTATGTATTTATATTGCTTCTTGATATGTTTCCTTGACGAAAGCAGTTAGTACAAGGGGAGAGTCCTTAGGATACCATAGGCCTAAGTGTGGTTGGCCTTTAAGATATCTAAAGATTCTCTTAACAGCAACCAAGTGAGAATCCTTTGGAGAGCATTGAAACCTAGCACACACACAGACAGCAAACATAATATCAGGTCTGGAAGATGTTAGATACATAAGAGATCCTATAAGTGATCTGTATAAATGAATATCCACATCTGTGCCATCTTTGTCTGTATGAAGCTGCTTGTGAGGATCCATTGGAGTGCTTGCAGCTTTGGTGTCTTGATACCCAAACTTGTCCAGTATGTCTTTTACATACTTTGATTGGCTTATGAAGAGTCCAGTGGGCTTCTGCTTGAATTGTAAGCCCAGAAAGAAAGTGAGTTCTCCCATTGAACTCATTTGAAACTTTTTGTGCATTAAAACTTCAAACTCTTTGCACAGACAGTCATTTGTTGAGCCAAAGATAATGTCATCAACATAGATTTGGAAAAGTAGAATCTCATCTGTGATAGACTTAGTGAAAAGTGTTTTGTCCAGAGTGCCTCTCTTGAATCCATTCTGTAGAAGGTAGGATGACAGAGTGTCATACCATGCTCTGGGAGTTTGATGGAGACCATAGAGGGCCTTGTCTAGCTTGTAAACCCTGTCTGGATACTTGTAGTCTTCAAAACCAGGAGGTTGACACACATATACCTCCTCTTCAATTGTTCCATACAGAAAAGCAGACTTCACATCCATTTGATACACTTTAAAACCTTTGAAGCTTGCATAGGCCAAAAATAGTCTGATAGC
The DNA here is from genome assembly GCA_020465985.1 of Centrapalus pauciflorus. NCBI lineage: Eukaryota > Viridiplantae > Streptophyta > Magnoliopsida > Asterales > Asteraceae > Centrapalus > Centrapalus pauciflorus. The sequence continues at coordinate 80,433 of JAANYP010002325.1, read as the reverse complement.
TTCAATTCTTGCTACTGGAGCAAATACATCATCATAATCTATGCCTTCTTCTTGAGTGTATCCTTGTGCTACAAGCCTTGCTTTATTCTTGATGACTATCCCTCTCTCATCTTTCTTATTTCTGAACACCCATCTTGTACCAATTGCACTCTTACCTTTAGGAAGATCCACCAGAGTCCATACATTCTGAATCTTGAACTGTAGAAGCTCTTCTTGCATAGCCTCAATCCAGGATGAATCTTTTAATGCTTCTGATGCCTTTTTAGGTTCTAGTTGAGACATGAAACAGGCATTCTCAAAGGCAGCTAGACTGAATTCAGGAACAGCTTGTTCAGTAGCAGCAGTCTCATTGTGAACCATTTTCCTTGTTTGTACAGGAGTGCTTGGATCACTTAGTATTTGATTGAGAGGATGATACTTGTGAACTCTTAGTGTAGGCTCTCTCTCTGTCTGAAAAGAGGTTCCAAGATTTGTATCATCTCCATCAGGACCAGTGAATGGTTCAGCTTCTGGAACAGTTTGACTAGAATCTGGGACTGTTTCCCTTTGAGTTGGAGCTGTTCTTTCAGGACTTGGGAGTGACACTTCAGAGTCTGGATTTGTATCCTGTGAAGCATTCAGAACCCCTGGAGGGTCACATGACAGAAGTGGAAGAGTGATGTATTCATCCCATTTGGTTGAATCTGCAGCAGTTTGAAACTTTGTGCCAACAGCTTGAGAATTTGTATTGGCAGCATGAGAATTTGTGTTGGCAGCTTCAAACCTGTATGCATCAGCTTCTGCAGTATACTCAACAAAGCTCAGAGAATTTGTTAGTGAATCCAAGTCAAACAACCAATCAGGACCAGTGCCTTTGATATTTGCAGTATTTTCATTAAATTCAACATTGGCACTTTCTTCAATGGTTTTAGACACACTGTTATATACTCTATAGGCTTTGCTTTGATTTGAGTATCCTACAAAGAATCCTTCTTCAGCCTTACTTTCAAATTTTCCTAAGTGAGTCTTAGTATGAAGAATAGTACATGGACATCCAAAAGGCTTGAAGAAAGCTATTAGGGGACTTCTGTTATTATATAACTCATAGGGAGTTTTCCCTTGTGATTGGACAACTTGAACCCTATTCAGAACATAGCAGGCTGTATTGACAGCTTCTGCCCAGAAAGTCATTGGCAGATTTGAATCAGCTAACATTGTTCTAGCAGCCTCTATTAATGTTCTGTTCTTTCGTTCAGCTACACCATTTTGATGTGGTGTTCTTGGTGCACTATATTGTCTAGCAATGCCTTTGGACTCACAGAAACTATTTAGGATGTGATTTTTAAACTCAATTCCGTTGTCTGATCTTATCACCTTAACTTTTGAGTTGGATTGGTTTTCTATCTTAAGGATAAAAGACTTAACTAACTCAGCTGTTTCATCTTTGGACCTAAGAAAGTAAACCCAAGTGAATCTTGTGAAATCATCAACAATTACTAAACAGTAAGCCCTTTTATTCAAACTCAAAACAGATGTTGGACCAAATAGATCCATATGAAGCAACTGAAGAACAGATGAGATTGAATTTACTTCTTTGGCTTTATGAGAAGTTTTGTGTTGCTTGCCTTTAAGACATGCTACACAATGATCATCACATATGAACTCCTTTTGTGGTAAGCCTCTTACCAGATTCTTTTTGACTAAAACATTCATGGACTTGAAGTTCATGTGACACATCCTTCTATGCCAAAGAGCAGACTCATTGGATGATGCTTTGAATATCAAACAGCTTAAAGTATTTGATTTAGATAACAGATCTGTGTCCAGACAGTAAACATTGTCCCTTCTTGGTGTTCTTAGTAAAACAAGATTTTCAGGAATTTTGAAATCTTTTGAAAGGACAATGCACTCAGAATCTGTAAACAGAACAATGTTTTGTTTGTCACAGATTTGAGAGACACTTAATAAATTGTACTTAAGCTGTTCAACATACAAAACATCATGGAATATCATGTTGCCTGCATTAACAGTACCTTTACCTGTAACCTTACCTCATTTGGAGTTGCCTCCAAATGCAACAAATCCTCCATCAAAGCCTTTGAAATTTGACAAGCACTCAGAATTGCCTGTCATGTGCCTAGAGCATCCACTGTCTAAGTGCCATCTTGTTTTATGAGGAGACCTGTGGTTGCCCTGCACAAATAACAGCTTAGTCAGTAGTGGAGTAAACCCAAACCAAATTGGTTTTGGGTTGACCTTGTATATTGACATAACTAAACACTGTTTTTGACTTTTTGTATTTTGTGAGATCTACTGATGGAGTTTTTGGAGAGTATTTAGTGAGTATATGAGGTATCCATTTATTTTGATCATCTTTTCTTCTAATAGTCTCAGATGATTCACTAGCAGTTCCAGATTGATGCTTAACAGTCTGATCTGTGATTTTAGTGCTAACAGCTTCAGATTTTGCACTAACAGCTTCAGAATTTGGATTACAGTTTGATCTTTTGCATCAGCAGTTTGATCTAAGGATCTGTCCTTGACACACCATATTTGTTTAAAGCTTGATTTAGGCTTTGCCAAAACTAGTTTTTGATGTGTGGACTGTTTTTTATTAACTTTTGAAAGCCTGTGATCAACTGTTTTCTTTGGAACTGATATGGAAGGTTTCACCTTTGAATGATTTGCCTGAGTAGGATTTGATTCTGTTTGATTCACAGTCTGTTTGGCAACAGCTGGTTTATAAAAACAATCCTTGGCCAAGTGATTCTTCCTTCCACAGTGAAAACACCTTTTGACTATTTGAATTGGAGAACCAGATTTTTCTGACAATTTCTGGTTCTTGTTTCTCTGATTTCCTCTTACCTGCTGTTGTTTGGGGAACTTTTGAACACCATGCTTTTGGCATGTGCAGACAGGAACATGTTTACCTCTTTTATTATTCTTTGAGGAAGATGCAGTGTTACAGTTAGAATGTACAGAAATTTGTAGAGCAGCATTGCATACACTCATATTCTCTTTCCCTTTCTACTAGGGGCTTGGATCTCTATGGGTGCACTCATTGTTTTGTGGTCTTTCTCAACTGCCATAGACTCATAGTCTCTCTTTTGAATCTGTTCTTCTTTTGATTCAGGACTGTTATCAAGGATAGGATCTACAATAGTCTTAGACTCATCTAGTGGTTCATTGACAAGTCTATCAGCAACCTCACTCATTGGATGAATGTACTTGTTGTTGTATGGAGGTGGAGTAGCCCTGTATCCTATGCCTTCTTTAGGATGAACCTGAGATTTTACCCTATCTTTAAATTGGACTTCCATTAGGTGTTCCAGCTTTTGATTTGCCAACTTGAAGTTACCTAGATCTATGTTAACAGATTCTAGTTTCTTATTAGCCTCTAACACCTTTTGTTCAGTCTCTTCTACCTTTTTATGCAGAGATTCTATTTTCTTATTTAGCTCCTTTTTCTCCCATTCATGATATGTTCTATCATATCCCATTTGAATCTCATTATCCTTATAGTCATTGATCTGTTTTTCAAGATCTTCTATGGCCTGCATATATTCATATCTTCTTTCTTCCATCTTAGCTAGAGTTTTGCACATGCTCTCATTATGGTCTCTGTACTTTTTAACCATATTTTTGCATGATTGAGAGCAGAGTTGAGAATTTACCTTAGATGGTAGTTCAGTGGAGGAGACATTTGATGTTTCTGCCATTAGAGCTTGATTTTGAAATTCTTCCTCTGTCTGATCACTCCAGTCAAACACATTGTCTTCTTGAGAGACAAGTGCTGTTGATGATGATGTCTGATTGGGCTGTGAAGTCCTTGATGACTGTTGACCTTGAGATCTACATTCTCTGGCAAAGTGACCAAGCTTATGACATTTATAGCATTCAACTTTTGATTTATCAAAAGCTGGTTTGCCTTCTGTTCTGGCTTGAAAGTTGGTCCTTCCAGTTCTTTTAAGAAACCTTTTGGCTCTCATGGTCAGCATTGCATGTTGCCACTTTAAATCCATCTCTTCAAGATCATCTGGATGAATTTGTTCTAAATCTTCAGCATTTAGAGCAAATAGTCCATCATTGGCAACAAAAGCCTCATAGTGAACTTCAGCAGAATTGCCATCACCACCTGAAAAGGAATCACTGCTATTAGATTTATCAGAAGACGGAAGAGCAGTATTATGATTATAAGAAAAAGATTTCTTTTTAGCATCAATCTCAGTTTCAAACACTCTCAAACTGTTGTACAGATCATCCAGTTCTATCTCATCAAGAGTGTCTTTTGTTCTCCATTGAGCAGCATAAACTGTCCATTCTTCTCCAAGAGATCTGAGAAACTTTCTGTTGACTTCATCTTGATCCAGGTTGACTTTTGCACTTTCTAATTCACTTATCAGTTTGTTGAACCTGTCAAGGATTTGAGTAAGGTTTTCATTCTTGCCACCAGAAAAGTTCTCATACTGCTGTTTTAAAAGATCTTTTTGATTTCTCTTGGTACTGGCATTACCAGCAAATCTTTTCTCTAAAGCATTCCAAAGAGAATGAGCAGTATAGAACTTTTTGAACTTATGTTGATAAGCATTAGGAATGGCTATTTGTAAAAGTGTAAGAGCCTTCACTTCATTCATTCTAGCCTTTCTTTCAAGTTCAGTTTTTGGAGGAGTTTTGACTGGTTTTCCCTCATCATCAAGTTCTGGATCAACTACAGGAGGAAATTCAACGGCTTCCCATATGGCATAGTCAATAAATTGGATATGCTGTTGAATCCTGAGTTTCCACATCTCAAACTCAGTGGGCTTGAGCATAGGCACTTTGAGTCCTTGCCCAGATCCACTACTGCTGTTTTCAAATTCCATTGCGAAAAGATTAAAAATTTAAAAGAAAGTTTTCGACTTTGAAAAACAAAGAACAACCTGGCTCTGATACCACTTGTCAGGATCTTAAACTAATTAACCAAGACTAACTGATTTGAATTTATCAGAGTATAAATCAATAATCTTGCTTTGAATCAAAGTTTAATTAAGAAGTTTGCGGAATAACACTTAATTATTTTAACAAAAGCTTTCAGAACAAATAGCAGATAAACACAATAAATAATCAAGACTGTTTGTATTGCTGAATTCAATGATTACAATCACCTCTAATCTGTTTGATTAGACGAAGAACACAGACTGTTCTTAGGGTTTTACAACCTTAGAGGCTTATGAAAACTTAATCAACAAAGCAATTACAGACTCAAAAATGCAGAAAACTCCTATACAATAGGAAGACCTATTCTATGTATTTATATTGCTTATTGATATGTTTCCTTGACGAACCATGACTTCTCTGATAGTAGATATGCTGGAATCTTTGAATATATATCTTTTCCTGAAAATCAGCACTTTCTGTTTATGAAACTGTTGAGCAGCTTGAATCACTTGACAGCATGAACAGAGCAGCTCGAGTTGATTTACTCTGGCAGCTTGAACTTTTACACTGGCAGCTCGAGTTTCTTCAACTAGCAGCATGAACTTTGGATTTACATAAAAACTCTACTAACAGTTTGAGAAGTCTAACTAACAGCTTGAACCTACTTAAACTATTTCCCAACATTCTGCCACTTATGATTATATATTGACATGGCTTTTGTGCGAGAAAAGTGGGTGTTACAGATAATAATATTAATAACACTACCAACAACACCACCACCACCAACGCCACCCACTAACAACACCAACACAAATAATAAAAACAACATGAAATGAAAATAAATAACTATGGAACGCGTTCTGTACTCTTACACTCTTACTAAGGCCTCGTTTGTTTTCCATTAAGAGCCTCTTAAAATCGTCTGAAGCCTAAAGTTCAGTTCTATAATAAATTAGGTTTGTTTGATTAGGTTCAGACTTAAGAGGTTGAAACCTTTGAATTTTTCTCTGAATTTTAAGAGGATGAGAGTTGTCTTAATTAAAATTAAGAGGCTCTTAATTTCAGATGTTAAGGTCTCCTCTTAATTTCGACGCGGTTTTCAGACTTCAGATGTTTAACCTCTTAAAAAACAAACACCTAAACTTGATAATACCAGTTCTTTTAAGACATGTCCTTAGTACACATAATTGAAACGATTATAAAATTTCGGTACCGGTATGTTCGGTACGGCTTATAGAATTTCGATACCGGTGGTATTTTCGTTACCAGAATGGTTGGGATCTTTTTTTTTCATTTGCCACACAAAGCTAATACCAAATCCAATAAACAAAGACAATATAAAAACCAACAAATAAACTTAATATCAAAAACAAACAAAAAGATTTAATCATAGTACATCCAGTCGTCCAACATGATCAAATATAAGAGTTAGCTATGAAACAATAAAAACTTACTAGAATTTATTTTGTATTGTTTGCTGAAGCTCATGCTAATGATTACTTGTTTACGGTTTGAATGTTTTTTTTTCTTGAACATGAATGATTGGAAAAATGGATTGTTTATCTTATTCTAGAAGATATTGTTTCTAAAATATGGAATTTTATCTAACTAAGAATTTAAAAATTATAAGTTACGGTTAGACCTTTCAACTTGGGTAAGGTTTCAGGTAATTTCCCTAGTATAAAACCCATAGCACTGAATATCAAATTACACTAAAATCAAGAATCGGATCTGAACCCATAGTTCTAGTTTGGTACTTGTTCGGTTTGATACAGCACGGTACCGGTTCAACCCTAGAAAAAAACAGGCACCAATACTAAACTCATGAAGTATGGGTCATCTCACAAAAAAGGAGTCACAACTGTCTCTGTGTATGTGACATCTCTAAGTAAATTCATGAATTACCAACCCTTGTGAAAAAAAACGAGAAGTTGAGCCTAGTGATTATCGTAGTCAATATCGATGACTCGTTGGATAATTTCTTTATGTAAAAGAAATGAGACTCGACATAACCTATAAGGTCAATCTCTTAAGTCATTTTGTTGCTGATCCAAGGCAAAGTCAAATGGAAGAAGCAAAGAGGGTTCATCATGATCTAAATGCTACACTAAGTCAAGGAATTCATGTTTGCAATGAGGGAGGAATGAATTAATATTCTTTCTTATTGTGACTGAGATTCGCTTGTTTGCAAGTTTACAAGGAAATCTCAAACAGACTACTTCATGTTATTCGGGGGTTCCCCCATCTTGTGGAAATCATGGAAGCAATTAGTTGTTTCTCAATCATCGGTAGAGGCTTAATATTTAGCAATGGCTACAACATCTAGCGAGATTTTGTGGCTTAGATAGTTATTAAAAAGGCTCAATGTGAATATCAAAGGCCGAACTCCACTGTAAACCAAGCAGCTCATCACATAGCAAATCATCCCGTTCTTTATGAGAGAATGAAGCACATTGAAATTGATATCAAGAGAATATTTGTATTGAATTGACTATTACAAGCAGGAAACAACCATTATTTATCCAATTTTACAATGCTCAAAAAAGGAAAACAACTAATGAATTGCTGTCAATTCCAAGGAATGGAAACCGTGTATTGCTTCCTTGATTGTGGGATATGATGTGATTAACCATTAATCTTGCTGATCTCATAAATCTCTTTCATTTAACTCTCCCCCCTCAAGTTGAATAGTAAGATTTCCAAAATTCAACTTTCCTAGACATTCATGTAAGGATCTTCCGCTAACAACTTTTTTTTGTAATATAGCAAGTTGATCTTCTCACCAAACAAACGGAAGTGTGATAATCTTAGCTTCCATTTTTTCAATGATAAAGTGGTGATCTACTTCTATATGTTTTTGTCCGATCATGTTGTACCAGATTTTCTGAAATTTGATTAGCCGCTTTATTATCACTCATGACTTTTCTAGGTTCTTGTGGTGAATATCCTATCTCGATTAGTAGTTTTCGTACCCACAACACTTCGGTTATTCCTCGTGCGATTCCTCGGATTTCTGCTTTAGCACTTGAAAGGGCTACCACCCCTTTTGTTTTTTGCTTCTCCATGTAAGAAGATTTCCTCCAACCAATGTAAAGTACCCTGAGGTTGATCTTCAATCATTTTTTAATGCCCATTTGGCTGTTCCTTTGAGATATCATATAATTCTTAAGACTGCTTCCATGTGGGCCTTTTGAGGTTGATGCATAAACTGACTTACCACACCCACAACACATGCTATGTCTATTAGTTTTCCTACCATTCGTTGGTATCTTTCTTGTTCAACTGACTTTGCTTTCTCTTCTATAAAAAGATTTTGATACATAATCATGGGGTGTTAGCTCGTTTACAATCAACCATAAGTAAAATGTATATTTTTTGACACATGAAGATCCCCTGTTTGTTTTGATCTTTGGACTTCAATTCCAAGTGAGTATTTGAGTTCCTCGAGAGTAATTATCTCTTTGTTTAAGAAACAATGTATGATCTGAGTTGATTTGTTTGAATCCATAACTTTTCAAGACCAAGGTGAACTTCGAACCATGCTCTTGGGGACTATTTTAATCCATAAGTGGATTTCTTTAGAAAGCACACCTCCCCCTTTTTAAAAATCTATTTGTAAATCCATGTGGTGCATCCATATAAACTTTCTCTTTCAGTTCTCCATGTAGGAAAGCAGAACTCGATTGTATTGATCTTTGCAACCGGAGAGAAGGTTTTAGAGTAGTCAATACCGTACTTTTGCGTGAAAACCCACCGGCACCCGACAGTTTTCTTCCCTGGTGGTAAGACATGATTTTTCCAGGTGTTGTTTTTTGTAAGCGCTTTCATCTCTTCTTCCATTGCACCTCTCAATTTTCTAAATTTTAAGGTTTGTTTTGTATTAGTCGGATTTCCTCCGGATATATAAGGATGAGAAAAAGGCCTTGGCTTCCATGGATAGATTTCCTTTGGCTAAGTTAACTATTGGATATCTAGACCCTTTGGTCTCTTTTCATGTGGAATACCTTCTGTGGAACGCCCCGGTTTTCTCTTGGAGGTAGGACATATTTTTTCGACGTGTCTCTTTGTGTGGGAAAATTCTTCTTGTATGGAAAATTGCTCGAAATTTTCTTGTTCTTCCCAATGTTCACTTTGTCTTATTGATGTTTTTTTTTTAGTAGTAAACACCTCATCTTTGTCCTGTACATTTACATCTTTCCCGAATGGGTTATCAGTAGTTTCAATAGGAGACGAGTGAGTGTTACTTACCTCGGGTATCAGGATAGGGGGCACTGAGGTGTGGATCTTCATTTTGTGGATCCTGGCTCTGATTGTGACTTCTTCCTTCTTCATATGGAGGCATGGAGCATATTTCAACCAACCTAGTGTGTCACATTCTCTCTCCCCCTGACCACTGTGGTGGGAGGCATAATAGTACTCAGTTTCAAGAATGTCACAGTTCATGGTGGTGAACATATGTCGGGTTTTTGGATTATAACATCATAATCCTTTTTGGGTTATTCCATACCCAAATGGGTCAAGTTTAGATGTATAAGATTTTGGAACATGGACACAGAGCACCCAAAAATTCATGGGAGTAAGAAAGGATCGATTTTTGATGTACTCGGTGAGAGTTTGCAAGGGGGTTTTAGATTTTAGAGTTTGAGTTGGGAGCCGGTTGATTAGATAGACGGCTGTAACAAGAGCTTCTGGCAAAAAACTTTGGAATTTCTGACTGTATTAGAAGTGCTCGTGTTAGTTCTAATAGGACATGATTTTTTCGCTCGGCGACACCAATCTGTTCCGGAGTGTGAGGATAGGAAGTTTGATGAAGTATACCTTTAGTTTGATAAAAAAAATGTTCATATTTGAGTTCACAAATTCTCTCTATTGTCGGATCTAAAAACCTGAATCTTTTCTTAAATTGAGTATGGATCATGGGGTAAAAATGACAAATATATAAAAAACTTCAGACTTATTTTTTAATAAATACACCCATGTCATACGGGTGCAATCATCCACCGATATAACAGAAAAAACAATAGTTTTGTCCCCAAATGATTGAAGCACGGCCCCACACCTCCAAGTGAATTAACGAAAATTATGAGTCGACTATTGTATCGTTTGGTTTGAAAGTTTTTCGATGACTTTTTGCTAACACACACGTTTCACAATGTGACTTACAATTTGAAGGAAACAACTTAGGAAATAAAATACGCAAATAACCAGTGGATGGGTGCCCTAGTCTCCAATGCCATAGCCATGCTTCTTCTTTGGTTGTACCATGAGAAAGCATCACAGTACCATTTTGAGCCACTTCATCCACGTAATACAATCCATGTCTTTCAGTGCCACACCCAATGATCGCTCACGTCCTGAAAGGTGGGTTGCATGAGCTCGGAGCAATTTAACTCTTTTGTAACATAGCTTACCGATAAAGGCACTTAGAGAGTTTAAGTGTTGGTGAGATTTGAATAGTTCCTCCATTTTTAACATCCATTTTACCCCATGTGCTGTACGTATATATGATTTTGTGGGTTTAGTTGTTGTGGCAAAATCTAATAAATCATGAGTCATGGTTTTCGTTGCCCCACAATCACTTATTCACGCACTACAAAAAAAATGTCAATTGTACACGTTATTTTTACACGCTTTTAGCAAGTGCGTAAAAAAGTTTTATGTTTATTCGCACTTATAAGAATGTAAAAATTAGTTACAATTACAAGTGTGAAGTTTTTATACTCAAATATGTGTTTTAAAAAAAGTTTGCAGATATAAATGTGGACAAACTAATAATTTGTCCACGCTTAAAAGTATGAAAATTAATTTGTCACATTTAATTTGTCCGCATAAGAGGAAGCGTAGCAAAATTGAGTGTGATAAATTTATATCTACACTTTCAAGTGTGAAAAAATTAAAATTTGTCCACACATATACATGTGAACTTTTTTCTTCATGATTTTAAATTTGGTAATTAGGATGATTTATTATATATTTTCACGCTTATTACTGTGATAATTTTAAATACATTTATAAGTGTAGAAAATTAACTAAAAATTTTTACACACTTTTAAAAAGCGTGTAAAAATGATGTGAACAAATGACATATTTGTTGTAGTGACGATTGTTCCTGTGTTATATTATTCTGAGCCGTATTTGCTAAGCCATTTATACTAGAATGTTTTTTTTTTTGCAAAATTTGAAGTTTTGATATATAAAATCAGTTAAGGTGGTGTGATTAATTAAGTGGAGAGGAAATTGGGGGTTTCGAGATTTTATTACTCTTACCCCTAGCTTGTACCTGTGTTCATCGAGACCTGTGTTCATCGAGAAGTATCCTCCTTCATAAGGTTCTGCCTCCTCTACCCCCCAAATCCGGTGGGGTTTTTTTCGATTGGTGCTATTATCAGTGGTAGAAGTTTTTCCTATTTACGGTCTGAGATTCTTGGTGCCCTTCTTGTGTCCATTGGCCCACCAATCGGGCTAGCCAACGAGTTGGAAGCATTGTTCTTTGGTATGTTTCGTCATACCACAATGATCACATTTCAAGTGTGATTTATCTTCTTTGTTCGGCGGTTCATACCTTTTTCCTTCTGACCGACGGTGTCCCTTTGGGGCGAGTCCTACTCCTTCTCTTTCGGTGGCAACAAGTCCCGCTCCCATACCCTACGTGTCATGGTTAGTTGCTCCTAGAATGTTCTAATGAGCGGCTTCCTTACGAACGATGGCGTACGCCGCCTCCGCAGAGGAAAGAGGATCCATTCGGAGTATTTCCCTTTTGATTGATTCATATTTCCGATCAAGTGCATTTAGGAATTGAAAGAGTTTTTGTTCTTGACCTGAGTTTTGAGTATGTTTTGATGTCTCCTGGACATTTCATGGGGTTTAGGTCGATTCTGTCAATTTCTCCCAAATCCCTTTTAGTGTGATCATAGAACTGTCGTTTTGTTTGATATCATTAGCCTTGACATGAAGGTTGAAAGTTTGTAACTTGTCTCTTCCACTGCTGTATGTGACCACAAGAACATCCCACAAAATTTTTGCAGTGGAGTACTCGGTTAGGTTGCCTACGAGTGTGGGTTCAATGTTCTGAATGAGCCATGAGAAAACAATTAAATGTTATTGTCCCCGTTGCTCGCATTTTTGAGTCTTTTGATCAGGATGGTCTAAGGTCAGATGTATTGAAAGTAAACAATACGGCTAGGGTTTTCTAATTAGAATTGAAGTGAGTACAATGAAAGATGAAAAGAATACATATATGAAAAGATTATAAAAATGACAAAATCAACCTTCTACTATGCTAACTATAATAAGAAGGATATATATGTTAATATCCCCCCTCAAACTCATAATGCCACTGCAACAAGCATTGAGAGTTTGTCAGCCAAGAAGCAGAAACGGGAAGTCGAATGAGCCTTCGTAAAAATATCAGCAATCTTCATAGTGGACGAAACATAAGGCAACGAAATGGTCCCAATGCGAAAATGATGACGAGTCAAATGACAATCAATCTCAATATGTTTCGTACGCTCGTGGAAGACAGAATTACGAGCAATCTGAATAGCACTCTGATTATCATAATACAAAGGAGTAGGCGCAGAAATATTAACACCCATATCCGCCAGCAACCAACGCAACCAAACAACCTCACAGGTAGACTTGCGATCGTTGGGGTTGCCTGCCCAATCAGCATTGCTATAAGCACGTAGCTCTAGAGACGATGTAGAAGGAAATAACAAACTCTGAAACTGAGTACATCTCAAATACCTCAAGATACGAAGAACAGCTCCCTAATGTACAGTAGTAGGAGCGTTAACAAACTGACTGACCACATGAACGGCATGAGAGATATCTAGACGAGTGACAGTGAGGTAAATCAAACTGCCTACAATAGTACGATACAAACTCGGATCTGATAGAGGAACACCATCATTCAGGGAGTAACGTGCATTGGTTTCAAGTGGAGTATCAACAACTTTGTTGTCAGAAAGATGAGCACGTTCAAACAAATCTAATATATACTTCGACTGAGATAACAAATAACCCTTATCAGAGTGAGCAACTTCAATCCCTAAAAAGTAACGTAACTCTTAACTGTAGACCCTCCAGCTGATGACTGAGACTGATAACGCGACCCACTACGACACTGATACATAAAGTGTCCCCTTTTTCCACATTTTGCGCATCCACGTCCTTGCTGTGGACATTCTTCACTACTGTGACCGATCATGCTGCACGCAAAGCAAGTAACATCATCTGGATTGCACAATCCCATGTGTGATCTTCTGCATCGCTTGCAGAATCGTGGTTCGTTCGTGAGGGAGTAAACTTGTGCTTTCTGCTGTGAACTATGCTGATGGGATTGCTGAGATTGCGACTTATTTGGCTTGAAGAATCTGCCAAATCTTTGTTTCTTCGGAGGAGACGGATTCATTGGATTAATCGTTGGAGCGTATAGCTGATCGCCATACTCTAGATATCCTCTCTCAATCTGTCTGGCTGCTTCTACCATTTCCAAATAACTCTTGTATTTGATAGCGCTCATCGGATGCCGGTATCTAGGATTGAGTCCTACACGGAATCTATTCATCTTTCTTTCTTCGGTAGCTACTTGGTATGAGGAATAACCGCATAGTCGTGAGAACTCGTGTTCGTATTCGTCGACTGTCTTGGTTCCCTGGGTCAGCTGCATTAGTTGAACTTCCATCTTATCTTGTTGGTCGATCGGGCAGTACTTCGCATTGAACATATCAAGAAACTGGTTCCACTCTAGAGTCTGAATTATTTCTTCACCATAGATACTCCTTTAAGTTTTCCACCAGGCACGGGCAGCTCCCACAAATAGTGCAGACGCATAACTTACTTTCTTGGAATCTAAACAGTCAGAGATTCTAAAGATCTCTTCGGTATGACTGATCCAATCCATCGCTTGAATTGGATTAACTGTTCCTTCAAAATTCAAAGCACCTCTAGCTTTGAAATCTTTAAATTTGCAGCCTTTTGGCTGAGCAATTTGGGTTTCTGGATTAGATTTATCAGAATCAGATTCATTAGTCTGGACTTGCTTTTCTTTTCTCTTATTTTTCTTTTCTTCACGTCTTTTAGCTTCGGCCTCATCACTGGCCTGAAATTGTTCTTGCATTATTTTGTTTTGTTGTTCTGAGTGTTGGGCTAGAAGTTGTTGCATCATTTCAAACATTTGTTGTGGGTTCATGTTGCTGGGAATATCACCTGATCCTGATCCTGACATATTCTACTGAAAATTACAAGCATTTAACTATCAGTTTATAGACTTAGATCTATGTACCCTTTTTCCCATCCTAATAGTCTGTACATCCTATCTCAGTTCAATCCACTTAAATGATTAATACATATGTATTGCTTCAGTTTGAGACCAAGTATACTCACGTAATACTTGATTCACTCAAACTAGTGCTCTGATACCATCCTGTGAAGACCTCCCCTTCCGGGGCAGTCCTCAGAGTCTAGGTCCCACATCATGCAATGCAATATCAACCATACTAAGATAGGGTAATTAATTGTGGAATTAATAATTACATGTACATTACAGATTAGGATTAAGTTACATATTTCAAAATAAAATTATAAAAGGGTAACATCTAATCTAGTCATAACATCATACATCACATCAAGTCTACCCAGAACCACCACATTTACTGTCTTCCAATCATAATCAGTACCAGAAAGTTTGTTGAGTAGTGGTCTAAGAAAGCTTCAAAACTTGGATCTTGAATGACCTAAGTACAAGGTCCTGCAGGTGATTTTCCTTTGGCTTTTCCTGTAAAATATTAATGCAACATCTGTAAGCAAAGCTTAGTGAGTTTATAGATTTTCAATATCAACATGCGTGTCAAGCGGATCATTAATCTTAGCGTGATATGTCTTGGCTGCCGCTACAGCCCTCATGTTTGAGATATAGAATTCATAGAATCGGATGATTATCAGGCCACACTCACGCTTAAATCGTGGTGATCAGCCACATACTGGGCTAGCTACCAGTAAGTCAATATGGCGGAACATCGGAGGTCATTACCAAGTTCAGAAGAACTGGTGAAATAGCCAGGTCTAGAACAATAGACCATCAAGGCTAGTCAAGCTGAATCAATATATATACGTCAAATGTCTGATCAATAATGAAAGCTTAAGTCATAGAAGTCATGATAGCAATGAATCATAAAGCAATGTCTGAAGAAGTCTTAAATGCAATATGAAATGATAATCAAATAGCTATCATGATTCACTGGGCAACACCCAACCATGGTGTGCACAGGTCTCAATCCAGCTGATACAATGAATGTCAATAAATCTAACATCAACAATATATCTCAAACGGAATTTATGCATGTTCAATATGAATATCTATAACTCACAGGTCTGGGTCTTTGTCAAACATATATAAAAATCTGCCACCTGAGTTATCTCAGGATTTTATCTTGTCAATTCTGTTCTCTGTCAAATTAAGTCTTTGACCCGCTTTTAAGTCTTTAAATCTTTGTCTTTATGTTCAGAATATACTGAACCTGTTCAAAATCATTCATATCATGTCATTATCATGGAATTTCATCATCCTTTGGTCATTAAAATCTTTAATTCTATCTGATTCTGATAACTGTTAACTTGTCAAGCTTTCATTAAATTCATAAGTTCTCTCTTTCTCTCTCTCTCTCTCTCTATATATATATATATATATATATATATATATATATATAAATCATTTATTTAATTACAAATATCAAAAATCAAGTATTCGGATCCGGATCCCCCAAGTTCGGACCATCCGGATTCGGATCATCCGGATCCGGACCAATCCGATCCGAAATAGCCAACCGGATTCGGACCAATGGTTAAGGTTAACTCGGACCTAATGATCATCCGAATTTGACATCATCCGAATTTGGATACTAGGACCGAATTGGGATCAAATCCGAATTAGAACCAACCGAGATTGGCATCATCTGAATTGAGGATCCGAAAATGAGGCACCATCCGAATTCGGTCCTACCCGAATTCGGATCCTATACTTAGCATTTTCCCAGAAATTGTTCTTGGTGTTCTTCATTATGTTCATACGGATTTTATCAATAATTATCAAAATTTCATTTTTTATCAACATGCAACTAACCAATTAGTTGTTTTAACATATTTGGGTTGATTTTATACTATTGAATTGATCTAAAACATCATAAATTCATCAAGATCATCCAAAAGTATAAGCTTTTGTCAAGAATATAAGTTTTAACAAAAATTCCGATCTTTGGCTCAATTTGGATGATTTAATCCACGAATTTTAAATCTGTTTCATCTATTATCTTAAGTTCATCATAACCTTCTAAAATCTTAGACATGCAACATCAAAATTTATATTTTTAATTCTTGATTTCGGTTTTTCTTAAAACCGAACCAACATACTAAAATTTTCGAATTTAAATGGAATATTACCTTGAAATTTCTGTAGATTAATGATGATTGATGATATTGTAACTCCTTCTTGAATAATTTCTTCAATTGATTGCCAATTTATGATGAATTCTTGGTGAAATCTTGGGTTTGGCAGAGAGGTTAGAGAGAGATTAGTGAGAGAGAGTAATTTGCATTAATGATCATAAATGATCATTATCTTGGTTTTTATATATCAAATTTTGTTATTTAAATTTAACCCACTAAACTTTTGTATTTTACATATCTTATAATTTAATCATCTTTAATAATTAATATCATATATATAATTTAATTACATTATTTCATTCATAATTAAATTACAAGATAATTAATGTAATAAATGTGAATATTAGTTTCTTCCAATTCAATCAATAATATGCAAATAATAAGAACAATGAAATAATCAACACTAACCAAATGTTTCGATTGATGAACTGTGATTACAAAATGATTTCAGGAATGTTCTTTGTACAGAGCAGCTTTCACAGAATTGAATGCGTACCAAAATGATTCTCTGACAGATCTATCAAATTTGGAAAGTCAAAAAGACTATTTATACCTATTTACAAACTATTAAGAAAATACATAAACAGTCCCTAGACTTTGATTTTCATCAATTAAAAACATATTCTAACAATCTCCCCCTTTGATGAAAACAGCAAAGTCTTCAAATCGATAAGCCCAATTTCTGTTCAAACCTTCTGATACTTTTCCGATCCGAAAGCCTCCATTCATTTTTAGAAATAAACTCAACCATGAGTCTTCGGTCGTTAACAGATAAGGCTCCTTTCTTTGTCTTCCTCTTTTGATCTGCAGCAAGCTTGCCTTTCAAACCATTCAAAACCTTAATCAACGTACCATCAGAAAACTTGTTCAGCTCCACACTCCTCATTGCTCTCAACCTTTTATTCCTATCTTTATACATGACTGCTGGATGCTTCACCATTATTACTTGAAACTCTTTCAGCTCACCAGCAAATTTAATATCTCTGTGAGGTGCAGTCATATTTATCTTCCTCATGCCTCTTTCAACTCCAATCTGTAGATCTTGCACTGACATTAATACCAGTTTGGTATGCATAAAGTGAAACAATGTCTTTAGCGCAAATCTACAATGTTCATTCCTTTTATTTCTGCACAGTTCATCAAAAAGATCTTCAATATCGACCAAGTGCATGTTAAACATGTCAGCTTCAGTTAACACATACGTATTTCCATCAGACCTAGTGACTGTAAATTTTGGATAAAATATCTTGACAAATCTTTCTTTATCAATCTTCACCAGATCCACTATCCTGAATTCGCTCTTAACTTTCTCAATATCTTGTGTCTTATTTCTCAGGAAACTGGCATAATTAACCAGATTGGGCATATTCTGTCACATCCTTGCTTTAAAACATGCTTGCTTATCCCAAGAATAATAACAAATGCATAAAGCTAAATAAAATATTACAATAAGTCATGCACTACACGTGCTTCAAGGTTACAGTACTAAGTTGCTAAAAACATCATAACATAAATAAAAGCAGCTACCCAAAACCCAAGACATCATAAAGCTATACCACAAGCTGAAAATGAGCTAAGTCCTCTGGGATGATCAGATAAAAGACCTAAGCAGAAGGTCCAGCTTGTTCTTTACCTTTTCCTGTAAAAATTGTAAGTAGCAACTGTAAGCTAAAGCTTAGTGAGTAAACAGATATTCATGAATGCATGTAAAATATGAGGCGAAAGTGCCTATAAAGGCTGTTATGCTTGCTTGCTTGCTTGCTTGTTTGCTTAATACCCAGAAAGAATGCTGCACAATTGAGACATTTCACGCAGAAAGGAGATGCCACCACTAGGGGTTTACCGCTGACAGATGATCAATCTGTGATGCGGCGCTAGCTACCCGCATAATGCTCAAGGGATAGTGGTGAACATCAGAATTGCTTGCTCGCTAAATATAATGCTTATGAGATGCACAAAGAAACGCTAACACAAAGTTTGCTGTATAGTATGCAGAACAATAAACAGATAGCAGATAAATATGCATATTAATAGATCAAATGTAAGATCCGGCTAAGCTGGGCATCACCTGTACCACAGTGTTCGCCTTCACTCACAAAAGTCTATTGAATTCCAAAGAAATCATATAGAAGCAATTTATGTCTCAATTTCATATAAAACATGTAAACAAGAATAACTGTTACTCACAGTACTGAAAATGCTTTGAAATGCTCGGAAATAATTGCTCGGCTTATTTACGCTTTAAATTGCTTTATAATGCTTGCACTTGCTTATCTAGGCTCAATATAGACTGGCACTGGCTTTGACTCGCAGCTGGGCTAAACAGCTTATGTATAATATCTGAAGTTTAATATTACAGAACATGTGCTAAATTAATATTGCTAGCTCAATATTCCAACATCTATAAGCCATAACTTCTAGCTAAATATTTTGCTATTTATTTTGCTAATTTATGCGTTGTTCGTAAATTTTATCAATTAGATTCGAAATTTAGGGGTTAGATTCGAATCTGAGCATCAGACTCGAAGCTAGATTCGAACCAGGGGTCAACTTCAAAGATAGATTCGAACCAGGGGTTAGATTCGAACCTCATTCTCGAATCTAGCTCTATTCGAGTTTGTTCTTGGCATTTCGAGTCTGTTCTATACATACTCGAGTTTGTTCATAAACTACAGCTTTAAACATGCATTTTCAAGCCTCAAATCCACAAATAAGCTAAATAATAAGCCTCGGTTTAGTTATATTATACATAATCTACCATATTTTAGCTAAAACTCATATGAAATCAGCTTTTAAATCGCCTAAAATGATAAACTCGAAATTGTAGCTTCAAAACCGAAAGTGCAGAAAACGAAAAGGACGATTCTTACCTCAAAACCGTATGAAATCTCACATGCAATGGTAGATTCGAGTAGTACACTTCGAGACCTTTCCGATGACGTATAGAACTCGAGATTTGGCCGGTCGGTTTGGGAGAAAAGCTAGAGAGAAGTTTCGGATTCTAGAGAGAGAAGCTCTGGAAAGGAATTTGGCTTGCAAAAATGAGAAAATGAGCTCTCAGCCCCTATTTATACCAAATCTCGAAATTACATCATTTTACGCAAATTGCTCAAAATACTTAAAAATAAAAATGCAAATAAAAGGCAAGGTGTTATAGTATGAGCCCACCACGCTTGCACTTCGTCCTCGAAGTACCTAAGGCTCAAACAGATGCGGATATCGAACTCTCATGTCTTCCTCAGATTCCCAGGTCTGAGAAATTCCGTGAGAAGTCCTCCACTGCACCAACACCATTGCTACTTCTCTATTTCTCAGCTTCTTCATCTTTGTTTCTAGAATAACTTCAGGCTCGTCACATTGCAGTTTCTCGTTAATCTTGTAAGTTAGATGATCGGCCCACTTTTCTCTGTCATCTTCTTTGCACTTCCTAAGCTGCGAAACGTGAAACACGGGGTGTATGTTGGACAGTTCGCTCGGCAAGTCCAACAGATAAGATTGAGTTCCAACACGCTCGGTGATCTTGAAAGGACCAACGAATCGTGGTGCTAACTTGCCACGCTTGCCGAATCTAAACACACCTTTCATCGGCGAGACTTTTAATACAACATAGTCGTCCTTCTAGAATTCTAAAGGCTTATGGCGTCGGTCGTGATACGATTTCTGTCGAGATTGAGCAGTTTCTAAGCGTTGGCGGATAATTCTGATCTTGTCGTTAGTCTGTTGAAGTAGCTCGGGACCGGCGATTGGTGCTTCACCGGCTTCATGCCAACACGTAGGAGTTCGGCACTTGCGTCCGTATAAGGCTTCGAAAGGTGCGGCTTTGATAGATGAGTGGTAACTATTGTTATAAGAAAATTCTGCTAACGGCAAGTGGTCATCCCAACTACCGCTAAACTCAAGAACACATGCCCGCAACATGTCTTCGAGTGTAAGGATCGTACGCTCACTCTGGCCATCAGGCTGTGGATGATACGTTGTGCTCATTCTGATCTTAGTGCCTAATCCATCTTGTAATGCACTCCAGAACCTCGAAGTGAATCGGCTGTCGCGGTCGGAAACAATTGACAAAGGCACACCGTGTCGAGTAACGATCTCGTCTATATACAACTTAGCCAACTTCTCCAATGAGTAGTTCTCGCGAATTGGAATAAAATGAGCGACTTTGGTTAGACGATCCACAATCACCCATATTGCATCGTGCTGTCTTCGCGTAGTCGGAAGCTTCGTCACAAAGTCCATCGTTATGTGATCGAACTTCCACTCGGGAATCGGTAGAGGCTGTAGACTGCCATAAGGCTGCTGATGCTCCTCTTTGACCAATCGGCAAGTAACACAATTATCAACATATTGGCCTACGTCTCTTTTCATATCGGACCACCAATACTCGGCTTTTAGATCGTTGTACATCTTGGTGCTGCTAGGATGTACCGAGAAGTTAGAACAGTGGGCTTCCGAAAGAATTTTCTGTCGAACATCACCAAATTTCGGAACCCAGACACGATTTTTGAAGAGCTTTAAGCCACGAGAGCTATCGATTAAGAACTGAAGTTGCCCTTTCATGTCCTCAGAGTTGAGGTTTTCTTCTTTTAGGGCTTCGGCTTGAGCAACGAGAATTTCATCAATCAGAGTAGATGAAAACAAAGTATGGGTCAAGGTATAAAGACACTTAGCAGAGTAGGATTTACGACTCAATGCGTCGGCCACCACATTCGCTTTGCCTGGGTGATACAGAATATCACAGTCATAGTCTTTGATGAGTTCCATGGAGCGTCGCTGACGCATGTTGAGCTCCTTCTGGCTGAAAATATACTTAAGGCTCTTGTGATCCGTATACAGTTGACATTTGGTGCCGTAGAGGTAATGACGCCATGTTTTCAATGCAAAAGTCACAGCAGCAAGTTCAAGGTCATGAGTCGGATGACTCTTTTCATGATCCTTAAGTTGGCGAGAAGCATATGCTATGACTCTGCCTCTTTGCATCAAAACACACCCAAGCCCTTGATATGAAGCATCGCTGAAGACCACAAAGTCTTCATTGCCTTCGGGTAAGGTCAGAATAGGTGCTTCGGTGAGTTTCTGTTTTAAAGTTCGGAATGCGTTCTCTTGAGCTTCTTCCCAAATAAAGGGAACATTCTTGCGAGTAAGAGATGTAAGAGGCATGGCTAGTTTAGAGAAGTCCTTAATGAATCGACGGTAGTAACCCGCCAATCCCAAGAAACTTCGGATCTCAGTAGCTGATTTGGGAGCTTCCCAATTTTGAATGGCTTCTATCTTAGAAGGATCCACAGTGATTCCTTCACCAGATATCACATGACCAAGGAATTGTATCTGATAAGATACAAGATTTGCAAGTTAACGCTGAGCACGAAATTTAAGAAAAGATAAGCTTAAAAATGAATAAATCGAGATTGTAAGCACCTGTCGCAACCAAAATTCGCATTTAGAGAACTTGGCGTAAAGTCGCTCTTTGCGCAGCAACTCTAGCAGCTCTCTAAGATGCACAGCATGCTCAGCTTCAGTTTTCGAGTAGATGAGAATATCGTCTATAAAGACGATAACATACTTATCGAGCATTGGTCTACAAACGCGGTTCATTAGATCCATGAATGCCGCAGGAGCGTTGGTAAGACCAAAGGGCATAACAAGAAACTCGTAATGCCCGTACCTGGTACGGAAAACTGTTTTAGGGACGTCTTCTTCATGAACTTTGAGCTGATGATACCCAGATCTGAGATCGATCTTCGAAAAGTAACTGGCTCCCTGAAGCTGGTCGAAAAGATCGTCTATTCTGGGCAACGGATATTTGTTCTTTATTGTTACCTTGTTCAACTCCCTATAATCAATGCACATCCGGAGAGTCCCATCTTTCTTCTTAACGAATAAAACAGGAGCTCCCCAGGGAGATGAACTTGGTCGTATGAGTCCCTTATCTAGCAATTCTTGCAATTGCTTCATCATTTCTTGCATCTCTGCAGGTGCAAGTCTATAAGGGGCTCGAGCAATCGGTGCCGCGCCGGGCACTAAATCAATTCTGAACTCCACCTGACGGTCTGGCGGGAGTCCAGAGATGTCCTCGGGAAAGACATCGGGAAACTCGGAGGCTATCGGAACCTCGACTAATGCTTTCTTTTCAGACTTAGCATCTATCGCATATGCTAAGTGTGACACGCAACCCTTAGCTATATGCTTCCTAGCTTTGACTACAGAAATTAAACATATTTCACCTGTTTTTCTGTCACCGTAGATGCAAATATTGCAGCCATCCGGAGCAGTGAGCTTTATCAACTTCTTCTTGCAGACAATGCTGGCGTCATGATGATCAAGCCAATCCATACCCACGATGACGTCGAATTCATGAAAGTCCATCGGGATAAGGTCCAGTTGGAATGTGCAGTTGTCGAGCAAAATGATGCAGTCACGGTAAATTTTATCGGTAGACACACTTACATTACTAGCCGTTTCAATATCAAAGATAACAGGTAGAGTAGACGGTGCAATTCCAGGTTTAGATGCAAATGAATTTGATATGAAGGAACGGTTGGCTCCTGAATCAAAAATAACTCTAGCAGGTACGGAGTTAACGAGAAACATACCAGATACCACATCTGGTATTTCCTTTGCTTGCTCAGCCGTGATTTGGAATGTGCGATTCTGACTCCGAGCTGGCTCGTTACGGCGACTAGAACCTCCTCGCGATGTGCTATGCCGGGCCGGTTGATTTTGTCTTTGCTGTTGATGTTGATGTTGTTGCTGAGGTCGGTATTGCTGTTGCTGCAATCGCGGATGATGCTCTGCACTCGGGTAAATCATGCTGAACGGATGCGTACATGCATGCTCATTATGTCCAGGGCGTAAACAGTTGTTGCAAACTTTAACTTTGTTAGGACATTCTTCACTGCTATGTCCTATTTCATTGCACACATAGCACCTCACATCATTGGGGTTACAACGCCCAATGTGTGACTTCTGGCAGCGGCGACACTGCCTTGGCTCAGAATGTACCGCATAAAATCGAGTTTGCTGTGCCGGAGGCGAGCTGAACTGTCGGTACTGAGACTGCTGTGGCTGAGAATATCTGGATGAAGATCCAGAATAGCTTCCGGTGCGCGATTTCTTGGGCGGTGATGGACATGTCGGGTTAACAGAGGAAGTAGGAACTCCTCCAGCTCGAATAAAATCCTGCTCGAGAATTCGAGCAGCTTCAACACAGTCAGCATAGTTGGTATATCCACGGTGCTTCAAGAACTTCTGATATTCAGGATGCAGACCCATCAGAAAACGGTCGATCTTTCGCTCTTCAGTAGCGACTTGATAGTCAGACAGCAAGCTTAATCGGGTAAATTCTATCTCATACTCAGTCACCGATTTGGTTCCCTGAGTAAGAGACATCAGTTTCTCTTCCAAACGCTTCTTTTCATCAGCTGGGCAGTACTGACGAAAGAAGATAACTTTAAACTCATCCCAAGATAGGGACTTAATCCAGTTGGCTCCGTGCATGTTTTCCTGAGACCTCCACCACATAACAGCGCCACCCTCGAACAATGTAGTAGCAAAGCTGACCTTTGATTCCTCAGCGCAGTCACTAATGAGAAAAATCCGCTCGATGCCAGTAATCCACTCAAGCGCTTCGATCGAGTTTGCAGCACCCTTGAAGGGTTGAGCTCCACAAGCTTTAAAGTAACGGAAGTTGCAGCCCTTAGGAGGGACTACAGGGGCTTCCTCCTCGTCGGTGTCGTCGTTGTGGCGTCCAGTATCATCTTGTTGCTTTTTCCTACGTTCTTCTCTACGCTTAGTTTCGGCTTCATCACGAGCACGAAACTGGTCTTGTAAGAACTTAGCTTGACGCTCGTTGTTCTCATTAAGCATTGTTTGCATAATTTGCATGATCTGTTCAGGAGTGAGTCCGCCTCCAGCTCCTTCACCAGATCCAGACATGTTCTGAAATTATATAAATAATAGTTTCATAAGAATAGGCATAACTCCTATTCTACCCCACTTCCCAATTCCTAAAGCAAAGTCAAAGCCTATCTCAGGTCAAGTTAAAGCCTAGACATTCGAAGCTAATATCTTTGCTTAAAAGTTTGAGTCCAAGTGTTATTGCTAACACTTGAATCCCTCAAACTAATGCTCTGATACCATCCTGTCACATCCTTGCTTTAAAACATGCTTGCTTATCCCAGGAATAATAACAAATGCATAAAGCTAAATAAAATATTACAATAAGTCATGCACTACACGTGCTTCAAGGTTACAGTACTAAGTTGCTAAAAACATCATAACATAAATAAAAGCAGCTACCCAAAACCCAAGGCATCATAAAGCTATACCACAAGCTGAAAATGAGCTAAGTCCTCTGGGATGATCAGATAAAAGACCTAAGCAGAAGGTCCAGCTTGTTCTTTACCTTTTCCTGTAAAAATTGTAAGTAGCAACTGTAAGCTAAAGCTTAGTGAGTAAACAGATATTCATGAATGCATGTAAAATATGAGGCGAAAGTGCCTATAAAGGCTGTTATGCTTGCTTGCTTCCTTGCTTGTTTGCTTAATACCCAGAAAGAATGCTGCACAATTGAGACATTTCACGCAGAAAGGAGATGCCACCACTAGGGGTTTACCGCTGACAGATGATCAATCTGTGATGCGGCGCTAGCTACCCGCATAATGCTCAAGGGATAGTGGTGAACATCAGAATTGCTTGCTCGCTAAATATAATGCTTATGAGATGCACAAAGAAACGCTAACACAAAGTTTGCTGTATAGTATGCAGAACAATAAACAGATAGCAGATAAATATGCATATTAATAGATCAAATGTAAGATCCGGCTAAGCTGGGCATCACCTGTACCACAGTGTTCGCCTTCACTCACAAAAGTCTATTGAATTCCAAAGAAATCATATAGAAGCAATTTATGTCTCAATTTCATATAAAACATGTAAACAAGAATAACTGTTACTCACAGTACTGAAAATGCTTTGAAATGCTCGGAAATAATTGCTCGGCTTATTTACGCTTTAAATTGCTTTATAATGCTTGCACTTGCTTATCTAGGCTCAATATAGACTGGCACTGGCTTTGACTCGCAGCTGGGCTAAACAGCTTATGTATAATATCTGAAGTTTAATATTACAGAACATGTGCTAAATTAATATTGCTAGCTCAATATTCCAACATCTATAAGCCATAACTTCTAGCTAAATATTTTGCTATTTATTTTGCTAATTTATGCGTTGTTCGTAAATTTTATCAATTAGATTCGAAATTTAGGGGTTAGATTCGAATCTGAGCATCAGACTCGAAGCTAGATTCGAACCAGGGGTCAAATTCGAAGATAGATTCGAACCAGGGGTTAGATTCGAACCTCATTCTCGAATCTAGCTCTATTCGAGTTTGTTCTTGGCATTTCGAGTCTGTTCTATACATACTCGAGTTTGTTCATAAACTACAGCTTTAAACATGCATTTTCAAGCCTCAAATCCACAAATAAGCTAAATAATAAGCCTCGGTTTAGTTATATTATACATAATCTACCATATTTTAGCTAAAACTCATATGAACTCAGCTTTTAAATCGCCTAAAATGATAAACTCGAAATTGTAGCTTCAAAACCGAAAGTGCAGAAAACGAAAAGGACGATTCTTACCTCAAAACCGTATGAAACCTCACATGCAATGGTAGATTCGAGTAGTACACTTCGAGACCTTTCCGATGACGTATAGAACTCGAGATTTGGCTGGTCGGTTTGGGAGAAAAGCTAGAGAGAAGTTTCGGATTCTAGAGAGAGAAGCTCTGGAAAGGAATTTGGCTTGCAAAAATGAGAAAATGAGCTCTCAGCCCCTATTTATACCAAATCTCGAAATTACATCATTTTACGCAAATTGCTCAAAATACTTAAAAATAAAAATGCAAATAAAAGGCAAGGTGTTATATATTCGGCTCTAGAACTCGGAATAACTTGTGAAAAGAGCATGGAGCTTGTTTTTTGCAAAAGATCCATTTCTCCAGAATGTCTTCAATGTACGGCATCTTGTTTCTTTTCCTTATAAACTCAGCAGACCTGTTCTCTGGCAGGTCAAGCTTTTTCACCTTCTTCTTACTTATTTCATCCTTATTCAACAGAGTTAACATATCTTGAATCTCCCTCTGCACCACTTGTTGTGCTTGAAATCTTAGTCTGTGTTGCTTCTTTGATTCATCAGCAAGAACAAATTCATTAAAAAATCTATCCATCACCTCCACTTCATTCAAAACTACTGTTTCTTGAGCCATACTGCTCTCAACAGGAAACTCTTCAAATTCTTCTTTAATCTGTACAACCACCTCAGGCTTTTCAACCGTTGGTGTTGATTCAACATCTTTCATTATTTCTTCAACTAACACTTCCTCCTCCTCTATTCTTTCAGCTCTAAAGTCGACATCTGTCAATGCAATTATGTCATCATCTTCAGACACTTCAATGTACTCCTCTCTTTCTTCTCCTGTCTCTTGAATACTCGGCTCTTTATCTTTCTCTTGTACATCTTCCTCTGAATCAATATATTCAATAAACTGATAAATATCGGGCTGAGTGTTCAAAGGAACTAGAACATCTTCATAAAGAATCAATCCCAGTTCTCTCTGTTCACCAGCTGATTGTTTAGAACCCCCGGCTTCTTTCCCCTGAGCTTCCGGCTCCTTCTCTGGATATGTTAGCATTAAAATCCCTGGCGTTGATTGATCAAGCTTTCTCCTCTTCTCCCCCTCATGAGGAGCATCATCGGAGTCTTCGTCATGCTCATCATGTTTCCTCTTTGATGAGGAAGCTTGAGCCTTACAGGTATCTTCCACTGCAGCTACTCTCTCCGACAGATTACCCAATGCCGTTACCACTGTATTCTCCTGACTGATCATACGTTCTCGCATTTCGTCAAACTGCTCAAACACAAAATCTTTCAATTCTTCCTTCAACTCTTCAATTGCTTGTTTTGACTCATTTTTCTTAACTGATTCCTCCGCAACATCCTTTCCCTTCAAGAATTTCTGAATATTGGTCATTTGAGCCATTACTTCAGCCAGTTGATTAGATACATGCGTGTTTACTCCAGAAACAACTTCATTCAAAGCTGTTGTCAAGGTTGACTCAGTCACAAACGGGGATAACCTCACCACTGGGTCACGAAGACTTCCAGTTGACACAACAGTCGAACTTGTATAAAGAACTTCTGTGTGGCCAGTGCTCAGAGTTGGTATTGGCGTTTCTCTGACTGGACTTCCACCCTCTTCAAGTGACGGAGCAACAAATGCTTCCGTTACTAAGGATGTTCCAGTGGGAACACTCAGTTCAACCACACTAACTTCAACACATGAAGTTGACTCAAGTGTCCTAAAGTGTATATAAGCTAGACTCAGTGATTCAAACGAAGTCGTACACACGGGCAATTGTGCACTTGTTTCAATATCCATCAAGTCCAAGTGACTTTCAGATAGATCATGTGGCTCATCCCTGTGTTCAATTGAAACAGTCTCCTGTTGAGAGGAGACTGAGTGGCTAGATGGGTGTGCAATTGTCAGTGGGATACTGACTTGTTCAATGCTAACTCTCAAAGGAGAGCTAACAGTGGATGTGGTTAATTCCCGGCTTTCTAGGCTTAGGGTATCCGCACACTCTCTTCAGCTATTTGTACAATATCAATCATCATTCCCCCTGCCTCATGATGATCACCACCATCATCACCATCATCATCATCATCACCTTCTCCCTCTTCTTCTTGAATATCAGATAATGTCCTCTCAGAGTCAGATTTTTCAGGTTCTTCCTCACCACCCCTCACACTGCCTTCTCCCTCACTCTCAGAACGGGCAACCTGAACTTCAGCCCCTTGCTGAGGTTCCTCGATCCTTAAAGCTCCTGGGCTAAGATATCCCGGTTCCTGGGTCTCTATCGGAGCATGATCTATTCTATATACTTTCACATGTTCACTTTCTTGATCAGCATACTTGAGCAACGACTCTGGAATTGGCATGATGTTGGAATTTGGGGAGTCCGGCACTTCATGTAAACTCATCATGACATAGTCTGGGCATCTCTGAGAATTGGCTCTCTTTGGTATATTTTCATTGGCCCTTAAGATCCCTCGGATAAGAATCTGGATAAACCTCTGAAGTGGAACGAACTTCCTTGCTCTGTTTGTAGTTTTAGCAAGCACAATCTCCTTCAAGTCTTCCCATATGCACTGAGCAAAGTCATAGTGTTTGTTGAATGCTATCCCATGAAATATTCGCAAGCAATGAATGTTGCATCTATCAATCCCAGTATGTTTTGAAGTCATGCACCGATTTATGATACCAAAAAGTGTGTACCATTCGCCATTTAATCCATTTCTGTGAAACTTTGAGCTCTTCGGAAGTGGCTTTGAATAGCCTAGGCAAATTAAATCATGAACGAGCTCTTCATCTGAAACAAAATCCTCAAAATCTGCTAACTGTGGGAAGTTCACAGTGTCAATACGTCGCGGAAGAAATAGATTGTGACGTAGCCTTGCAAGAGTGATTTTCGTCATGAACTAATCAATTGTCACTTTAAAATGATGATTACCGTCAGCAGGAACAAAATTTGACAGTGTGCCAAAATTGTTGTAAATATACTTGTGGAATAGACGGTTTATACTGAAGCAGATAACCGAGGGGATGACCTTTCAGAATGTCCACAATTATAGGATGGCTTACTTTAATGACTTTGGAATCTAAACGATGGTTATTGTCACGGAAAGGAAGGCAATGTTTTGGTTTGACAAGTTGGTTGTCTGGGATAATATGTGTTTGTGATGAACGGGCCACTGAGGTAGATCTGACTGGGGTAGATAGAAGGGTATGGTTTGACGATGAATGGGAATCAGAGGAATTTGAATTTTGGGATTGTACTGGGGATGCCATTTGAACACCTGTAACAAAAAATAACATCATGTTAGTCATATCATATACTCAAATGACATCTGTCAAAAATGTAGAAAAATTGTAACATTTTAATAGAAATTGTAAAAACTTGTGATTTTCTATTTAAAGCACCGGGATTCCTGACAATAATTGAAAATTATTGAAAGGACTCCAAAGTCAATCGTTTAGAGACCAATGTTAGAAAAACACAAATTTATAACAAGTTCTCAAAAAATGTGACATTTTTCTTAAAACATAAAAATTCCACACTTAGAAAAATTTTCTGCTTTAACTCGAATGAAACTGTAATGTTCTCGAATAAGCCTAGTGATTTTAGGGTTTTCCTAAAAAAAAAACTCAAGAACACGTAAAAAAATTTCAATCTCAATCAGAATGATTCATCCCTAAGTCTCTGATACCAATTGTGAATATTAGTTTCTTCCAATTCAATCAATAATATGCAAATAATAAGAACAATGAAATAATCAACACTAACCAAATGTTTCGATTGATGAACTGTGATTACAAAATGATTTCAGGAATGTTCTTTGTACAGAGCAGCTTTCACAGAATTGAATGCGTACCAAAATGATTCTCTGACAGATCTATCAAATTTGGAAAGTTAAAAAGACTATTTATACCTATTTACAAACTATTAAGAAAATACATAAACAGTCCCTAGACTTTGATTTTCATCAATTAAAAACATATTCTAACAATAAAAATTACATTACTTGATCAAAATACTGAAATTAAGACTGGACCAAATGTTAGGTTGTTACAGAATGGGCTCCACCACGCATAAACTTCGTCCCCGAAGTTAGCTATGTTCGAACAGACTTGGATATGTAGCTTTCATAACATCTCTCGATTCCCAAGACTTATGCGAACCTTTGTGGTGTTTCCACTGGACGAGCACCATCTGTATATCTTTATTCCGAAGATTCTTAGTCTTCGAGTCCAGAATACATTCTGGCTCTTCAACCACTCGAAGCTTTTCATCTATTTGCAAGTTAACGTGTGGTATCTGAACTTCTCTTTCATCAGCTAAGCTCTTTCTCAAGTGACTAACATGGAATACAGGGTGTATTCCAGCTAAGTCAGCTGGTAATTCAAGACGATAAGACTGGTTTCCAATCTTTTCGACAATCTTGAACGGACCGATAAATCTTGGAGCTAGCTTGTTTCTTTTAATGAACCGCACCACATTCTTCATTGGGGATACTTTCAACATCACCCAATCGTTAACCGCAAAACTTATTGATCTGTGACGATTATCATAGTATGACTTCTGCCTGCTTTGTGCTTCAAGAATATTCCTTCTGACAAGTTGAATCTTCTCGTGAGTCAACTGTAGAAGGGCAGGACCCGCTATAGGCAATTCACCTGTTTCGCGCCAACAGGTGGGAGTTCTGCATTTTCTTCCATATAAGGCTTCAAAAGGAGCCATCTTGATCGTGGAATGATAACTGTTATTGTATGAGAATTCGACCAGAGGTAAGTGGTCATCCCAGTTACCACCTAGATCAAGAATGCAGGCACGAAGCATATCTTCTAGAGTTAGGATAGTACGCTCACTCTGGCCATCTGCATTAGGATGATAAGCAGTACTCATAGAGATCCGAGTACCCATCCCATTTTGTAGTGCTTGCCAGAATCTGGATGTGAAACGACTATCACGATCAGAAACGATAGATTTCGGTATACCATGACGAGAAATTACTTCTGTGATGTATATCTGTGCCAATCTATCGAGGGAGTATGTTTCTTTCATCGGTATGAAGTGAGCTGACTTTGTTAATCGGTCCACGACTACCCAGATAGAGTCATGCTGTCTTTTGGTTTTTGGCAGTTTTGTGACGAAGTCCATTGTTATATGCTCCCACTTCCACTCAGGAACTGGCAGTGGTTGCATATCCCCGAAGGGCTTCTGATGTTCTGCCTTTACCATCTGACAGACTCTGCAGCTTTCAACACATTTACCGATGTCTTTCTTCATTCCTGGCTTTCAGATCGAAGTACATCTTTGAGCTGCCAGGATGAACAGATAATTTGGACTGATGAGCTTCAGACAGAAGAGTGCTGCGAATTGAACCATACTTAGGAACCCAGATTCGGTTTCCCTTGAGACAGTGAAGTCCCAAATGATTCAGAGTTAGAAATTGTACTTGCCCTTTAAGATTTTCAGAATCAATATTCTCTTCTTTCAATGCTTCAGCTTGAGCAATTCTGATGTCTTCAATAAGATCAGAAGAGAATAATACAGGAGTCAGGGCATAACAGCATTTTTCCGGATAGACTTTCCTACTCAAAGCATCCGCGACAACGTTAGCTTTGCCGGGATGATATAGGATCTCGCAATCATAGTCCTTGATAAGCTCCAAGGACCGACGCTGTTTCATATTCAGATCCTTTTGAGTGAAAAGATGTTTGAGACTCTTGTGATCGGTGTAGAGCTGACACCGAGTCCCATAAAGATAATGCCGCCAGATTTTCAGAGCAAAGGTGACGGCAGCCAACTCAAGATCATGAGTTGGTGCACTTTTCTCGTAATCTTTTAATTGCCTTGAAGCGTAGGCAATAACCTTTCCTCTTTGCATGAGAACACATCCTAAGCCAGTACTAGATGCGTCGCTGTAAACGACGAAATCGTCATTACCTTCTGGCAAGGCTAGGATCGGCGCTTGAATAAGCTTCTGTTTCAGAATGTCAAATGCCTCTTGCTGTTTATCAGTCCAAACGAAAGGAGTATTCTTTCGTGTTAGCATCGTGAGAGGTACAGCAATCTTCGAGAAATTCTTTATGAATCACCGATAATAACCGGCCAATCCAAGGAAACTTCGGATTTCTGAGGCATTACGAGGCGTTTGCCATTTCTGTACGGCCTCGACTTTAGAAGGATCAACAGAAATCCCTTCGCCAGAAACAACATGGCCAAGGAACTGAATCTATAAGAATCAAAGTAGAAATTCAAGTTCTGATGTAAATCAAATAATACTTAGGTAATAGCTCAAGACATATATAATAGAAATTATACCTGTCTGAGCCAGAATTCGCATTTAGAAAATTTTGCGTAGAGTCTTTCTTTTCTCAATAACTCTAGCAATTGCCGCAGATGAATAGAATGATCAGCCTCCGTTTTGGAGTAAATCAGAATATCGTCTATGAATACGATAACTGATTTATCCAACATTGGTCTGCACACACGGTTCATGAGATCCATGAACGCCGCTGGTGCATTTGTCAAGCCAAACGGCATCACGAGAAATTCGTAATGACCGTATCTTGTACGGAAGGCTGTCTTTGGAATATCTTCATCTCTGACTTTTAATTGATGATACCCAGAACGAAGATCGATTTTGTAGCTGATCAAGCAGATCATCGATCCTGGGTAGAGGATATTTATTCTTTATTGTGACTTTGTTCAACTCGAGGTAGTCGATGCACATACGGAAGGTTCCGTCTTTCTTTTTAACAAATAGAACAGGTGCACCCCACGGAGAAGAACTCGGTCGGATAAACCCCTTCTCTAACAGTTCTTGCAGTTGCTTTGACATTTCCTGCATTTCTGCAGGTGCAAGTCTGTAAGGAGCTTTTGCAATAGGAGCCGCACCAGGAACCAAGTCAATACTGAACTCGACTTGACGTTCTGGTGGCACTCCGGAAATGTCATCAGGAAAAACGTCTGAGAACTCGCAGACAATAGGAATATCGGACAGAGATTTCTTTTCAGAGCTGGACTCAGATAAAGCATAACAAAGATAGGAGTCGTGACCTCTAGACAAGTATTTATGAGCTTTTTCTATAGATATGAAGCAGTGAGCACCTTTTCTTTTCTCTCCTTTGATCTCCAATACCCGACCGTCTGAAGCCTTGATTCTGATGACTCGCCGGTTGCAGATAATTGTAGCCTCGTTGTTCATTAGCCAATCCATGCCGATGATGACGTCAAATTCTTTTAACGGAATAGGAATGAGGTCGAGATTGAATACGATGTTGCCAATAAGTAGTGTGCAATTACGGTAAACAGAATCAGCCATAACGAAATTGTTACTGGCTGTCTTAATGTCTAGTATCATAGAAAGCTTTGATGGAGACTTATGTAATCTTTGTGCAAAAGATGTTGATATGAAAGAACGACTCGCGCCGGAATCAAATAGTACTCGGGCAGGAATAGAGTTAAGCAGGAACATACCGGTAACTACGCCAGGTGTTTCTTTTGCTTCCTCGGCTGTTATTTGAAAAGCTCGAGTCTTTGCAGTCGGCGTTGCAGCAGAACTCTTAACTGTAGACCCTCCAACTGATGACTGAGACTGATAACGCGACCCACTACGACACTGATACATAAAGTGTCCCCTTTTTCCACATTTTGAGCATCCACGTCCTTGCTGTGGATATTCTTCACTACGGTGACCGATCATGCTGCACGCAAAGCAAGTAACATCATCTGGATTGCACAATCCCATGTGTGATCTTCTGCATCGCTTGCAGAATCGTGGTTCGTTCGTGAGGGAGTAAACTTGTGCTTTCTGGTGTGAACTATGCTGATGGGATTGCTGAGATTGCGACTTATTTGGCTTGAAGAATCTGTCAAATCTTTGTTTCTTCGGAGGAGACGGATTCATTGGATTAATCGTTGGAGCGTATAGCTGATCGCCATACTCTAGATATCCTCTCTCAATCTGTCTGGCTGCTTCTACCATTTCCAAATAACTCTTGTATTTGATAGCGCTCATCGGATGCCGGTATCTAGGATTGAGTCCTACACGGAATCTATTCATCTTTCTTTCTTCGGTAGCTACTTGGTATGAGGAATAACCGCATAGTCGTGAGAACTCGTGTTCGTATTCGTCGACTGTCTTGGTTCCCTGGGTCAGCTGCATTAGTTGAACTTCCATCTTATCTTGTTGGTCGATCGGGCAGTACTTCGCATTGAACATATCAAGAAACTGGTTCCACTCTAGAGTCTGAATTATTTCTTCACCATAGATACTCCTCTGAGTTTTCCACCAGGCACGGGCAGCTCCCACAAATAGTGCAGACGCATAACTTACTTTCTTGGAATCTAAACAGTCAGAGATTCTAAAGATCTCTTCGGTATTACTGATCCAATCCATCGCTTGAATTGGATTAACTGTTCCTTCAAAATTCAAAGCACCGCTAGCTTTGAAATCTTTAAATTTGCAGCCTTTTGGCTGAGCAATTTGGGTTTCTGGATTAGATTTATCAGAATCAGATTCATTAGTCTGGACTTGCTTTTCTTTTCTCTTATTTTTCTTTTATTCACGTCTTTTAGCTTCGGCCTCATCTCTGGCCTGAAATTGTTCTTGCATTATTTTGTTTAGTTGTTCTGAGTGTTGGGCTAGAAGTTGTTGCATCATTTCAAACATTTGTTGTGGGTTCATGTTGCTGGGAATATCACCTGATCTTGATCCTGACATCTTCTACTGAAAATTACAAGCATTTAAATATCAGTTTATAGACTTAGATCTATGTACCCTTTTTCCCATCCTAATAGTCTGTACATCCTATCTCAGTTCAATCCACCTAAATGATTGATACATATGTATTGCTTCAGTTTGAGACCAAGTATACTCACGTAATACTTGATTCACTCAAACTAGTGCTCTGATACCATCCTGTGAAGACCTCCCCTTCCGGGGCAGTCCTCAGAGTCTAGGTCCCACATCATGCAATACAATATCAACCATACTAAGATAGGGTAATTAATTGTGGAATTAATAATTACAAGTACATTACAGATTAGGATTAAGTTACATATTTCAAAATAAAGTTATAAAAGGGTAACATCTAATCTAGTCATAACATCATACATCACATCAAGTCTACCCAGAACCACCACATTTACTGTCTTCCAATCATAATCAGTACCAGAAAGTTTGTTGAGTAGTGGTCTAATAAAGCTTCAAAACTTGGATCTTGAATGACCTAAGTACTAGGTCCTGCAGGTGATTTTCCTTTGGCTTTTCCTGTAAAATATTAATGCAACATCTGTAAGCAAAGCTTAGTGAGTTTATAGATTTTCAATATCAACATGCGTGTCAAGCGGATCATTAATCTTAGCGTGATATGTCTTGGCTGCCGCTACAGCCCTCATGTTTGAGATATAGAATTCATAGAATCGGATGATGTTCAGGCCACACTCACGCTTAAATCGTGGTGATCAGCCACATACCGGGCTAGCTACCAGTAAGTCAATATGGCGGAACATAGGAGGTCATTACCAAGTTCAGAAGAACTGGTGA
Source organism: Centrapalus pauciflorus (assembly GCA_020465985.1). Taxonomy (NCBI): domain Eukaryota; kingdom Viridiplantae; phylum Streptophyta; class Magnoliopsida; order Asterales; family Asteraceae; genus Centrapalus; species Centrapalus pauciflorus. The sequence goes on along the minus strand of JAANYP010002325.1, from coordinate 44,916 downwards.
AATAGCCAGGTCTAGAACAATAGACCATCAAGGCTAGTCAAGCTGAATCAATATATATATGTCAAATGTCTGATCAATAATGAAAGCTTAAGTCATAGAAGTCATGATAGCAATGAATCATAAAGCAATGTCTGAAGAAGTCTTAAATGCAATATGAAATGATAATCAAATAGCTATCATGATTCACTGGGCAACACCCAACCATGGTGTGCACGGGTCTCAATCCAGCTGATACAATGAATGTCAATAAATCTAACATCAACAATATATCTCAAACGGAATTTATGCATGTTCAATCTGAATATCTATAACTCACAGGTCTGGGTCTTTGTCAAACAGATATAAAAATCTGCCACCTGAGTTATCTCAGGATTTTATCTTGTCAATTCTGTTCTCTGTCAAATTAAGTCTTTGACCCGCTTTTAAGTCTTTAAATCTTTGTCTTTATGTTCAGAATATACTGAACCTGTTCAAAATCATTCATATCATGTCATTATCATGGAATTTCATCATCCTTTGGTCATTAAAATCTTTAATTCTATCTGATTCTGATAACTGTTAACTTGTCAATCTTTCATTAAATTCAAAAGTTCTCTCTTTCTATATATATATATATATATATATATATATATATATATATATATATATATATAAATCATTTATTTAATTACAAATATCAAAAATCAAGTATTCGGATCTGGATCCCCCAAGTTCGGACCATCCGGATTCAGATCATCCGGATCCGGACCAATCCGATCCGAAATAGCCAACCGGATTCGGACCAATGGTTAACCCTAACTCGGACCTAATGATCATCCGAATTTGACATCATCCGAATTTGGATACTAGGACCGAATTGGGATCAAATCCGAATTAGAACCAACCGACATTGGCATCATCCGAATTGAGGATCCGAAAATGAGGCACCATCCGAATTCGGTCCTACCCGAATTCGGATCCTATACTTAGCATTTTCCCAGAAATTGTTCTTGGTGTTCTTCATTATGTTCATACGGATTTTATCAATAATTATCAAAATTTCATTTTTATCAACATGCAACTAACCAATTAGTTGTTTTAACATATTTGGGTTGATTTTATACTATTGAATTGATCTAAAACATCATAAATTCATCAAGATCATCCAAAAGTATAACCTTTTGTCAAGAACATAAGTTTTCACAAAAATTCCGATCTTTGGCTCAATTTGGATGATTTAATCCACGAATTTTAAATCTGTTTCATCTATTATCTTAAGTTCATCATAATCTTCTAAAATCTTAGACATGCAACATCAAAATTTATATTTTTAATTCTTGATTTCGGTTTTTCTTAAAACCGAACCAACATACTAAAATTTTCGAATTTAAATGGAATATTACCTTGAAATTTCTGTAGATTAATGATGATTGATGATATTGTAACTCCTTCTTGAATAATTTCTTCAATTGATTGCCAATTTATGATGAATTCTTGGTGAAATCTTGGGTTTGGCCGAGAGGTTAGAGAGAGATTAGTGAGAGAGAGTAATTTGCATTAAAGATCATAAATGATCATTATCTTGGTTTTTATATATCAAATTTTGTTATTTAAATTTAACCCACTAAACTTTTGTATTTTACATATCTTATAATTTAATCATCTTTAATAATTAATATCATATATATAATTTAATTACATTATTTCATTCATAATTAAATTACAAGATAATTAATGTAATAAAATTACATTACTTGATCAAAATATTGAAATTAAGACTGGACCAAATGTTAGGTTGTTACAAGATAATAGAATCCGACCGGCACCTGTGGTTTTAACAAACAATGTTGAGTCATGATTGCTTGCAACAAATCCAAGAGAAGTGACGACCGTAGAGAATTTCTCAAACCAAGCACGAGGGGCTTGTTTGAGACCATAAAGAGCCTTACGAAGAAGACAAACTTCACCCTTTTTATGAGCAACACCTGGAGGAGGAGTCATGTAAACCACCTCATTAAGATCACCATTCAAAAAAGCATTTTTAACATCCATTTGAGATATTTTCCACTGACGAACAGAAGCCACTGCAATCAAAGTACGAACAGTGGTCATCTTTGCAACAGGCGCAAAGGTTTCCTCGTAATCCATACCGTACTACTGTGAGTATCCCTTAGCAACAAGTCTGGCCTTATATCGTTCAACAGACCCATCTGATTTGGTCTTAATCTTGTAGACCCACCGACAACCAATGGGATCCTTTCCTGGAGGGAAAGGAACCAAATCCCATGTACGAGTTTGATACAGAGCAGTAAGCTCCTCAGCCATCGCATCCTGCCAAAGTGGATCAGAAACAGCCTCTCTATAGGACGTAGGCTCAAACAAACGGTGAACATTAGCAATAAAGGAAGCAAAAGAAGCAGAATAAGAAGAAAATGCAAAGTCGGGAAGTTTGGTAGACTTGCGAGGGCGAGTAGACTTACGTGTGGTAGGAGCATTCGCAGTTTCAGTAGGTGAATGAGTGGTCGTAGGCGTAGGCATAGGAGGAGGATCGGAAGCTGTAGACGACTTAGGAACAGATGTAGCTGAAGCAGGTGTCTCAGAATCAGATGTAGTTAACGGAGGGTCTTCAGTGTTAAGACCAAAAGGATCAATCGACAAAAGTTCTGACCGTGTCGGGGTAGGTGACGTAACCGGAATTGAGAAGAAGGGAAGGTGTTCTAAAAATGTTACATGGCGCGATACATATAGTTTTTGACTAACCGGATCAAAACAGCAATACCCCTTTTGACCTATCCCATACCCCAAGAACACACATAAGGCTGACCGAGAAGACAACTTATTGCGCTCAACATGTGGACGGAGAACGAAACAAGTACAACCAAACACACATAGAGAAGAGTAATCAGGTGTGTATCCATAAAGTGTTTCGAAAGGAGATTTACCTGAGTTACGAGCGATGGGAATTCGATTAATGACATAGACAGCGGTTAGAAGAGCTTCAGCACAGAAGATAGAAGGAACTTCAGAAGATAATAAGAACGACCTGGCAGTTTCAAGAAGATGTCGATGTTTTCGTTCGGCAACACCATTTTGTTGAGGGGTATCGGTACACGAAGTCTGATATATGGTTCCATCAGAAGCAAGTAATTGGATGAAGTCATTAGAAGTATATTCACCGCCTAAGTCACAACGAAAACATTTAATAACCGCCGAATGTTGGGTTTTAACTAAAGCTCTAAAATCTTTATAAATGGAGAAAAATTCAGACCTGCGTTTCATCGTATAGATCCATGTATAACGAGTATAATCATCAATAAATGAAACATAATATCTAGCACCCCCCTTAGAAGACACATGAGAAGGTCCCCACACATCAGAATGAATCAAATCAAATCGTGTAAAAGAACAAGAGACACTTTTATCAAATGGTAAAGCAGAAAATTTTGTGTAAGGTCTACCAATGCAAGATCTATCTAGACGCGGATCTGTTAACGAGTGCGGAATCCTCGTTGACGGTCAGACGGACAACTCTCAACCAACGGAAACACGGAGACTATTAGACGCTGAACGAACGACACACGAACGATCCTACGTACTAATTCTCTCCGAAACGGGACTCACCTAGCTGATAAACTCGAGATCGCCTATTGCTTAATTCCTCACGAATTCTGCCAAAGGTTTTCTAATCATTCGAGTCTATCCCTAATTATAGACCCTGATTCGAGTCTGTTGTGGGCCAACCTCGAATCTGGCCTAAGGCCTCATTCGAATCTGTCCATCTGACAGATTCGAATCTAATTCGAATCTAAGGATACATTCGAATCTATCACAGATTCGAATGCCTTCCTTAACCTATTCGAATCTAGCCAATACACTTAAACACTTAAGTGATGAAACTTATGTTTTAACTAATGCTTGACATAATCTTTGACTTTTATGTTTGAACTTCTTGTAATATGTTACATCAAGTTCAAACACACAATCAATAACAGACAAACACATATTAAACATTTATATCAAAACACTTGTTAATATTCAGAATATTACTTAAATCATAATGCAGATCGATTAGACTGCTATCGTCACACAGGGTGTACCAACAGACTCCCCCTTGACGATAGCTTCTAATTATTTACATTACATCAAATTTAAGTACTAGAGCTATAGATACTACTACCTGCATATAACCCTGCATCTATACAAACTTTAACTACCTTTTGGAACTTCCTGGCTTCAGATCTCCATGGTTCTGTAAAAAAGATAGGCTGATCATGAAGCTTCTTCAGGTCGTCCTTAGATAGGTTTATCAAATGCAGTGGGTCGTATACCTTCAAAATTACCTGCTCGTCTTGATCCTCCATTATAGCTTCAGCAGTATCAATCTCCAGGTACCACCACTTCATGTTGCTCAAAACATTTTGTGGCATTGGCTTTATTGGCACTCTTTTCAAGCATTTGACTGGCTTATAGATCATTCTAGCCCAAGGCCTTCCAGTATGAGGATCTATTCTTGATCCATCCTCGACCCTCTTGCCTGTTCTCGGCTTAAGCCTCTCAAATTTGCCTGATCGCCCTTCTTTCCTTATAATTCTTTCAATAACGCTCGCGTAGGGATCATTTCCAATATTGATCAGTTCCTTCCAGGCTAACTCTTTAACTTCAATCTTGGGCAATGAATTAAAAGCTTTCAGTGTCCGCCTCAAGTATTGAAGGCCATCTCTTCTCTTCAAAATAAACAGCTGCAGTTCTCTGTCAAAGAACCAGCTAATAATCCCTCCTGAGAAGTTTCCGGCACTTGGAATTCTCATCGTCTTCTTCATCTTCAGCTGATCTTTCTTTTCTTCCTTCTTGAACCAAAGATTTATTAGATCAGCTCTAGATGGCTCTTTTTCAGCCTCCTCAAGTTCTTTATCCTCAGTTGAGGCTACCTTGATGTAATCAATATCAATCACATTATGATCTTGGCTTTCATACAGTTCAGTGATTGGTTGTGAATTGATTATTACTTCGTTAACGTGATCATCTTCATCATCTATTATTTCATCATCTGATTTCCAGTCAGCGACATCATCTGGAATAAACTCACCTTCTTCTAAATCTTCAATATCATCTTCAAAATCAAACTCCATCAGCTCTTCTTCAATATCTTTTAGCGCATCGATCATGTCGCTATCTAAAGTCCTTGAAGAACTAGCCTCTCCTCTTTCACCTTCTGTTTGACTTGGCTCCCCCTGAGATTGAGCAGCCTGAGCAGTAGAAAAATCTACTGGCTCATCCTGTCTTTGAGAGCTGGGATCATTGCCTTGGTTATCATCTTCATCATCGTCCCTCCGCCTCTGTACTTCTTGATCACGACACGACGTCTCCCCCTGAGCCTGAAGGTTTTTCATTAACTGCTCAATGAGGGAGCGCATCGATCTTAACTCGGCGGCCTGGTCGCAGACGAATGTTTTTAGCTCAATATTCTCCTCTTGGATTGTTTCAACTGTCTTCTTCAATTCAGCATTTTCTTTATCTAAATTTGCATTATGTGCCTGAATTTCACCTATTGCCTTTGTTAGGCTCAGGATTTGGACATGTTGGAAATCCACTCGAGATTTGAGTTGAAGAAACCGCTGATTTTCAGCATAGGCGGTAGATGTGGATGGAATGGACTGAATGGGAGAAGGGTTGAATGGTGGTGGAATATATGGCTCATGAGGTTGAGGTGGTGGTGATGGTGGAGCTGTGGTTTGAGGTTGGGTTTGGGGAACTTCTGACTGACTGGCGGATGCAGAGGAAGACCCTTGCATGAACCGATGACGTTTGGCCCTTTGCCTCGTCAGTAGTGGAGCATCATCTTCTTCTTCAAAATCCGAATCTTCAGATTCCCTGGCCTCTCGCCTTCTCGAACCACCTTCATTGATGATCAAACGTGAACCATAAGTTCCAATTTGAACTTGAGGTTCTGCAGACACAGATTCTGGAGCTTCAACTTCGATATCCTCCAGGTCTTCTGATTCTGTAGCGGATGATGACTCATCATTGCCAGTCTGCTCTGGCACATATTCATCAACATCTCTGAATATATCATCTGTATCTACCGGGGGACTAAGCAGCTCATCTACTAACGCTGCTGCAACATCTTCATTGGCATGTGGACCAGATGCCCATATTTCCTCCAATGTTTGAGCAATCTGCTCGGACTCGGGGACTGAATCGCGAACGGCACTTGAAGTCCCTGCTTCCTGTGCTTGTGGCTGTTCATTCGTAGTAGGCCTGGATGCCTGAATCTGAGTCGCAGATTGTCTTCGAGAAATCAGATTCGAGAACAGTGAGAAGTAAATGCTTTCACTGTGGACCTTTATATACTAACTACCTTCGAGTCTATGTGGAGATTCGAGTCTACTGACAGATTCGAGAACTTCAAATTCGAGTCTGTCTTAGATTCGAAGCTACAAACACTTAGAAAAATTTCGGAAATTTTTGAAATAATTTCAACTTTTTCCAACTATTTTCTACTGTGTAGTGTAACCAGATAAACTATGCCAAATCTTTTACCCTAAGCTCAGATATTTCACGCATTGTATATTTTATCCAACTTTGAATGCACCCTCAGTAACTTTTGACCTTTTACCTAAGTAAAAACTAAACTATACGAAAATAAAATAAAATAAACTAAGGTAAAAATAAAATAAAATAAAATAAAATAAAATTTTGACTAAAAAATTTAATCTAGACTTAAGTTATAAAAATAAATTTACAAGCTACGCTAAATACCAAACAACATATTTTTGGTGAGTATAGTCTAAGAAAGGTTCAATCAGATAGCGATGTCCGATACTAACTTTCAGTACTTAAACTTTCACACTTAGGAATTTTTTGAATTCCTTTGATTGTTTGTCGTGACATACCCACTTAGCCGATTGTTGGTATTTTACCCTGTTAAACACTCTACATTTCGGAATATCCCTTGGCCTTTTTATTTATCAGGAAATTATCTTACGTGACTCAGACATAGACATACTTTTATGATCAAGGCACACAGACAAAATTCTAACTTGTTGGTATTTGCAAACTTTCTTTAAAAGACAAACATCGGACACAGGTCTGTATTCTCATACAACAAAGTGTCTTAGTTCGACTTAAGGTTTAACTTTAAAGTTAGCAGATAGCGGTGACAGGTCTGTACTGACGTACAACAAAGCGACATGTCTGCTAACCCGAATCTAAACAGAGACAACAGGTCTGTACTTACGTACAACAGAGTTGCATGTTTTCGACTCTCAGTTACATATGATATTTCTATTCTTTCCATTTTAGATGTATTTGATGTTGCCATACATCCCCAGAAAGTTTGCATACCTCATTTAGACTCAATGTTTGTATGTCTTGTACATAAAAATTAAGACCGATTGGTCATACATCTAGGTTAGTGACACGCTTGACTTTTTCTAGAATATTTTATTAGCCTTGTGATTCCCTATATGTATTATGCCTACCAACACATCGAACTAAATAAAGTATAACACTTAGGATTTAGTTGCATTATGTGTGAAAGCCTAAACACTTAGAGTCTGTAACGACGGTGCTAATTTTCGTCACTTTGAACCTATGTATCTAAGACTTAACTCCTTTTCTGATATTCTCTTTTTTTGTATTTTTGTAATTTTCTCTCTTTTTTCTTTTGTTTTTCATAGCAAAACGCATTAAACTAAGCTAATCTACTAACTTACTAAAAATAGAAACTTACTAAAAATAGAAACTTTCCTAAATTAGAAACTTTCCTAAATTAGCAGACTACTGGAAAAAGAAAGAAATATAACAACTATAAAAGGAAATAAAATACTACTAAGGTCAATTTACTCTGGGTTGCGCATTCCATTAAGTTGAATTAAATACTCAAAACGTGACTTATCAAACGCTTTGGTAAATAAATCAGCATTATTATCTTCAGTTGCCACCTTTACCAGTTTGATCAAGTTCTTTTCAGCACAATCACGAATAAAATGATGTCTTATGTCTATGTGCTTTGTTTTACTGTGTTTAACTGGATTATTAGTTATAGCAATTGTAGATTGATTGTCTATCCTAATAGGAGTTTGAGTGTAAGCCAAACCGTAATCCCGCAATTGTTGTTGTATCCACAGAACCTGTGAACAGCAACTACCAGCAGCTACATACTCGGCCTCGCACGTTGACACGGCTACCGATGTTTGTTTCTTGCATTGCCAGGACACCAATCTCCCTCCTAGGAACTGACAACCTCCAGTCGTTGATTTGCGCGTCAAGCTGCATCCTCCGTAGTCAGAATCTGTGAACGCCTCCAACTCTAGATCTCCCTCCGCGTGATACCAAAGTCCCAGCTTCGGTTTCGACTTGAGGTATCGTAGAATCCGCTTCACAGCTTTCATATGCATCTCCTTCGGATTCGCTTGAAACCTAGCACAAATACAAACAGCAAACATAATATCAGGTCTTGAAGCAGTTAAATACATAAGTGACCCAATCATGGCCCGATATAAAGTCGGATCCACATCGGTATCACCATCAGTACCCGGCCCGAGATTGTGATTCACTTGAATCGGCGTGCTGAAGTGGGCAGTCAACTTTGTTCCTTCCATCCCAAACCGTTCCAATATGTCATAGACATACTTGGTCTGATGGATAAACATGCCTTCCTTCTTCTGGTCAACTTGTAACCCCAAAAAGAAATTCAACTCCCCCATAGCACTCATCTCGAACTTAGACTTCATAACCTTCTCGAAATCTTTGCACATCTGTTCGTCTGATGATCCAAAAATGATATCATCTACGTACACTTGTACCAAGATAAAATGATCTCCCTTTCTCTTCACAAATAGAGTACTATCTATCCTACCCCTCTCAAAGCCATTTTCTAAAAGATGGTTGGATAGAGTCTCATACCATGCCCTAGGTGCCTGATGTAATCCATAAAGAGCCTTATCTAATCGATATACTCTATCAGGATATTTAGGATCTGTAAACCCGGGCGGTTGTTCTACATACACCAACTCCTTCACTTTCCCATACAGGAAAGCACTCTTAACATCTAACTGATATACCTTAAATCCCTTGAAGGAGGCAAAAGCTAAAAACAACCTAATTGCTTCTAACCTTGCTACTGGTGCAAACACTTCGTTGTAATCGATTCCCTCCTCTTGGTTGAAACCCTTTACAACTAATCTCGCCTTGTTGCGCGTGACTATACCCCGATCATCTCTTTTGCACTTAAAAACCCATTTGGTTCCTATTGCAATCTCCCCTCGAGGTAACGGAACTAACTCCCACACTTCTAGTTTCCTAAATTGTGAAAGTTCTTCCTGCATCGCTTCAACCCAGGAGTTGTCCTTAAGTGCCATTTGCACATTTTTGGGCTCTACTTGCGATATGAAACACGAATATAGACATGTATGATATGCCTCGGAGTCGTTTATCATCGACAACAACACAGTGTTGTTATTTACACTACTCCGAGTCCTCACACCCTCGTTAGGATTTCCTATGATGCTATCTATAGGATGGTTCTTGTTAATCCTAGAGGTCTCTATTTCGTCTACCCTTAGATTATCTCCTAAGTTGGATCCTATTTCACCTAAAGGGGGAACAGGCTCAGCTTCCACATTCTCTTCCTCACGGACGTTTTCCTCAGAGGCAGAACTTGATGCTTGAGTCTGATTCTCAGTGTTAGGTTCTTCTGGATTAGCAACTTCTGGAGACCCATCTACAGTCGCAGTAGGCTCGGACGTAGATTCGAACGTGGTCCTTGGAAAAATATGGCCATCGTCATTTAGGTGCAACGTCGCCATGTCTTTATCGATTGTACCTGCAGTATCATCCAAAGGAATGTTAAATGACTCAAATAACTTATCATAGTCAAATATCCATTCCGGACCAGTTTGGGGTTCATGTGTATAACTTGTGACTTCAATATTATACACAATCTCCACAGTACCACTCCTTTTGTTAAAAACCCGTTTGTTTGGTGAGTTTGGCACATAACCTAGGAAATATCCTTCGTCAGCCTTTTCACCAAACTTCGGTTGATGTTTTGTTCTTAAAAGTGTGCATGGTACTCCAAACGGTTCGAATCCAGTTAAGTTAGGTGGCCGTTTATTCAAAATTTCATAACATGTTTTGTTCAATGATTTGACTGTAAGGACTCTATTTAAAATATGGCACGCGGTATTCACTGCCTCCCCCCAAAACATGGTAGGAAGCTTTGAATCCGAAAGCATAGTCCTTGCAGCCTCAATCAATGTTCTGTTTTTACGTTCGGCCACCCCATTCTGTTGTGGTTCATATGGTGCACTGAATTGATGCACGATGCCCTTTGATAGGCAATATACACCAAATTACAGAGTTTTTAAATTCAGTCCCATTATCACTACGAATATGTTTAACCCTTGTTCCGTAGGAGTTCTCCACTTGGTCTAAGAACCCGATGAGCTTTGCAGCCGTCTCGTCCTTCGTACCTAAAAAGAAAACCCATGAAAACCGTGAGTAATCGTCAGTGATAACTAAGCAAAACCAACTACCTCCTATACTCCTTTTGTTGATAGGGCCGAAAAGGTCCATATGCAACAAATCGAATGTCGAGGTTATGGAGTTCAGCTTCTTGGACTTGTGTGTCTTTTTATGTTGCTTGCCCTTCATGCACGGTAGACACTTATCTTCAAATTGAAAGCTCTTCAGAGGCACACCTTGCACCAAACCATTCTTCGTTATGTAGTTCATTTTCCTTAGGTGCAAGTGAGCCATGCGTCTGTGCCACAAAACCGATTCTGTCTCTGAAGCTTTTGATAGTAAGCAGATCGGACCCATCGAATTATCTGGCTTGTTCATGTCTAGCATGTACAAGTCATTCTTCCTTGGAGCCCGCATCAATATCCAATCTTCAGGTATCTTGAATCCCGGCTTTAGCACTAACGCCTCAGTGTCAGTAAATAACACCGAGTTCTTCTTATCACAGATTTGAGATACACTAATGAGATTATGAACCAGTTTATCAACGTGATAAACTTGATCCAAAGTAATCGTCCCATTAGTGACTTCTCCAGTTCCAGTGATATTTCCTCCTTTGTTGCCCGCGAATGATACAAATCCCCTATTACCCCCTTGAAGTCTGTGAGAAGACTTCTTTCCCCCGTCATATGCCTGGAGCAACCACTGTCGACGAACCACTTGTTGTTTGGACCGGTAGTTATCTCCTGCACATGAAAGAAAATAGGTTAGTTATCACGGGGAACCCAAGCCATGACTGACTTGGTAATACCATTCTCGTCCACATACTTGAACTCTTTCAAATACCCATCTCGCCTTTCAGGTGACTTGGGCCTTTGAACTGAATTCTGTTGTGGTGCCGAGTGATTTAGATTCACTCTTTGCCTTTGAGTAGGCATTTGTTGTGGTGCTCTAGAATAAGTCTTATTATAATGCATTTCAGACTGTGATCCCTGAGCTTTTACCGGAACATATTGTCTAACAGGAGTATGTGACCTAACTGGAGTGTGTGACCTGCTAGGTGTTGTGCTCCTATAGACTTGTTGAGGTGCTGACCTAGATTGATTAATGACACGATTCGGTGAATTTGTCCTAACCACTTCTTTTGGTCCAACCTTAACCGGTGTTTGTTTCACAACAGGTTTTGGTGCGGCCTGCACAGTTTTCTCGGTACTCTGAGAACTACTCGTGCTCGCCACAGTTGGTGAGGGCTTAACAGGTGTTGGGTTCACTGTCTTAGGGGTAACATCAGCTTTCCTATTTGGACAGTGAGAAGCAACGTGCCCTTTCTCGTGACATCTAAAGCAAGACATCTTATCCATGGACTTTTTGGGTTGGTCCCTTAGATCTAGGTGTCTCACTGGTGTCTACTTCCTTTGGTACATCTATTGTGTCTGACTCTTCGACCTGGTCAGCCCATGAAATCTTCTGTTTTCCTGCAGGTGTTTCACTGGAGGAAGACACAAATTTCACTTTCTTGACCTTGACAGTTGAGTCAGTCACCTTAGGTGTATTTTCAACTTTAGTCTCAGGTGTAGGTTCAGGTAGGTCCTCTAAAACTACTGACTTGTCAGTTTTCTCCTGAGGCTGAGGCACATAGTTATCATTGAAAGGTGGAGGAATTTCGTGAAAACCTAGACCTACAGGCTTCTTAGACTGTCTTTGGGCATCTAAGACTTTCCCTAGGTTTAGGCTCGAATTCCTAAACTTTTCCAGCTTGCTATTTGCCTCGGCTACCTTAACCTTGGTCTCGGCTAGCTCTATGTCCTTGTCTTTCAGACTTTTGGTCAAGGCCTCTACGTGCTCATACATAAGTTCTATCCTAACACACTGCTCACTCAGTTTGTCTTTTAGAACGATTACATCTTGAGCATCAGCCTTAAGCTTTTCTTTTAAATCTTGTTTTATATCATTTAGGCTAGCATTTTCTATTTTTAAGTTTTCATTTTGAGCAGCTATGGTCTTATGTGAGTCTAAGACTAGATTTAACCTATCGTTAGAACTAACACATAAAGCACATAAATCACGAAATAGAGAATAAGAAAGACTAACCTTAGAGTTATCAGATTCCACGTTGGCCATCTGAGCAGCAAACTCCAGCACGGTCTGATCATTCGCTTTCTCTACCCACATCGGACTGTTTTCCCTTGTGGTCTGCTCATCTTCATCACAACCATTCTCCGTAACTTCAGCCATGAAAGCTCTAGCATTGGACTCCGGATGTGAACTCCAGTCATAGGAACCATCTAGCTGTCTGTCAGAAGTGACATTGGATATCAGACCCGCTAGATTGGCCTGACCAGATGAGGAACTCGGAAGGTATCTCTGTTGGGACTGACTTTGGTACTGTCCTTGATGCTGACTCTGCCCCTGGTATGTCTCTACCTTCGGTCTTTGACACTCCCTGGCGAAGTGTCCCAATCCCTGACAGTTGTAGCATTTGACCTTGGACTTATCAAATCCTATCCCCTTGTTATTCATCTGTAGATTTCTTCCAGTTCTCTTTATGAATCTCTTAACCCTCTGGGTTACCATGGCCAGTTGCCATTTAAGATCCATCTCCTCAAGATCATCAGGGTCGACCTGATCGTAGTCTTCATCCCAAAGAGCCGGATCGTTGATCTTCCCTTGAACGCAATTTCCGTATGCGGCCACAAACGAAGCAAGCAGATTCAGATGTTCTTCCGCCGACTTTGCGCTCATTGGCATCTTCGAATAGCTCTGACTGGTCGATGCCTGTTGGACTTGAGGTTGCGGTTCTTCCTATCTTCCTAACCCTAAGAACGCGCGATTCATTGAGTCTTCGGACTCTGGTGGCGATGGCGTTTCTCCGGTGAAAAACGCTGTAGCACTCTTCTGATCAGCTGTCACTGATGATTTAGATGACTTTCCAAAATACATCGCCGGATTTTGGACTTGCTCGTAATCAGTCTCAGCGTTTATCATTTCGAAGTGATATGCCCTCAACGTTCCCACGATGTCATCCAGCGATTGAGCATAGTATTTGTCTTCATTCAGCTTAATCATTGCCACGTACATAGCCCATTTGGCTGGTAGGGCATCAAGAAGCTTATTGTTCTTGTCACTGTCCGAGTACTCAATGCCATGACTTTCTAGCTCTGTTATCAGATGATAGAATCGTGTGATAATATCATCCAACTGTTCATCCTTAAGAGCCTTGAAAATGGCAAACTGTTGGGTCAACAGCTCTGTACGCTTTCTTCGTACCCGTGGATTACCCTCACACCTTTTCTGAAGAGACTCCCAAAGTTCTTTCGACGTCCTTTGAGTCCGAAATGTGTGCAAGATATCTTGAGGTAACGCCATTCGGATAATAGAGAAAGCCTTGTTTTCAGCTTCAAACAGTTTCTTGTCATCCTCTTTCATCATTTGGTATGACAGAACCTTTTGACGGCCTTCAACCTCAGATACTGGTGGAATGTACCCTTCATCAATGCACACCCACATGCGCATATCGTTGAATCGTACAAAATCCGTAAATCTATCCTTCCACCAGTAGTAATCCTCAACTTTCATCAGCTTAGGTGGTGCATTGGCCTTCCCAACTTCGTGATCCATCTCAAGGAATTTCTGAAGGTTTGACATCTTTTCTGAAAGAATTTGAATTTGAACTTAATTAATTTAATTAGAAACTGATTGAAATTAACTTATTCGAATCTAGATAGATTCGAATCTAATTAATATTTAATCTTTTGAAATTAAATTCGATTAAGTCTTAAAAGTCAAGTAGATTCGAAATAATGTCAGATTCGAGGAACTCCCTAGATTCGAAGATATGACAGATTCGAAGGATTCTATAGATTCGAACACCCTTAGAATCGAAGGCACAATAGAATCGAAATTCAGCAGAATCGAAGCACAGAATCGAAACAGTATAGACTCGAAACAAACTCGAAACAGTATAGACTCGAGATCCAATTCGAATGTAATAACAGATTCGAAACACCACAGACTCGAAACTGACTGAAATTGACTCGAAAGGAGCGTATTTTGGTTAGACTCGAAAATTAAAGTAAAACCCTAATTACCCCTATAGATTCGAGCGCCGCAAACTCGAAAAACGGCTAACACTTTGATTTTTTGACGTTTTATGGATTAAATCACTAATTTTCAAATGAAAAACAATGATTTCGACCAAAAACGTGAAAAACGACAAAATGTTTCCCGAATATGAATTTGCTAAGCTCAAAAACACGTTTTTGAGAGAAAAACCGTCCAACTAGCGTCAAGAAACCTAGAATGTATCTGATGAACACGAAGAACACCACGAACACTCCGTAGGCTCTGATACCACTTGTTAGGTCTACTACTGCAAGATCTATCTAGACGCGGACCCGTTAACGAGTGCGGAATCCTCGTTGACGGTTAGACGGACAACTCTCAACCAACGGAAACACGGAGACTATTAGACGCTGAACGAACGACACACGAACGATCCTACGTACTAATTCTCTCCGAAACGGGACTCACCTAGCTGATAAACTCGAGATCGCCTATTGCTTAATTCCTCACGAATTCTGCCAAAGGTCTGCTAATGATTCGAGTCTATCCCTAATTATAGACCCTGATTCGAGTCTGTTGTGGGCCAACCTCGAATCTGGCCTAAGGCCTCATTCGAATCTGTCCATCTGACAGATTCGAATCTAACCTATTCGAATCTAAGGATACATTCGAATCTATCACAGATTCGAATGCCTTCCTTAACCTATTCGAATCTAGCCAATACACTTAAACACTTAAGTGATGAAACTTATAATATTACCTTATGATTGATTTTATCTTTGAGTTTTATGTTTGAACTTCTTGTAATACGTTACATCAAGTTCAAACATACAAACACTGATAAACATCAATCATATATAATATATATATATACCAAACATATGCAAAATCACAATGTAAGATAACTTAGACTGCTATCGTCACACGAGATGTACCAACAGTTTGTGTGGGACTAACCCATTGGCTATCTGATATCGGATAGATAATTCCAGCATCTAGCCATTTCAACACTTCTTTCTTCACTACCTCTCTAAGGTTAGGGTTTAGCCTTCTCTGAGCATCTCTGCTTGGCTTGGCTGTTGGATCAGTTATAATCCTATGCATACACAGCGTCAGACTAATTCCTTTAAGATCTGCTATGGTCCAGCCTACCGCTTCCTTATATCTCGATAACACTTCTAACAAGGCCTTTTCTTGTGCAGCAGTAAGGTCTGTTGCGATGATTACAGGCAGTGTATTCTCAGGGCCAAGAAAAGCATATTTGAGATGAGATGGAAGTGGTTTCAACTCTAGCTTGGGTGGTTGCTCTAAAGACGGTTTTGCTGATGGTGGAAGGTCAGTCGGAAGTTTTTCGATCTTATGTGTCCATGGTGGTTGATTAGAATCTACTGACTGAACACTTTCAAGTTCAAACTCCTTAGCTTCAGGCATATTATCTAACTTATGCTCATTGTAGTACAGAAAAAGCTCCACTGGATCTTTACATGTTATTGTTGATAATTGTTGTTGTGTTAAATCATCAACTAGATCGATCATATAGCACTCTGAATCCAATGGCGCATTGGGTACATTGTTAAAGACATTAAGTCGGAGTTTACGGTTTCCGAATGCTATGTCTAATGCACCTGTCCTGCAATTGATTTGAGCGTTGATTGTGGCTAAGAAGGGACGTCCTAATATGATTGCCGGTTGGCTTTCTTTGTAAGCACTATCTGAATCCAACACTAAGAAATCCACTGGATAATAGAAATCTTCGACCTTAACGATTACATCAGATAACATTCCTCGTGGTACTTTGGTAGACCTATCTGCTAATTGTAGGATGACATCTGTTGTCTGTAGGGTTCCTAGATCATGTTGGTCAAATAAATTACCAGGTAGAATATTAACACTCGCCCCTAAGTCTAGAAGTGCTTTTTTAATTTGAATATCGCCGATAGTTACCGGGATCAAGGGTGATCCTGGATCTTTTAGTTTAGGCGGCAGTGAGCTCGTGATAACTGCACTGACTTGTTCAGTGAGGTTGATTTGCTTCGGAAGAGTTATTTTAAATTTTCGCTTCTGAGTACAAAGGTCTTTTAGGAATTTAGCGTAAGAAGGAACTTGTTGTATAGCTTTGATTAAGGGAATGTTAATTTTAACTTGATTAAAAATATCCCATAACTCTTCGTTTTTAGGTCCTTTCTTACCATAAGGGAATGAAGCTGGATTTTCTAAGGCCGTTGGGTAGGGAATAGTTTCAGTATTGGAACTCTCTTCCCCAACTTTAATCTCTACTGGTTTCTTGGCTTCTACTTCCTTAAAAGTTACTTTCTTAATTTTTGTTTCAACCTTTGACTCCGATTTGGGTGGCTCTTCTTCATAAACATTTTCTACCTCGTCGTCAGTCTCACTCTCCTTAGGCATTTCTATTTTGTTATCTACTTCCTTTCCACTCCTAAGGGTAGTGACTTTGTTAACTTCGTTCACTTCATTAACTTCATATTTCTTCTCTTTTCCATGGTGGTGCGATGGGTTAACTGTGGTGTTGCTTGGAAGCTTCCCTTCTTCTCGTTTAGTTAAGGATTCTGCAATTTGTCCCATCTGCCTTCCAAGCATCTCCATAGTTTTCGCTTGAACCATGGTTTGCTGCTTCATGAATTCCATAAACTCGGAAAACTCTTTCGAATTCCCCGACACTTGTCGCGAATCATTTTCTTCTTTAGGGTCTTGGCGTTTATAGTACCGATCATCCTTCGTAGCTGAGGTCGATCCATATTGGAAATCTCGGTTTTGTTGACGAGGTTGCTCATATCTTGGCTTCGGGGGAGCATCATTGTCTTGATTATCCCTCCAACTAAAGTTCGGGTGTTTTCTCCATCCCGGATTGTAAGTTTCCGAGTATGGATTCTCCCGTTCTCTTCGTTGCCGAAATCCAAAAGCTTCGTTAACATACTCTTCGTGCGTGAAGGTATGTGGGCAATTCTCGGTTGGATGAGAAGGGTCTCCACAAGTGACACAGCAAACCTGTGCCGCTGTAACCTTTCCCATTCCTTTCATCAACAAGTCCATCTTTTTGCTTAGTTCGGATATGTCAGATTTAACTTCTTTCTTCCATGCGTTGTCTATGCCCATAACTTGGACACCAACACTATTATCCGAACCTGCTTGAACTTTTAAACCTTTGCTTAATTGGGTTAATAATTCCCAAGCTTCATCATCTTCCTTGGCTAAAAAGGTTCCGCCTGAAGCAGCGGTGATCATATTCCTACTTTCTTGACTAACCCCATCGAAAAAGGTTTTAATTAGCATCCATTTAGGAATTTCATGGTGAGGGCATGTTCGTAGTAATTCATTCAACCTATTAAAAGCTTCGTGAAATTGTTCTCCAATTTTCTGTTTAAATCCAGTGATTTCTTTACGTTTTTCTGTAGTTTTACTAATTGGGTAATATTCAGTTAGAAATTCTTTTTTCATCTCATCCCAGTTAGTTATACTATCAGTGGGAAGTGACACGAACCAATTTTTCGCTCGTTCCTTCAAAGAGAAAGGAAAGAGTCTGAGTTTTAGAGCATCTACGGTCATTCCCCTAACGTGATTGGCCTTACATATGGCAGTGAATTCAGCTAAGTGCTCATACGGTTCTTCGCTTGGTGCTCCGCGAAAAACGGGTAATATGCTAAATAGCTGTGGCCTAATTTCGGGTTCATTCTCATTAATTGGGTAGAGAATGGGTGATGGATCAGGGATATCACCCGGCCTATAATGGGATTCTACGGTTCTACGATCTCCCATCGGTCTTTAGTTTTGTTGGACGTCGATAAGAACGTTTTCGATGTTCTCGTCTTCCAAATTAATTATTTCTTCCTCCACGTTTACTTTAGGAGCAGTATTTCTAGTTTCGTTTGTTTGAGTTGTGGCTCGCCTATTAGATCTAGCGGTTTTTTCGATTTCTGGATCAAACTTCAAGGGTGAAATTCTACCAGAATATCGTGTGTGCATAAACTTATGAGGGCTAGATGAAGAATTCGAATTAGTTACTTTCTTTTTGGTGAGAATCGATGCTTGCGCCACGATTCCCTTTTTCTTAATAAACTAAAACAATAATTAAAACTTAAAACTAATTAAAAATTAATTAAATAGAATATAGCAACATAAGGAAACTTTAACTAATTTAAGAAAGCAAATAAAAGCAAATAAGCAATTAATTGAAATTAACTAAATTAACGAAATTACCTAAATTACTCTAAAGAAAATAAGGCAACTAAATTAAGCTAATTACTAAAATACGTGATTTAAGCGCAACCGCTCCCCGGCAACGGCGCCAAAATTTGATGCGAGTGTCGTTAACCCGTCAAAAATACCACTAAATACCTTAGAAGCTAGGGTAAGTAGGGATCGTATCCACAGAGAGCGAGAGGTTAATTGCACGTATTTAAGCGATTAGCATTGCAAAGTAAGTAACTTAGAAAGATTGAGTGGTTTGTAAAAAGGTGATTGCTTGATTTATAAAACTAATTACTTGCGAATTTTGTGAAAAGAAAACTTAAGAAGATTGTTTGATTGAATAAAGTACGAAGATAACCATTCCCGGATTCCACACCTCGCTTTGTGTTTAATTTATAAAAACGATTTGAAGATTACATAGACATAATCTTCGTTAGAATTATTATTAAAACCATTACGTGATCTTGGGCATAGCGCGTGACACGTTTGATTACTCGTCTTAATTAAATAATTAACTCGGCACGAATAATAAAATGTCTACGAACTATCTTGCGAAACGCAACAACAAAATAATAATCATTCGTTTACAATCACAATATAAATAATAAAAACCATGCAAACTTAAAGTAATCGTTCATAAAGTAAAACTTAGCGATGTGCTTCCTCCGAGAATGATTATGGTGAGCTTAGCCGGACATAGTTGATGCAACGTTCAAGAGTTGTTGATCCATCACCGTAGCTCGACTCGTGTGTTCTTCGTACGTGTTTTCGCTCAAACAGGGTTCTTTTCCTTAGCCTTCTCCTCCAAAAAACGATGATGAACTCTGAGATATGCATTGGTATTTATAGGAAAAGCTAGGAAAACCCTAAAAACGGCCGTCTAATAATTTAATGGGCTGGGCGCAGCCGTAGGCGCAGGCCTGCGCCCCCCTCTGCGCCCCTCTGTGAAATCCGTATTTTTGTGAATTAATTTCTTCTGTCGAGCACTCGGTCTGGGCGCAGGGCTGCGCCCCTCTCTGCGCCTGGCTCTGAAATTTCGTCCTTTTTCATCATTTTAAACCGGATTTTGTTTCCCTGCATAGGCACAGAATTTATTCAATAGCGGCACATTCTATAACACTTTTGCATTAAAAACAACTCTTTTACGCTTAATAAACATGGTAAATTATAACCCGATCAGATACCTTCCAAGTTCATCATCTGGTCAAGCCAATCTAGCTGGTCTACTATCAAATGTCACTTCAGACAGACAGCTAGATGGTACTTACGACTGGAGCTCACATCCAGAATCAAATGCTCGGGCTTTTATGGCTAAAGTCACGGAGAATGGGTGTGAAAGTGAAGAGTAGACCACAAGGGACAGCAGTCCGATGTGGGTGGAGAAGACGAATGATCAGACGCTTCTGGAGTTTGCCGCTCAGATGGCCAACGTGGAATCTGATAACACAAAGGTTAGTCTGACTTACTCTCTTTTTTGCGAATTATGTGCGTTGTGTGTTACTTCTAACGATAAGTTAAATCTAGTCTTAGAATCACATAAATCCATAACTGCTCAAAATGAGAATTTAAAAGCTGATAACGCTAGCTTGAACGATATTAAGCAAGATCTTAAGGAAAAACTTAAGGCTGATGCTCAAGATGTAATAGTTCTGAAAGACAAACTGAGTGAGTAGTGTGTTCGGTTAGAGCTTATGTATGAGCATGTAGAGGCCTTGACCAAAAATCTTAAGGACAAAGACATAGAGCTAGCTGAAACAAAGGTAAAGGTAGCCGAGGCGAATAGTAAGTTAGAAAAGTTTAGGAATTCAAGCCTGAACCTAGGGAAAGTTTTAGACGCTCAACGCCAGTCTAAAAAGCCTGTAGGTCTAGGATTTCATGAAATTCCTCCACCTTTTAATGAAAACTATGTGCCTCAACCTCAGGAGAAAACTGATAAATCAGTAGACTTAGAGGACATACCTACACCGACACCAGAGCCTGTAGTAGAAAAAACACCTAAGGTGACTGATACAACCGTCAAGGTTAAGAAAGTCAAATTTCCAGTGAAACAACTGCAGGAAAACATAAAACTGATTTTAATGATCAGGACGATGAACCAGTCGCGATAGATGTTCAACAGGACCAAGACACTAGTGAGACACCTAAGTCTAAGGGAACACACAAGAAGTCCGTAGATAAGATGTCTTGCTTTAGATGTCATGAAAAGGGGCATGTTGCTTCTCACTGTCTGCTTAGGAAAGCCGAGGTTATACCTAAGACAGTGCACCCAACACCTGTTAAGCCCTCAACAAATGTGGCGAGCACTAGTAGTTCTCAGAGTACCGAGAAAACTGTGCAGGCCGCACCAAAACATATTGTGAAACAAACACCGGTAAAGGTTGGACCAAAGGAAGTGGTTAGGACAAATTCACCGAATCGTGTCATTAATCAACCTAGGTCAGCACCTCAACAAGTCTATAGGAGCACCACACCTAGCAGGGCACACACTCCAGTTAGGTCTCATACTCCTGTTAGACATTACGCACCGGTTAGAGCTCAGGGATCACAATCTGAAATGCAATATAATCGGAATTATTCTAGAGCTCCACAACAAATGCCTACTCAAAGGCAGAGAGTGAATTTACATCACTCGGCACCACAACAAACTCCTGTTCAACGACCCAAGTCACCTGAAAGGCGAGATGGGTATTTGAAAGAGTTCAAGTATGTGGACGAGAATGGTATAACCAAGTCAGTTATGGCTTGGGTTCCCCGTGATAACTAACCTATTTTCTTTCATGTGCAGGAGATTACCACAGGTCCAAACAACAAATGGTTCGTCGACAGTGGATGCTCCAGGCACATGACAGGGGAAAGAAGTCTCCTTACAGACTTCAAGGGTGGGAATCGGGGATTTGTATCATTCGCGGGAAACAAGGGAGGAAACATCACGGGTACCGGAGTGGTCACTAATGGGACAATCAAGTTGGACCAAGTTTATCACGTTGATAAACTGGTTCACAATCTCATTAGTGTATCTCAAATCTGTGAAAAGAAGAATTCAGTGTTGTTCACTGACACTGAAGCGTTAGTGCTAAAACCGGGATTCAAGAATCCTGAAGAATGGGTATTGATGCGGGCACCAAGGAAGAATGACTTGTACATGCTTGATATGAACAAGCCGGAGACTTCGATGGGGCCAATCTGTTTATTATCCAAAGCTTCGGAGACGGAATCGGTACTGTGGCACAGACGCATGGCTCACTTGCACCTAAGAAAAATGAACTACATAACGAAGAATGGACTGGTGCAAGGTGTGCCTATGAAGAGCTTTCAGTTCGAGGACAAGTGTCTGCCATGCAAGAAGGGCAAACAACATAAGAAGACACACAAGTCCAAGACGCAGAACTCCATAACCTCAACATTCGATTTGTTGCACATGGATCTTTTCGGACCAATCAACAAAAGGAGTATAGGAGGTAGTTGGTACTGTTTGGTTATCACTGACGACTACTCACGATTTTCTTGGGTTTTCTTTCTAGGTACAAAGGACGAGACGACTTCCAAGCTCATCGGGTTCTTAGACCAAGTGGAGAATTCCTACGGAACACGGGTTAAAAGAATACGTAGTGATAATGAAACTGAGTTCAAAAACACTGTAATTGGTGTATATTGCCTCTCAAAGGGCATAGTGCATCAATTTAGTGCACCATATGAGCCTCAACAAAATGGGGTGGCCGAACATAAAAACAGGACACTGATTGAGGCAGCTAGGACTATGTTGTCGGATTCAAAGCTTCCTACCATGTTTTGGGGGGAGGCAGTGAATACCGCATGTCACATTTTAAACCGAGTCCTAACTGTCAAATCTTTGAACAAAACTTGTTATGAAATTTTGAATAAACGGCCACCTAATTAAACTGGCTTCGAACCATTTGGGGTACCATGCACTTTATTGCGTACAAAACATCAACCAAAGTTTGGTGAAAAGGCTGACGAAGGATACTTCCTAGGTTATGTGCCGAACTCACCAAACAAACGGGGTTTTAACAAAACAAATGGTACTGTGGAAATTGTGTATAACATTGAAGTCACAAGTTATACACATGAACCCCAAACAGGTCCGGAATGGATATTTGACTATGATAAATTATTTGAGTCATTTAACATTCCTTTGGATGAAAATGCAGGTACAATCGAAAAGGACATGGCGACGTTGCATCTGAATGACGATGGTCATACCTTTCCGAGGACTACGTTTGAATCCACATCCGAGCCTACTTCGACTGTAGATGGATCTCCAGAAGTCTATGTTCCTGAAGCACCTTCAACTGAGAACCAGACTCAGACAACAAACTCCAACTCTGAGGAAAATGTCCACGAGGAGGAAAATGTAGAATCTGAGGAAGTTCCCCCATTAGGTGAAATAGGATCTAACTTAGGAGATAATCTAAGGGTTGATGAGATAGAGACCTCTAGGATCAACAAGAACCATCCTATAGAAAACATCATAGGAAATCCTAACGAGGGTGTGAGGACTAGGAGTAGTTTAAATAACAACACTGTGTTGTTGTCGATGATAAATGACTCCGAGGCATATCACACATGTCTCTATTCTTGTTTCATATCGCAAGTAGAGCCTAAGAATGTGCAAATGGCACTTAAGGATAACTCCTGGGTTGAAGCGATGCAAGAAGAACTCTCGCAGTTTAGGAAACTAGAAGTGTGTGAGTTAGTTCCATTACCTCGAGGGGAAGTTGCCATAGGAACCAAATGGGTTTTTAAGTGCAAAAGAGACGATCGGGGTATAGTCACGCGCAACAAGGCTAGGCTAATTGTAAAGGGTTTCAACCAAGAGGAGGGAATCGATTACAATGAGGTGTTTGCACCAGTAGCAAGGCTGGAAGCCATTAGGTTGTTTCTAGCTTTTGCCTCCTTCAAGGGCTTTAAGGTATATCAATTAGATGTTAAGAGTGCTTTCCTATATGGGAAAGTGAAGGAGTTGGTGTATGTAGAACAACCGCCCGGATTTACAGATCCAAAATATCCTGATAGAGTATATCGCTTAGATAAGGCTCTATATGGATTGCATCAAGCACCAAGGGCGTGGTATGAGACTCTGTCCAACCATTTATTAGAGAACGGGTTTGAAAGGGGTAGGATAGATAGTACTCTGTTTGTTAAGAGGAAGGGAGAACATTTCATCTTGGTACAAGTGTACGTCGATGATATCATTTTTGGATCATCAGACGAACAGATGTGCAAAGATTTAGAGAAGGTGATGAAGTCGAAATTCGAGATGAGTGCAATGGGAGAGTTAACTTTCTTTTTGGGGTTACAAGTTGACCAGAAGAAGGATGGTATGTTTATCCATCAGACGAAGTATGTCTATGACATATTGGAACGTTTCGGGATGGAAGGAATAAAATTGACTGCCCATTTCAGCACGCCGATTCAAGTGAATCACAATCTCGGACCGGGTACAAGAAAGTGATACCGATGTGGATCCGACATTATATCGGGCCATGATTGGATCACTTATGTATTTAACTGCTTCAAGACCTGACATCATGTTTGCTGTGTGTATTTGTGCTAGGTTTCAAGCTAATCCGAAGGAGATGCACATGAAAGCTGTGAAGCGGATTCTACGATACCTCAAGTCAAAACCGAAGCTGGGACTTTGGTATCACGCGGAGGGAGATCTAGAGTTGGAGGCATTCACGGATTCTGACTACGGAGGATGCAGCTTGATGCGCAAATCAACAA
Source organism: Centrapalus pauciflorus (assembly GCA_020465985.1). Classification (NCBI taxonomy): domain Eukaryota; kingdom Viridiplantae; phylum Streptophyta; class Magnoliopsida; order Asterales; family Asteraceae; genus Centrapalus; species Centrapalus pauciflorus. The sequence goes on along the minus strand of JAANYP010002325.1, from coordinate 20,460 downwards.
CTGGAGGTTGTCAGTTCCTAGGAGGGAGATTGGTATCCTGGCAATGCAAGAAACAGACGTCGGTAGCCGTGTCAACGTGCGAGGCCGAGTATGTTGCTGCTGGTAGTTGCTGCTCACAGGTTCTGTGGATACAACAACAATTGCGGGATTACGGTTTGGCTTACACTCAAACTCCCATTAGGATAGACAATCAATCTACAATTACTATAACTAATAATCCAGTAAAACACAGTAAAACGAAGCACATAGACATAAGGCATCATTTTATTCGTGATTGTGTTGAAAAGAACTTAATCAAATTGGTAAAAGTGGCAACAGATGATAATAATGCAGATTTATTTACCAAAGCATTTGATAAGGCACGGTTTGAATATTTAATTCAACTAAATGGAATGCGCAACCCAGAGTAATTTGACCTTAGTGGTAGTTTATTTCCTTTTATAGCTATAGTATTTCTTTCTTTTTATAGTAAGTCTGCTAATTTAGGAAAGTTTCTATTTTTAGTAAGTTAGTAAGTTATCTTCTTTTATTGCTATTTCGTATGAAAAACAAAAGAAAAAAGAGAGAAAATCATAAAAATACAAAAAAGGAGAATATCAGAAAAAGAGTTAAGTCTTAGATGCATAGGTTCAAAGTGACGAAAATTAGCACAGTCGTTACAAACTCTAAGTGTTTAGCTTTCACACAAAATGCACCTAAATTCTAAGTGTTATACTTTATTTTAGTTTGATGTGTTGGTAGGCATTATACATATAGGGAATCTCAAGGCTAATAAAATATTCAAGAAAAAGTCAAACGTGTCGCTAACTTAGATGTATGACCAATCGGTCTTAATTTTTATGTACGAGACATACAAACTTTAAGTATAAATGAGGTACGCAAACTTTCTGGGGATGTATAGCAACATCAAATACATCTTAAAATGGAAAGCATAGAAAAATCATAAGGAATTGAGAGTCAAAAACATGTAACTTTGTTGTACGTAAGTACAGACCTGTTGCCTCTGTTTTAATTCGGGTTAGCAAGATAAGTCGCTTTGTTGCACGTCGGTACAGACCAGTCACCGCTGTCTTGCTAGCTTTAAAATAAACCTTAAGTCAAACTAAGACACTTTGTTGTATGGAAATACAGACCTGTGTCCGATGTTTGTCTTTTAAAGAAAGTTTGCAAATACCAACAAGTTAGAATCTTAGTCTGTATGACTTGATCATAAAAGTATGTCTATGTCTGAGTCACGTAAGATAATTTCATGATAAATAAAAATGCCAAGGGATATTCCAAAATGTAGCATGTTTAAAGGGGTAAAATACCAACAATCGGCTAAATAGGTATATCACGACAAACAATCAAAGGAATCAAAAAATTCCTAAGTGTGGAAGTTTAAGTACTGAAAGTGAGTATCCGACACCGCTATCTGATTGAACCTTTCTTTGACTATACTCATCAAAAAGATTTTGTTAGTGTTTAGCTTAGGTTATTAATTTTAATAAGTATAGATTAAGTCTAAGTTAAATTTTTAGTCAAAATTTTAAAAGTTTATTTTTACCTTATTTTATTTTATTTTATTTTATTTTACCTTAGTTTATTTTATTATATTTTATTTTATTTTATTTTTTTACTTAGGTTAAAGGTCAAAAATTACTGAGGGTGCATTAAAAGTTGGATAAAATAAACACTGTGTGAAAAATCTTGTGCTTAGGGTAAAAGATTTGACATAGTTTATCTCGTTACACAATACCGTTGAAAAAGTTGAAGTTATTTCAAAATTTTCTAAATTTTTCTAAGTGTTTGTTGTAATTCGAGTTTAGCTTAACTCGAAATTGGGTGGATTCGAATCTGTCAGTAGATTCGACTTGGGCCATAGACTCGAAGGTTGGTATTATAAATAGGTTAACAGTAATTGTCATTACTATTACCTATTTTCGAATCTACTCCTTCGAATCTATCCGGCGACCTCGAATCTATTTCCTCGAATCTACCGATTTCCACAAAAACGACAATTTGTCGAGTTTCTTGCTTGGTGTTTCGATTCTACTGATATATCTAGGTATAATCACCTTGGTTGTACAAGATTCATGTAGTTTTATACACCATTTAAGCCAAAATCATCGATTTTTGAAGGTTTATGGGTCTAAGTCGTGTTTTCCAAAATTACAAAGTTTGGACCAGTAAATAGTCAAATTAAAGGCAAAAATCAGTGATTAGAACCTAGTTGGACTAACGTATGTGATTTCCTAAGTTCAAAATGGTTAAAAACATGGGTTTTGTTGAAGAGTTGGACGACGACTTTTCGAATCTGTTCATGAAAGTTCTCGAGTTTGTCAGTAAACTCGAGAAGACCATGTCATTCGAATCTGTCATCAAACTCGACACAGGGAGTCTTCGAATCTGTCTATTCGAATCTGTTATTCTATTTGACTTATTTTATTTAAATTTTATTAAACTTGTAGAAATTCTTTTTGTGTTGGATTTTGCACTTAATCAAGTTCAAAATTAAACAAATTTGAATTTTGGCAAGTTAATTGATTTTTATTAATTCTAATAGTTTATCTATTGTGCAGATATGGCTGTTCGAGTATTTGTGCCGAAGCACAATATGGTCATTCCCCCCGACCATCATATCCCTGAGGCGCAGGGATATCGTCAAATGTTGGATTTCCTAGTAGAATCTAGGATATCTTTTGCTTTGTCTCATAACATTCAGATTGTTATTCCTTATGTTCGCCAATTCTATGATCATCTTCAGGTGGATTGCTCTGTCACCCCGACAGTGCTGAGAACCAGGATAGCAGGACAACCATTGGTGTTTTCTGCCGATATGCTGCGTCAAGTTTTGCAGCTAGGATCTCAGGAAGAGGAGTCTGGGCCTATTGACTTTCCCATAAGTATTAGACAAGCGGCTTTTCAGCGAATGGGTTACAGTTTAGATGTTACGAAGACTTCTTACATGAAGAGCGGGCTTATTGGACAATGGAGATTTTTGGCTCATGTTTTCATGGTTTGTTTCGCGGCAAAGAAAGCTGGTTTTGATTATATTGTCTCGAAGATCCAATCTGGGATGATCGCTTTAGTGTATAATCGGCCATTCAGCTTTTCTCAGATGTTTTTCTCAGAATTCGTCCATCAAATCGCGGCTCCAGAGCAGTAACAATTTCTGCTGTATCCTCGTTTCATAATGATGCTCATCAGGCATTTCTTGCCTAATTTGCCACAGCAAAATGAGATTCAGAGTGTGGCGGTAATGGATAAAAGAATTTTTGCTGATTGCTCCTCGCACAGAGGAAGGTTGGCGGTTCCGGTCGAGCGACCGTTGTTTGGAGCAGTTCTAGATAGGAACTTTGAAGCGGCAGATACTGCCAACTGGGCAGGTGTAGTGGAAGTTCAGCCTGGACAGCCACAACAACAACCACAGCCACCGCGAGCACAACAACAAAGGCGACGACAAAGAGCTGCTGTGACTCAAACTCAGGCATCTGGGCCTTCTACTAGTCAACAGCAAGAGGTACAAGAAGCAGGGCCTTCGAATGTCCCAAGTGAAGCTGATCAGTTGTGCCAGACACTATATGAAATTTGGAAAGCAGGTCCTCACGCCAATGAAGAAATATCTGCAGCGTTGGTGGGAGAATGGCTTGAGCCTCCAGAGGGAGAAGAAGATGTGCTTAGGGATGTTGACGAATATGAACCAGAGCAGACTGGTAATGATGAGTCATCATCTGCCACCGAATCAGAAGATATGAAGGAGATACAGGTTGAAGCTCCTGCGTCCGAATCTACAGAACCTCATGTTCAAATGGGAACTTATGGATCAAGGTTGGTAGTAAATGAAGAAGCTTCAAGGAGGAGAGCAACACGAGAGTCTGATGACTCTGATTTTGAAGAAGAAGAGGTTGCACCGTTAGTGACAAGGCAACGGGCCAAGCGTCACAGATTTATGCAAGGATCGTCTTCAGCTTCATCAGAACAACCAGAAAATCCTCAAACTCAAACTCCTCAACCTCAGAAACCTCAAACCACCATTCCACCATCACCACCTCATAATGAACCGTACATCCCTTCGCCGATCATTCCAACTCCAATTCAATCCATCCCATCAACCTCATCCACATACGCCGACAATCAAAGATTTCTGCAGCTAAAAGCTCGAGTTGACTTCCAAAATATCCAGATCTTAAGCCTAACAAAGGCAATCGGTGAGATTCAGACTCATAACGCAAATCTTGATAACGAGAATGCCGATCTAAAGAAGATTGTGGAAAAAGTTCAAGAAGAGAACTTAGAGCTAAAGACGTTTGTCGCTGATCAAGCGGCTGAGCTAAGATCGATGCGCTCCCTAGTTGAGCAATTAATGAAAAATTTACAGGCTCAGGGGGAGACATCGTGCCATGATCAAGAAGTGGGCAGGAAGGATGATGATAATGAAGATAACCAAGGCAATGATCCCAGCTCTAAAAGACAGAATGAGCCAGTAGATTTTTCTGCTACTCAGGCTGCTCAATCTCAGGGGGAGCCAAGTCAGTTGGGAGGTGAAGTAGGAGAGGCCAGCTCGTCTAAACCTACGGATTTTGAGATAAGTGAGATGATTGATGCTCTCATGGATCTAGATGACGACCCAATGGACTTGGGATTTGACTTTGAAGAGGACATGGATGAACTAGAAGAGGGAGAATTTGTCCCTGAAGAGATTGTTGATTGGAAATCAGATGATGAGGTGTGTGCAGACGAAGACTGTAAGGTCTACCTAACACAGATCTATCTAGACGCGGAACCGTCAACGAGTGCGGAATCCTCGTTAACGGGTAGACGGAAACAACTCTCACAAAGAAACACGGAGACTATCAGAAGCTGAACGAACGACAGACGAACGATCCTACGAACTGATTCTCTCCTAAACGGCACTAACACTGATGATAAACTCGAGATCGCTTAATGCTTAATCACTGACGAATTCTGCAAAAAGTCTGATAATTAATCGAGTCTATCCCTAATTATAGAGGCTAATTCGAGTCTGTTATGGGCCAAACTCGAATCCGGCCCAAGGCCCATTCGAGTTTGTCCACATTGACACTCTCGAATCTGCCTTCATTCGAATCTAGTATCACATTCGAATCTATCACAGATTCGAATGTCAAACCTTATAGAATTTGAATCTAACTAACAAGTATATGAAACTTATGTTTATGCTTGAATTAATCTTTGATCTTTATGTTTGAACTTCTTGTAATATGTTACATCAACTTCAAACACACAATCAATAACTGACAAACATAGATAAACATATATATCAAACACTCGTTAAACCACAATGTTAAATATTACTTAAACCAAAATGTTAGATTGCTTAGACTGCTATCGTCACACAGAGTGTACCAACAGACTCCCCCTCGACGATAGCTTCTAACTATTTACATCAAGTTTAAGTACTAGAACTATATATACTACTGCCTGCATATAAACCAGCATCTATACAAACTTTTACTACCTTCTGGAACTTCCTGGCTTCAGATCTCCATGCTTCAATAAAGAAGACAGGCTGATCATGTAGCTTCTTCAGGTCGTCCTTTGATAGATTTATTAAGTGAAGTGGATCATACACTCTCAAAATCACTTTGTCCTGTGTATCTTCCATGGCTGCTTCTGCTGTGTCATTATCGACGTACCACCATTTCATGTTACTCAAAATATTCTGTGGCATCGTCTTCATAGGCACCTTTTTCAAGCATTTGACTGGTTTATAAACCATTCTGGCCCAAGGCCTTCCTGTATGAGGATCTATCCTTGATCCATCCTCTACTCTTTTGCCTGATCTCGGCTTAAGTCTCTCAAACTTTCCCGAACGACCCTCTTTTCTTATTATTTTTGCCATAACTTCAGCATACGGGTCCTCGCCGATATTGATTAGTTCCTTCCATGCTAATTCCTTTACTTCAATCTTGGCCAGTGAATTGAATGCTTTCAGTGTTCGCCTCAAGTATTGGAGGCCATCTCTTCTTTTCAGAATAAACAGCTGCAGTTCTCGGTCAAAGAACCAGCTTATAATCCCCCCTGAGAAATTTCCAGCACCCGGAATTCTCATCTTCTTTTTCATCTTCAGCTGTTCTTTCTTTTCTTCCTCTTTAAACCAAAGCTTTATCAATTCAGCTCTAGATGGCTCTTTCTCTGCTTCTTCAAGTTCTATGTCTTCGACTGAGGCTATCTTGATGTCATCAATATCTATCACATTGTGATTGTTGCCCACATATAATTCTGTGATAGGCTGTGAATTTATTATCACCTCGTTGACGTTATCGTCCTCGTCCTCTATCACTTCGTCGTCAGATTTCCAGTCAACAATCTCCTCAGGAATGAATTCCCCTTCCTCCAACTCTTCTATTTCATCTTCAAAGTCAAATTCCATTAGCTCTTCCTCAATGTCTTTCAGCGCATCTATCATGTCGCTATCCAAAGTTCTTGAAGAACCAGCCTCTCCTCCTTCACCTTCTGTTTGACTTGGCTCCCCCTGAGATTGAGCAGCCTGAGCAGAAGAAAAATCTACTGGCTCATCCTGTCTTTGAGAGCTGGGATCATTGCCTTGGGTATCTTCTTCATCATCATGCCTCGGCCTCTGTACTTCTTGATCACGGCACGACGTCTCCACCTGAGCCTATAAATTTTTCATTAACTGCTCAATTAGGGAGCGCATCGCCCTTATCTCAGCTGCCTGATCGCAGACAAAAGTCTTTAACTCTACATTCTCTCCCTGAACGTTTTCCACAATCCTTTTCAAATCGGCATTCTCTTTATCAAGATTTGCATTATGAGCTTGATTTCACCGATTGCCTTTGTGAGGCTTAAGATTTGGACATTTTGGAAGTCAACGCGAGCTTTAAGCTGCAGAAACCTTTGGTTGTCGGCGTATGTGGTCGAGGTTGATGGGATGGATTGAATCGGAGTTGGAATGATTGGCGATGGGATATACGGTTCATCTTGAGGTGGTGGTGGTGGAATGGTGGTTTGAGGTTCTTGAGATTGAGGGTTTTGAGGTTGCGGAGTTTCTGGTTATTCTGCTGAGGCGGAAGATGATCCTTGCATAAATCTGTGACACTTGGCCCGTTGCCTCGTCACTAATTGCGCAACTTCTTCCTCTTCAAAATCAGAGTCATCAGACTCTCTTGATATTCTCCTCCTCGAAGCTTCTTCATTTATTACCAACCTTGATCCATATGTTCCTATTTGAACATGAGGTTCAACTTCTATTTCCTCCATCTCTTCTGATTCTGTGGCAGATGACGACTCATCATTTCCAGTCTGCTCTGGAACATATTCTTCAACATCTCTTAGCACATCTTCTTCTCCCTCTGGAGGCTCAAGCAATTCTCCTACTAATGCTGCAGCTATTTCCTCATTGGCATGAGGTCCGGACGCCCAGATTTCTTCTAAAGTTTGGGCTATTTCCTCGGATTCTGGTGTGACACCCTTGCCACAACAACCACCAATTACATAACACCCAGGATTAATCATCAACATGCAATAACATAATGATCTGATAACCTAAATTAAGTGCGGAAGCATTAAAATACATGAATAAAGTAGTGCAACAAGTGTTAAACACCCTACGGTGCTATAAGGTACCAAGTCTAAGTCTACACACCCTTTACAATTATTACAATCATCCAGAATATTACAACGTTGTCTCATAACATAAATTACCGATGAAATAGTGCCGAGTCTCCCAAATCTTCCAAATGACCTAACTAGAAGGTCCGGCTGTAGACTTTCCCTTTCCTGTAAAATAAAATCAACTGAGGGGTAAGCGAATGCTTAGTGAATACACAGATTTACACATTTTATAAATCTTTATGATGCCCACAAGTGTAGCACCGACGACACACGTCGTGCACTCTCCACGTACACAACGTACGACCACACATGAGCCGTCGCTCTTACGAGCCCAAAGCTCGGCCTTTAAAACATACTACTGAGACAGACATAACATCGGGGATGACATACTGCCTACCGGACCTGGAGGGATCAGCTCCAGCATCATATAGAGAAGTAACATCAGAGTAACAGATGCGACCCACCGGTCCATCGTAGATGCACAACAAACGAACGGACATGCATCAAATAAGAATGTGCATCTAAATCTACGCAAATTAGTAGAATTCCAAACGAAAAATGAAGCAACATGTCTCAGTAAGCAAAAGCAATCATAAAGCAGATATAAACATGCGAAATCATATGTACTCACAGTGGGTGCGTAATTAAATGTTAACCAATTTTATTTCTCCTCGGGCTTTCAACCGGATCCACCAAGTACCCCACTGTGGGTTAAACAACACCACAAGGGACCTGTTATATTAATTACAACAATATCACGAGTCAAAAACCGTTTAAATTCATAAGACCATATTTTGTAAGTTTTGCAATATTTTTCCCCATTTCGGGTCCATGTCTAAATTCATACCATAATTAAGTTTGAGCTTATCTCATGTTCATACATTGTCCTTTGAGTAACCCTTGTCATTTCATGAGTTTCATTCAAAATACACGAGTTTAGAGAGTAGTATTCTCAATTTTAGGCATTAAACTTGAATTTTTATGATTAGATTCGAACCCATGCATCAGATTCGAACCACCCTTCGAATCTAGGGTTAGATTCGAAACCCCATAGTACAGATTTGACTCCCATTCGAGTTTAGGTGATAGATTCGAACCATATGACACACACTCGAAAACACACTCGAATCTAGTACCAAACTCGAGTTTGTTCTTACATTTCGACTCTGTTCTTGGCATATTCGAGTCTGTTCATCATTTTAGCTTAAATCCTTCATTTCTAAGTCAATAATCATGAATATGACAAGTATCATACCTAGATTCGATTCTGTTATGCATATACTATCATATCCTAGCAATATTTCAAGCAAAACAAGCTCCAATTTACATAAAATGACAGATTCGAAATTCTAGTTCTTCAAAACCGAAACAACAAACTTAAAAGGGTCGATTCTTACCTTAATTCGTACGAAATCAGAAATCCGTTTGCAGATCGTTGTAGTACTCCTCGATATCTTTCCGACGACGTATAATTCTCGATAATCGGACGGTCGGTTAGTGAAATAACTTAGAGAGATGTAGAGAGGAAATTCTAGAGAGAGAGAGTAGTGAGAGAGTAATAATGATGAAATGAAATCTTTTACCCTTTTTATTCCACTTTCATCATTTTTGCACATTTCTCCCCTCAACTTAACCGGTTCCATAAAATACTGATTTATTCTTAAAATTATCATTAATAACTTTTAATTTCTTAATATTCCATAACAATGATTTCCGAGTTCAAATTTTCTTAAAATAGCAACAAACTTCTACATAACCCAAATACATAATAATTGCTCAAATTTTAACTTAAATATATATTTTTCCACTTAATTAACCAAAATACAATAAAATAAATCCAAGGATGTTACAGCATGGGCTCCACCACGCTCAACTTCGTCCTCGAAGTTACTCGAATTCAAATAGTTTCGGATACTTTCTTAACATTTCTGACTTAACTTCCCACGTATGATTTGCTCCCTTATGATGCTTCCAACGTATAAGCACCATTTCTATTTCTTTGCTCCTCAACTTCTTCATCTTAGTATCCAATACACATTCTGGCTCCTCCACGTATCGAAGCCTTTCATCAACTTGCAGCTCTATGTGGTCTGCCCAATCCTCATTTCCAGTGTTAAATGATTTTCGGAGATTACCAACGTGAAATACTGGATGTATGCCTGACATCTCTTCAGGCAATTCTAGGCGATATGATTGATTCCCAACTTTTTCTACTATCTTAAAGGGCCCAACAAATCTCGGAGCCAACTTGCCCCTCTTCACAAAACGAGTAACACCCCTCATGGGTGATACTTTCAGATAAACCTAGTCATTCACTTCAAAGTTGATCGGTTTGTGCCTTCTGTCATAATAACTCTTCTGTCGGTCCTGGGCCGCCTTCATGTTCTGCCTGATCAACTGTATTTTCTCATTTGTTTCTTGAAGCAAGGCCGGCCCAGCGATTGGTGTTTCACCCGTTTCTCTCCAACATGTAGGAGTCCTACATCTCCTTCCATATAAAGCCTCAAACGGTGCTTTCTAGATTGTCGCATGATAGCTATTATTGTACGAAAACTCTATCAGTGGCAAATGATCATCCCAGTTGCCACCGAGATCTAACACACACGATCTCATCATGTCTTCCAACGTGAGAATTGTTCGTTCACTTTGGCCATCGGTTTGCGGACGATAGGCCGTACTCATTGCTATTCTCGTTTCCAATCCCTCTTGTAAAGCCGACCAGAAGTTCGAAGTAAATCGGCTATCTCGATCCGACACTATGGACTTAGGCACTCCATGCCTAGAAACAATCTCGTCCATATAAATCTGAGCTAACTTTTCCAGCGAATAACTTTCACGAATCGGTATGAAGTGAGCCGACTTAGTTAACTGATCCACGATTACCCAAACTGCATCGTGTTGTCGCTTAGTCTTCGGCAGCTTTGTAACAAAATCCATTGTAATGTGCTCCCACTTCCATTCCGGAATAGGAAGCGGTTGCATACTGCCGTATGGTTGTTGATGTTCGGCCTTTACCAACCGACAAGTTCGGCATCTTTCTACATATTGCCCTATGTCCTTCTTCAATCCCGGCCACCAAAAATCTGCCTTTAAGTCATTGTACATCTTTGTACTTCCAGGATGTACAAAAAACCTAGACTGGTGTGCTTCTTCGATGATTACTTGTCTCATTCCACCATATTTTGGCACCCAAATCCTCCCGTACACACCTTTTAAGCCAGACTTGCTCGTTTCCATATTCTTTAGTTGCATCCTAACATCCTTAGCACCAATATTCTCATCTTTCAAGGCTTCTTCCTGAGCGGCCTTGACATCATCTATGATCGTAGACGTTAACATAGTAGACGTCATCATATAGCAGAAATCTTTAGCATAAGCTTTCCGGCTCAAGGCATCGGCTACCACATTAGCCTTTCCGGGGTGATAAAGTATCTCACAATCGTAGTCTTTAATAAGCTCCATAGACCTACGTTGTCTCATATTAAGTTCCTTCTGGCTAAAGATATACTTCAAGCTCTTATGGTCCGTGTAAAGTTGACACTTAGTACCGTACAGGTAGTGCCTCCATAATTTCAAAGCAAATGTTACTGCGGTCAACTCCAGATCATGAGTCGAATAATTCTTCTCATGCTGCTTCAACTGTCTTGAAGCATACGCTATAACCTTCCCACGCTGCATTAGTACAGCGCCTAACCCTAACCTCGAAGCATCGGTATAAACCACAAAATCGTCATTGCCTTCCGGTAAGGCAAGTATCGGAGCCTCGCTTAACGCATCCTTCAGAACCTCAAAGGCCTCCTGTTGCACAGTTTCCCATATAAACGGTGCATTCTTCTTGGTTAATGCAGTTAGAGGAACTGCAATTTTCGAGAAATCCTTAATAAATCTCCGATAATACCCTGCCAGTCCAAGAAAACTTCTCACTTCGGTAGCTGATTGAGGCGGCTCCCAGTTCTTTATCGCTTCTACCTTAGCTGGATCTACCGAAATCCCAGCTCCAGATATCACATGTCCTAAAAACTGAATCTGTTGCAGCCAAAACTCACACTTTGAGAACTTGGCATACAACATTTCTTTTCTTAACAACTCTAACAGTTCCTTTAAATGTTCAGCATGCTCAGCCTCAGACTTAGAGTAGACCAGAATGTCATCAATAAACACTATCACCGATTTATCCAACATCGGTCTACAAACCCTATTCATTACGTCCATAAAGACAGCTGGGGCATTAGTTAATCCGAAAGGCATGACCAGAAACTCGTAATGCCCATACCGAGTTCAGAAAGCTGTCTTCGGTACATCTTCTTCTCTTACTTTCATATCCATAATATATTCTGGATTTTCAACATATATTAATCTTTATTGATTTCGAATTCGGTATAATCAACCTAATCTTCATTACTAGTTGTGAAGATTTTATAAAGCTTTCCACGTGAAACACCAAGTGTTATTTCGATATTTCCTTAGATAATTCCAAATGAGATAACAGATTCCTAACTTTTCTGTTATTCTAAATGAACCAACTCACCTCAGTGCTAATTTTATCCCTTTTTCAAAACAAGTAGTACACCACATCGGTGATACTAACAAATATACTACATCGTTTCCCTCAAAACTGATTGGTTTAGGTGTCTCATCATTATAACTCTTCTTTCATATCACAGACTCAACAATCAGAGTCCTTTCAATTTCATTCCAACACGTAGGCGTTCTACATTTCTTCACGTACAAAACTGTAAACAGTGTTTTCTTGATTTTTAACATGATAACTAGTGTTATACGAAAATTCTATCAAAACAATTGATCTTTTCTGTTGGTACTTAAATCCAGAATGTATGATCTCATTATATATTCCAATGTGAAAATAGTCCATTCATTTTGACCATCTGTCAGGGTTAGTAAGCTATACTCATAGCTATATGTGTTCCCAGCCACAACCTTTGTAAGCTTAAATTATTCAATACAACGTACCTTACCGTTTTCTTTTAAAACAAGTTGATGCTATTTTGTTTTATGATAAACACTACAAGTTGTGATACATCCTTCAAACATATCACATATGATACTAATATGATTAGTTCCAATTCTTTAACCCATCATGGTCAAACTTAGACTTTATTACAACTTCTCAACTCATTCATAAGTTTCTAAGAAATCTATAACATCTTTTCCAATTCAAAGCTTCCATGTCCATCTTGGCTATTCATCTACTGCCTATTTATATACTCGAATATTCTCATTCACAAACATGATTATACTTATATTAATAATAAAACTTTATATCACTCGATTTCATGTTAACTTCAGCATCATAGAACTTCGATGAAATATTACATATGGAATCTTTAAAGTACACTTCTAACTCTATGGATTAACGTCCAAAAGTTATAACCACAATCTTAGAGATATCATCTCTTTGTTGAACTTTTCATTCATAGTTTCATCATGTAATATCATTACATGCTAATTCTTTGGTCGAAATTTGCAATTTCTGCTAAAATGGCCCACTTTTCCACAATTATAACAAGCATTTGCCTTCATTGGACATTTGTTAGCCTTATGTCCAAATTGATTACAATGGCAACATCTCTTACTTCTATCACGTTTATTTGTTCTTGACCTCAAGTATAGTCCATTTAGTTCATCTTCTCCAGACTTTACAATTTTTCCAATAGCTCTTTCTTCATGATGAACATGTGGTACGATATCAGGCTCACCATATTGCCTACTAAACAACAACTTGAATTGTTCCCAACTAAAGGAAGCAATCAACTTGGATCCCAATTCTTTTTCCCAACGGTCCCACCATTCCTTAGCTTGTCCAATCAATTGATCCTTAGCTAAAAAATACCTTATACTCATCCTTACAATTCATCTCCCTAAAGATTTGTTCCATAATTGTAATCCACATTTCTGCTTCCTCAATTCTCAGAGATCCAGAGAATGTGGGTGGTTGCCAGTCCTTGAATGATCTAATTACATAATTCATGTAATTCTCATCAATCCCAGTTTCGTTTCATTCCTAAGGTTTATGTCTACCACAACATAATCCCTTTCATATTCCCTCTTTTCTTTTCTCTTGTCCTCTTTTCTTTTGGCTTTGGCCTCATCTCGCGCCCGAAACTGATCTTGTATCATTTTGTTCTACTCAGCCATCATGGCTAGCATCATCTCTCTGGCTTCTTCGGGTGTCATTAGTTTAAAGACACCACTTATTTGTCCCGTATGATAGTCAGTCTCTTATATTTACTAGATCATAACCTATCTTAGTTCAGATCATTACTTAAACCACTACATATCATTACCTAATGTTTGAGATCAAGACCTCACGGACACTTGAATCTCAAACAACTGCTCTGATACCATCTCGTGTGACACCCTTGCCACAACAACCACCAATTACATAACACCCAGGATTAATCATCAACATGCAATAACATAATGATCTGATAACCTAAATTAAGTGCGGAAGCATTAAAATACATGAATAAAGTAGTGCAACAAGTGTTAAACACCCTACGGTGCTATAAGGTACCAAGTCTAAGTCTACACACCCTTTACAATTATTACAATCATCCAGAATATTACAACGTTGTCTCATAACATAAATTACCGATGAAATAGTGCCGAGTCTCCCAAATCTTCCAAATGACCTAACTAGAAGGTCCGGCTGTAGACTTTCCCTTTCCTGTAAAATAAAATCAACTGAGGGGTAAGCGAATGCTTAGTGAATACACAGATTTACACATTTTATAAATCTTTATGATGCCCACAAGAGTAGCACCGACGACACACGTCATGCACTCTCCACGTACACAAAGTACGACCACACATGAGCCGTCGCTCTTACGAGCCCAAAGCTCGGCCTTTAAAACATACTACTGAGACAGACATAACATCGGGGATGACATACTGCCTACCGGACCTGGAGGGATCAGCTCCAGCATCATATAGAGAAGTAACATCAGAGTAACAGATGCGACCCACCGGTCCATCGTAGATGCACAACAAACGAACGGACATGCATCAAATAAGAATGTGCATCTAAATCTACGCAAGTTAGTAGAATTCCAAACGAAAAATGAAGCAACATGTCTCAGTAAGCAAAAGCAATCATAAAGCAGATATAAACATGCGAAATCATATGTACTCACAGTGGGTGCGTAATTAAATGTTAACCAATTTTATTTCTCCTCGGGCTTTCAACCGGATCCACCAAGTACCCCACTGTGGGTTAAACAACACCACAAGGGACCTGTTATATTAATTACAACAATACCTCGTATCAATAACCGTTTAAATCATAAACCAAGTTTCGTAAGTTTTGCAATATTTTTCCCCATTTCGGGTCCATGTCTAAATTCATACCATAATTAAGTTTGAGCTTATCTCATGTTCATACATTGTCCTTTGAGTAACCCTTGTCATTTCATGAGTTTCATTCAAAATACACGAGTTTAGAGAGTAGTATTCTCAATTTTAGGCATTAAACTTGAATTTTTATGATTAGATTCGAACCCATGCATCAGATTCGAACCACCCTTCGAATCTAGGGTTAGATTCGAAACCCCATAGTACAGATTTGACTCCCATTCGAGTTTAGGTGATAGATTCGAACCATATGACACACACTCGAAAACACACTCGAATCTAGTACCAAACTCGAGTTTGTTCTTACATTTCGACTCTGTTCTTGGCATATTCGAGTCTGTTCATCATTTTAGCTTAAATCCTTCATTTCTAAGTCAATAATCATGAATATGACAAGTATCATACCTAGATTCGATTCTGTTATGCATATACTATCATATCCTAGCAATATTTCATGCAAAACAAGCTCCAATTTACATAAAATGACAGATTCGAAATTCTAGTTCTTCAAAACCGAAACAACAAACTTAAAAGGGTCGATTCTTACCTTAATTCGTACGAAATCAGAAATCCGTTTGCAGATCGTTGTAGTACTCCTCGATATCTTTCCGACGACGTATAATTCTCGATAATCGGACGGTCGGTTAGTGAAATAACTTAGAGAGATGTAGAGAGGAAATTCTAGAGAGAGAGAGTAGTGAGAGAGTAATAATGATGAAATGAAATCTTTTACCCTTTTTATTCCACTTTCATCATTTTTGCACATTTCTCCCCTCAACTTAACCGGTTCCATAAAATACTGATTTATTCTTAAAATTATCATTAATAACTTTTAATTTCTTAATATTCCATAACAATGATTTCCGAGTTCAAATTTTCTTAAAATAGAAACAAACTTCTACATAACCCAAATACATAATAATTGCTCAAATTTTAACTTAAATATATATTTTTCCACTTAATTAACCAAAATACAATAAAATAAATCCGAGGATGTTACATCTGGAACGACACTTGAAGGCCCTGCTTCCTGTACCTCTTGCTGCTGACTCAAAGAAGGCCTTGATGCCTGTGTTTGACTCGCAGAAGGTCTTTGTCTTCTCCTTTGAGGTTGTGCTCGCGGTTGCTGTCTTTGTTGTTGCGGTGGCTGCCTGGCTTGAACTTCCACCACACCTGCCCAGTTGGCAGCGTCTGGTGCTTCAAAATTCCTATCGAGAACAGCTCCAAACAACGGTCCCTCGACTGGAACCGCCAACTTTCCTCTATGTGAGGAGCAATAGGCAAAAATCCTTTTATCCATCATAGCTACGCTTTGGATCTCATTTGACTCCGGCAAATTCGGCAAGAAATGCCTGATAAGCATCATAATGAATCGAGGATACAGCAGAAATTGTTGCTGCTCTGGAGCGGTGATTTGATGTACGAATTCGGAGAAAAACATTTCCGAAAAGCTGAAAGGTCGATTATACACTAATGCGATCATCCCAGACTGGATCTTCGAGACTATGTAGTCAAAACCGGCTTTCTTTGCTGCAAAGCAAACCATAAAGACGTGAGCCAAAAACCTCCATTGGCCAATAAGCCCGCTCTTCATATAAGAAGCCTTCGTCACATCTAGGCTGTAACCCATTCTCTGAAATGCTGCCTGCCTAATACTTAGTGGAAAGTCAATAGGCCCAACTTCTTCTTCCGGAGATCCAAGCTGCAACACTTGACGCAGCATATCGGTGGAAAACACTAACGGTTGGCCTGCGATCCTTGTTCTTAGCACTGTCGGGGTGACAGAGCAGTCCACCTGAAGATGATCATAAAATTGGCGAACATAGGGAATTACAATATGAATATTATGAGATAAGGCAAAAGCTATCCTAGATTCAACAAGAAAATCCATCATTTGACGAAATCCCTGCGCTTCAGGGATATGATGATCATAGGGAATGACCATATTATGCTTCGGAACGAATGCACGAACAGCCATATCTGCACAATAAATAAACTGTTAGACTTATTAAAAATCAATAAACTTGCCTAAATTCAAATTTGTTTTATTTTGAATTTGATTAAGTACAAAATCCAACACAAAAGAATTTTTACAAGTTTAATAAATTTAAATTAAATACTTCAACTAAAATAACAGTTTCGAATTAAACAGATTCGAATAAATCCCTTTTCGAGTTTGATGACCGATTCGAATCTAGTGTCCTTCTCGAGTTTACTGACAGACTCGAGAAACCTCTGGAACAGATTCGAACCGTCGGCCCTACTCAACACCAAAACTCATGATTTTAACCATTTTGAACTTAGGAAATCACATACATTAGTCCAACTAGGTTCTAATCACAGATATGTGCAATTAATTTGACTATTTATCGGTCCAAACTTGGTAATTTCGTAAAAAACCCGATTTCGACCCTTAAACCTTCAAAAATCGATGATTTTGTCTAAAATGATGTATAAAACTACATGAATCTTGTACAATCCAGTTGTTTGTACCTAGAAGTATCTGTAGAATTGAACACTAAGGCAGGAAACTCGACAAATTGTCGTTTTTGTGAAAGTCGGTAGATTCGAGGAATAGATTCGAAGTCGCCAAGATAGATTCGAGGAAGTAGATTCGTAAACAGATAGAAGTAATGACAAGAACTGTTACCTATTTATAACACCTACCTTCGAGTCTATGGCCAGACTCGAATCTACTGATAGATTCGAAACTTCTCAATTTCGAGTCTGTCCTAAACTCGAATAACACCAAAACACTTAGAAAAATTTTGAAAATTTTAAAATAACTTCAACTTTTTCAACCTTTTTCTACGGTATTGTAACAAGATAAACTATGCCAAATCTTTCACTCTAAGCACAAGATATTTCACGCAGTGTTTATTTTATCCAACTATGAATGCACCCTCAGTAATTTTTGACCTTTTTCCTAAGTAAAAAATAAAATAAAATAAACTAAGGTAAAATAAAAGAAAATAAAATAAAATAAGATAAATAAAAAATAAAAAATTTTAAAATTTGACTAAAAATTTAACTAAGACTTACGCTAAACTTATTAAAATTAACAACCTATGCTAAACTCTAAACAAAATATTTTTGATGAGCATAGTCTAAGAAAGGTTCAATCAGATAGCGGTGTCGGATACTCACTATCAGTACTTAAACTTTCACACTTAGGAATTTTTGATTCCTTTGATTGTTTGTCGTGACATACCCATTTAGCCGATTGTTGGTATTTTACCCCTTTAAACATTCTACATTTCAAAATATCCCTTGGCATTTTTATTTATCATGAAATTATCTTATGTGACTCAGACATAGACATACTTTTATGATCAAGGCATACAGACTAAGATTCTAACTTGTTGGTATTTGCAAACTTTCTTTAAAAGACAAACATCGGACACAGGTCTGTATTTTCATACAACAAAGTGTCTTAGTTTGACTTAAAGTTTATTCTTAAAGCTAGCAAGACAGCGGTGACAGGTCTGTACCGACGTACAACAAAGCGACATATCTTGCCAACCCGAATCTAAACAGAGGCAACAAGTCTGTACTTACGTACAACAGAGTTACATGTTTTCGACTCTCAATTTTGTATGATTTATCTATTCTTTCCATTTAAGATGTATTTGATGTTGCCATACATCCCCAGAAAGTTTGCATACCTCATTTAGACACAAAGTTTGTATGTCTTGTACATAAAAATTAAGACCGATTGGTCATACATCTAAGTTAGCGACACGCTTGACTTTTTCTTGAATATTTTATTAGCCTTGAGATTCCCTATATGTATTATGCCTACCAACACATCAAACTAAAATGAAGTATAACACTTAGAATTTAGTTGCATTATGTGTGAAAGCCTAAACACTTAGAGTTTGTAACGACTGTGCTAATTTTCGTCACTTTGAACCTATGCCTCTAAGACTTAACTCTATTTTCTGATATTCTTTTTTTTTTTGTGTTTTTATAATTTTCTCTCTTTTTTCTTTTGTTTTTCATAAGAAATAGCAATAAAAGAAAATAACCTACTAACTTACTAAAAATAGAAATTTACTAAAAATAGAAACTATCCTAAATAAGTAGACTTACTATAAAAAGAAAGAAATACTACTTCTATAAAAGGAAATAAAGTACCACTAAGGTCAAATTATTCTGGGTTGCGCATTCCATTTAGTTGAATTAAATATTCAAATCGTGACTTATCAAACGCTTTGGTAAATAAATCAGCATTATTATCTTCTGTTGCCACTTTTACCAATTTGATTAAATTCTTTTCAGCACAATCACGAATAAAATGATGCCTAATGTCTATGTGCTTTGTTTTGTTGTGTTTAACTGGATTATTCGTTATAGCGATAGTCGACTGATTATCTATCCTAATAGGAGTTTGAGTGTAAGCCAAACCGTAATCCCGCAATTGTTGTTGTATCCACAGAACCTGTGAGCAGCAACTACCAGCAACAACATACTCGGCCTCGCACATTGATACGGCTACCGACGTCTGTTTCTTGCATTGCCAGGATACCAATCTCCCTCCTAGGAACTGACAACCTCCAGTTGTTGATTTGCGCGTCAAGCTGCATCCTCCGTAGTCAGAATCCGTGAATGCCTCCAACTCTAGATCTCCCTCCGCGTGATACCAAAGTCCCAGCTTCGGTTTCGACTTGAGGTATCGTAGAATCCGCTTCACAACTTTCATGTGCATCTCCTTCGGATTAGCTTGAAACCTAGCACAAATACACACAACAAACATAATGTCAGGTCTTGAAGCAGTTAAATACATAAATGATCCGATCATGGCCCGATATAATGTCGGATCCACATCAGTATCACTTTCAGTACCCGGTCCGAGATTTTGATTCACTTGAATCGGCGTGCTGAAATGGGCAGTCAATTTTGTTCCTTCCATCCCAAAACGCTCCAATATGTCATAGACATACTTCGTTTGATGGATAAACATCCCTTCCTTCTTTTGGTCAACTTGTAACCCCAAAAAGGAATTTAACTCTCCCATAGCACTCATCTCGAATTTCGAGTTCATCACCTTCTTGAAATCTTTGCACATCTGTTCGTCTGATGATCCAAAAATGATATCATCGACGTACACTTGTACCAAGATGAAATGTTCTCCCTTCCTCTTAACAAACAGAGTACTATCTATCCTACCCCTTTCAAACCCGTTCTCTAATAAATGGTTGGATAGAGTTTCATACCACGCCCTTGGTGCCTGATGCAATCCATATAGAGCCTTATCTAAACGATATACTCTATCAGGATATTTTGGATCTGTAAATCCGGGCGGTTGTTCTACATACACCAACTCCTTCACTTTCCCATATAGGAAAGCACTCTTAACATCTAACTGATATACCTTAAAGCCCTTGAAGGAGGCAAAAGCTAGAAACAACCTAATGGCTTCCAGCCTTGCTACTGGTGCAAATACCTCGTTGTAATCGATTCCCTCCTCTTGGTTGAAACCCTTTACAACTA
>JAANYP010002324.1:0-53677 GCA_020465985.1 Centrapalus pauciflorus | reverse complement strand
TTAAAATAAATTCGAACTTGTCTAAATTCGAATGTGTTGGATTTCGAACTTATGTAAGTTCGAAATTATGCAAATTTGAAATAATCAAGTTCCATTTTATTTTTCATTACTAATATTGGTTGTTGTTTCTGTGTGCAGTTATGGGTGATCGGGCATTCTTTAATAAACATAACATGGTTATGTCGGTGGATAGGGAATTGCCTGAAGCTCAACCGTACCGTCACATGATCGAGTTTTCGACGCAGTCGCGGGTCGCTTATGCTCTTACCCATAATCTGCAAATCATTTTGCCTTATGTGCGTTGGTTTTGGGAGCATCTTCATGTTGATTGCTCAGTGACGCCTACCGTATTACGAACAAGAGTTGGGGGACAGCCTATAGTCTTTTCAGCCGATATGTTACGACAAATCTTACAGCTGGGATCGGAAGACCAAGAGGCGGGGCCTATAGACTTTCCGGTACATATCCGGCAAGCGGCATTTTTGCGAATGGGATATGCTCAAGACTTTCCGGTACATATCTGGTACATATGTGAAGAATGGCTTGATTGGCCAATGGCGTTATCTCGTGCACGTCATAATGGTTTGTTTTGCGCCGAAGAAGGCAGTTTTGATACTATGGTGTCCAAGCTGCAATCGGCGTTAATTGCCTTAGTATACAATAAGTGATTCAGTTTTTCGGAAATGTTCTTTGGGGAGTTTGTGCACCAAATGACATCTCCGGTGAGGGAACGCTTTTTGATGTATCCTCGATTTGCAATGATGATCATCCGCCACTTTTTGCGAGAAGCGCTGAGCAGGTCAAGCCGCAAGTGGCACCTCTGTTCGGGGCAGTTATTGACCCAGATTTTGTAGCCCAGAGGGTGATAACTGGACAGGTGAAGTTCCACAGCAGCAACATCAAAAACAGCAACCACAACCACAACAACAACGACAACAGCAACAACGTCAGAGGCAAAGAGCTCCGGCTAGACGAGCTCCGGTAGCTAGGCCATCTTCTCGCCGCCAATCAGAATCAACTACAGCTGGTCCATCCACAGAAGCTGCAGGCCCATCGAGTTCGGCCCCCTAAGTTGATCAGAGGGCGCAAACTCTTGAAGAGATATGGGCGCAGGGGACAGCCTCGGAGCAAAACCTCGCTAAACAACTGGTTCAGGATGTTTTAGAGCCTCCAGATGAGTTCATTTATATTTTTTGGCAGATTGATGAATACCAGCCACATGAGGCTGAGAATATGGACACAGAGGTCCAGGGTGAAGGAGAAGAAGAAGGAATACAGGCTGAAGCTGAAAGGCATGTTGAGAACGCCTCTAGTTCTAGTTTTGATGCTGAGGATCCAGATATCTTAATCAGTAGATATGGATCGAGGTTAGTTGTGAATAGGAGAAGATCAACAAGACCGGCTCTAATTGACGAAGAGACCGAAGAATCTGATTATGAAGAAGAGGTAGAAGAAGTTCCACTCGTACCTAGGCATAGGGTGAGGCGGCATATATTCATGTAGGGAGCTCCATCCACCTCGACTCCTGAACCTGTGTTACCGGCTGCTCCATCAACTCCAACCACCGCTCCATCAACATCCGTCTCCGCTCCATCAACATCAACTACATTCACTGACTATCAGCGGTTCACAGAGCTGAAAGGAAAGGTGGACTTCCAAACAGTCCAAATTTTTCAACTTTCAACAGCAGTGAAAGAGTTACAAGCGCATAATGCCAGACTTGATTAGGAGAATGCTGAGTTGAGAACAATAGTAGCTGATCAAGCGTCTGATATAAAGACAATGAAAACTCTCCTAGAGCAGTTATTGAAAAATCTGCAAGCTCACGGGGAGAGTAGTTGTAAAGAAACTGAGGTGAGGAGAGAAGATGACGACGACAATGATCCAGATGCTGAAAGAGAGAGTGAGCTAGCAGATTTTTCTCAGAAGACTACTCAACAAGCTCAAATTCAGGGGGAGCCTAGACAGTCGGGTGTGAGAGAAGGAGGCGAAGAAGAAGCTTCAAAGTCTACTGAGTATGAAATGATTGAAGCATTGTGGGGTCTTGATCATAAAGAGGATATTGCTTTTGATCAAGAAGACTTGGAGGAAGGAGAGTTTATACCTGAAGAGATTGTGGATTGGAAGTCGGATGACGAGGTTGTAGAAGACGAGGATGAAAATGTTGATGAAGTAGTCATCCCAAAACAACCTATCACTGAACAATATATTCATAATGAGCAGAATGTGATCGATCTGGATGAGCTTAACTTAGCTAATACGGATGAATCAGAACATGAAGTAGCTGAAAAGGAGCAGACAAGAGAAGATATGTTAAAGCTATGGTTCAGGAAGGAAGAAAAGAAGACAGATCTGAAGATGAAGAAGAGAATGAGAGTACCAAGTCGTGGAAATCTCTCAGTAGGAATCTTAAGCTGGTTCTTTGATAGAGAACTGCAACTATATGTACTCAAGAGAAGAGATGGGCTTCAGTACTTAAGGAGAACGTTGATGGTTTTCAACACACTGCCCAAGTGTGAAGTGAAAGAGTTGACTTGGAAAGAATTGATCAACCTAGGAGACGACCCATATGATGAAGTTGTTGCTAAGATCATAAGAAGGGAGGGTCGATCTGGAAGGTTCGAGAAACTTAAGCCAAGATTTGGGAAAAGAGTTGAAGATCTGTCAAGAATAGATCCCCACACCGGTTAGTGACCTGCTAAACAGGTCAAATATACAGTTTTGAATAAGACAAAAATTGTCTACGGACATAAACACTCGGGAAAAAAATACAGTGACTTAATCGACAAATTTATGAAAGTGTGTAGGGTTTTTTCAATATTAACAATTTTCTTAATATAAAAGTTGTAAACTAAAAATAAAGATGGAGTGAGAAGGAGTAGAATTTTTTTTTATCGTAATTAACTTCAAATGATGTGAACTAGTCTATTATAATGCACTTTCAAACATGTGTATATTGCATTACTATATGAAATTAAAAAAATTTACCTTAATTAACACGTACATTTAATATGAGACTTTATGAAAACTCAACCCTATAAATTGACATTAAAATTTTTACCTTAATTAACGCGTACATTTAAAAAATTCTTATTGACTGAATAAAGGGAATAGTATTAAACATATCAGCAAGGCAACCATTTATAAGTTAGGGATCAAAATCAGTTTAAAATTATTTTCACAATAACTTGATAAATCATAATGTCAATATCTAGCCTCATTATCATTGTGATTCTCTTCTTGGTTCCAACAATTTCATCTAGTCATGCAAACAATGCCAATGCTAGTTCTAATTATTGTTTGACTGTACCATGGCATGTGCTTATTACCAATGATCTTCCTGGTGATCAATTAAAAAGTTCATGTTAACGGAGATGATACTGCCATAGATGCTTCCCTTAATGTTGGGGATAACTACAATTGGAACTTTTGTCCATTTGGTGATCCGATATATGGTGACTTTACTTGGGGTTCATAACAAAAGACTGTGGCATTGTATAGTGATGACATTATGGCATTTTGCAGGCATGGGATACTTACAACTCAACATTGTTTTTGGTTAGTAACATCCGATGGATTTTACGTATCTAGAGAGAACTCACCGTATCCAAGTTCAGATTGGCGTTTTCAAAGTTCTTTGAGTTAAATACCATGTTATCTTTATGAATGTTCAACAACATATATTATATTAAATAAATATAATAAAATCTCTTCGTTTTTTCATGCTCCTCAATTACGAATATGTAATGGTTTAAACTTTAGATTGAACCAAAAGAACAAATAAAAGGATTAATAAAAATTGCATTAAATGGTACCATTATTGATTTATTTGCATCTGGTACATGTTTTTTTATAAATAAAATTTCCAAACTAACTGAATTTATAAAAAATATGATTCGAGAACATGCTCATTTGGAAAATAAGAGAATAACTTATACTCTGTTGCATCGTTGATACGGTCCAGTTCTATAGTTAAAGTAAAAGTGGTAAAGTGGTTAACCAATACATGTTCATATGTTGGTTCCGTTTAATTTGGTTTGATTCCTTTCCAATACAATTTATCAGTTTAATAGATTAGTTCTGAGTTTTATGCAATTCTAAAAAAAAAAGAAGAAGAGTAAATTACAGAAATGGTCCCTGTGGTTTGCTCAAAATTATGGAAAATGGTCACTGGTCTTTAAAAGTGCATAAATGGTCCCTCAAAACACTATTTACTTGCAGAAATGGTCCCTACATCTCTTGACTTTTTCTAAATGACGATTTTGCCATTATTCTCAAAATCAATTTTGGTCCCTATAGTATATATAGTTAGTTTTGGTTTTAGTCATTTTTATAATTTTTTGTTTTTGTTTTTGAATTTTAAATGCTAATTTAATAAAATTTGGTTTAATTATTATATTTAATTAATTCTATTTTATATATTCAATTTATTTATTTACATTTCATTTGTTAAAGTATTTATAATTTTTTTTTATTTTTTTATACATTACTAACTAACTATTTCATTACGTTAACATATTTTGATTTGATTATAACTTAAGAAAAAATATATATAAATCTAGGGTTTTATTTGTTTTGATTAAAAAAAATTCTCGTTAATACGTTTCGATTGAAATTTAGTTTTTTTTTTCGTTTTGATTTACATATTTTGCTACATTAATCCGTTTCAATTAAAATTAGTATTTTGTTGTATTAATACATTTTGATTTAATTATATTTTTTAATAAAACTATGTCGTTTTGACATTTTATTCGTTTTGATTTTTCATATATTTTAGTGTTAATACATTTCAGTTAATTATAACTTCTAAAGATAATATATAAACCTAGCATTTTATTTGTTTTTTGCTTAATTATTTTGCCACGTTAATACTTATCGATTTAATTGTAACTTTTAGCGTTTTAGTTTGTATACTTTGTTTATATCTTTTGAAACGCAGATATATAATACGTATATATGTTTTGAATAAAACGTGTATATGTTTTGTTAAAAATATAAAAATGTATAAACATGTTAAAAAATATGAAATGTAAAATAAGTAAGCTGAAAATATACAAGAGAATTAAAATAATCTAATTTAAAAAAATAATAAAATCATATTTTATTAAATTAACATTTAAATTTCAAAAACAAAAAAAAATAATGAAATTGATTAAAACCATGACTAATTAATACTATAGTGACCAAACTTGAATTTGAGAATAATGGTAAAATCGTCATTTAGAAGAATTCAATAGATAGAGGGATCAATTCTGCAATTAAATAGTGTTTTGAGAGACCATTTATGTAATTTTTAAAGACCAGTGACAAATTCCATAGTTTTGAGGAAACCACAGAGACCATTTCTGTAATTTACTCAAAATAATAATAATTTGTACACAACATTTTTTTTGTAGTACACAATAATGTATAATATATTATACATGATTACAAATCTATCAAATATTTCTTTTTGTATATATCATTTGAACATATGCATATTGTTTCAATATACATTTTTACATGAAATAGAATTTCTTTTTATCGTAATTAACTTCAAATAATGTGAACTAGTATATTATAATGCACTTTTAAACATGTGTATATTGCATTACTATATGAAATTAAAAATTTTACCTTAATTAACACGTACATTTAATATGAGACTTTATGATAACTCAACCCTATAAATTGAAATTAAAATTTTTACCTTAATTAACACATACATTAATTAACGCGTATATTTAATAAATTCTTATTGACTGAATAAAAGGAATAACATTAAACATACCAACAAGGCAACCATTTATAAGTTAGGTATAAAAGTTGTAAGTATCACATGACACTTGAATAAAATGTCATTGGTTTGACAATAATATGTCATGTGTAGTTTACTATTTTTATTAATAATGGATTAATTAGTAAAATGAATTAGTTAATAATGATAATTTAACGTTATCATCTTTAAGGTATTTTATATATGCATATTTTAAATCATGAGTGTAAATTCTAAAGATGATATATCAAGCAATGTACGTGGTTTACACTAGTTAATAACAATTAAATAAAAATCAATTTAGAAACTAAAAGTAAGATAAAGTATAGTTAAAAAACTATTCAGTTAATTAAACTCTTTTAACAATTTGTGTACTTTACTTTTTCTTAAGGGTTAATATTGAAAAAAATCCTACGAATTTTCATGTAATTATTGATTAAATCACTGAACTTTTTTTCCGATTATTTAAGTCTCTAAACAAAGTTAGTCATTTTCAAAACTATATATTTTAACCTGCTACCTGCTTAACATGTAAAACAATTAGGTTTCTCGAATAGTTTATCGTTTAAAAAAACCAATTTTCTCTTCTAATTTTCACGATTAAGTCAATCTACTTCCATTTTTTCTAGTTCAGGTCACTGTTCCGTATGCCGGTTAGTGACCTGCTAAACAGGTCAAATATACAGTTTTGAATAAGACAAAACTTGTCTACGGACATAAACACTCGGGAAAAAAATACAGTGACTTAATCGACAAATTTATGAAAGTTTGTAGGGTTTTTTCAATATTAACCATTTTCTTAATGTAAAAGTTGTAAACAAAAAATAAAGATGGAGTGAGAAGGAGTAGAATTTTTTTATCGTAATTAACTTCGAATGATGTGAACGAGTCTATTATAATGCACTTTCGAACATGTGTATATTGCATTACTATATGAAATTAAAATTTTTACCTTAATTAACACGTAGATTTAATATGAGACTTTATGAAAACTCAACCCTATAAATTGACATTAAAATTTTTACCTTAATTAACACGGACCTTAATTAACGCGTGCATTTAATAATTTCTTATTGACTGAATAAAGGGAATAGCATTAAACATATCAGCAAGGCAATCATTTATAAATTAGGGATAGAAATCAATTTAAAATTATTTTCACAATAATTTGATAAATCATAATGTCAATATCTAGCCTCATTATCATTGTGATTCTCTTCTTGGTTCCAACAATTTCATCTAGTCATACAAACAATGCCAATGCTAGTTCTAATTATTGTTTGACTGTACCATGGCATGTGCTTATTACCAATGATCTTCCTGGTGATCAATTAAAAGTTCATGTTAACGGAGATGATACTGCCATAGATGCTTCCCTTAATGTTGGGGATAACTACAATTGGAACTTTTGTCCATTTGGTGATCCGATATATGGTGACTTTACTTGGGGTTCAAAACAGAAGACTGTGTGTAACATCCTCAAATTTAATATAATATAAAACTACTAATAATACACTTAATCAATAATTGAGTGATTTATTTATGTTAATCGATACGTAAGAATTGATTTTTATAATCAATTAAAGAGAAAATGCATGTTAATATTATTTTACAAAAAAAAAAACTATATATAAATAAATGAGACTTATATGTATTGAGTTAGTTGAACTCAGACATTGTTATAATATCCTCAAATTTAAAATATTACTTATAACCCATTTAAATTCCAAATGAATTATAGTTTAATGTTTAATTATAAATATTAAGAGGATTATGAGCCACACGCCTTGTTCACTTGTATACTATGCTTTAAACCTTGTAATCCTTGCTCCATGTGATTGAGTATAAGTACTAAAGCTACAAGTACAAGTGATTAAGCACATGTATGAAAGGAAATAGGAAGTTGTGGCTAAAGTTTGAACAAGGAAACTTGAGGGGGGCCTTATGTAAGATTGTTGGCCAATTGAGGGTAAATATAACCCCCAATCGACAGCCCTTTTCCCTTCTTCATCACTTCCATTTTCCTGCATATTCACACACACATAAGAAATCCATTAGGGCTAAGAAAGCTTTGGTCAAAACTCATTTGGAATCTGACATAGTTGAGCAAATCAAACACAAATGCCCTTTTGCACATGGTGATAGAAATGAGTTTCTTTATCTTTGATTTCGAGACCTTTGACCGTCTTTCCCAGAGCATCAATTGATAGTATTCGGCCTGTTCAGCTTTGATAACATTTGTAAGTTCCATAAGTAGGCGTCGGCTGAAGGATCCAGGCTTCTTTCTGAATACCATTTTAAATCTTTCTTCAATGTACGGATTCTGAAACCGCTCCGGGGGAAACTTCTGCAGGAATTCTTTAAGGCCTTGAACGAGGGGTTCTTCGATTTCGTCCTTTTTGGCTTCAAGAAGCTTTATGATAGTCCCCCGCCGTTCTTGTCGCATTTTCTCCTTTTCTTCCTGAGGCAGTGTTTGAACCTTTCCTTTTGTATAATGGTCCACCCAGAATAAATCATCTTTCCTGTATATACCAGGTCCTTCTGGAGTTTCATCAAAGTAGTTGACCCTTTTGGTTTGGGAGGTACCTGGAAGTTGGGTTTGTTGGACTGGAGGAGGGCTTGGGGATCTTGGAGGGCTAAGGACAATATGAGATTCTTTTTGTGACTGGGGAGCTTGGATTGATGAAAGGATTTCTTCTTGATGGGCTCGTGGTGGTGAGTTCAGGAAGTCAAAGGAAGAGGATGAAGATTTTTTCGTTGGAGATTCAGGCTCAGGCTTAGGAATAAGTAAGGGTTCGTTGTCGTCGATGTCAGAATCTGAATCAGAAACCAAGATGATTTCAACTTTCTCGTGAGCTTCCTCAAATTCTACCATAGCTGTCATTGGATCCAGTGGAGCTGGACCCTCGACCATGGGCTCGTCTTCTATTGAGAGATATTCCTGAGCCTCATTTCCCTGTTCCCCTGAACCCTTGAATTCTGACCCCTCAGCGGTCTCTGCTCCCCCTATATACATGACGGGTTCCTTATGTTGAACCTTTCGCCTTTTCTCCCCCTCATGACGATCAGGGTCGTCCTGATCGTCATGTTTTCTCTTTGGTGCCTCTGCTTGAGTGCGGCACTGGAGTTCTATAACAGCCGACTCTAGGCGATCCATTCTTGAATTCAGCTGTTCTTGGACTTGCAAAATGAGGCGGTTAAGTGCATCAATTTTGTCTGACAACTCTGAAATCTGAGTTTGAACTGAATGGGAACCTGGTGGGGGGCCAGCTTCGGAAGCGACACCCTTACCCTTGATTAGTGAGAGTAGGGCGGTGTGACGTTCCTCGGCGGCTTCCCTTTGGGCGTCCAGGTCAGCACGGGTAATCACGCCGGCAGCACGTAAAGCTGCCGTTAGCATCTCCAGATTGATTGGGAGATGGCCGGAAGTGGATGGCGTTGATGGAGCCACTTCCGGTCTTCCTTCCGTCATCTCTGGCTCCTGAATAGGATGCGCAGATCTGGAAGTTTGAGGAGCTGCCACGAAGGCAGCTCTTGGGGATGCCACGGAGGCATCGTGCTGTGTCTGTGTTATGGGGGATGGAATCATGATGGAATGAAGGGCGGTCACTTGGGGAGGAGTGTGACCTCTTTCAACACCGCCACTCTCCGAATGAGAGGGCGATGGAGTATGTGGTAGAACCCCGTGAAATGAAGTGGTTTCCCTTTGAGGGGAAACCAAGTGGGTGGTGGGGGTGAGTTCGACCGTTGGACGGACGGTCTTATAGAGAGGAGTCCGGCTTATAGGGCTTAGTTCACCCTCAGATTGTATCTCCCTCGCTCTCACGACAGAGACGGCTCTTTCTGAATCCGCCGTCTCTGCCGTCTCACCTCCTGCTTCCTCCCTTACATTCAAAGTCTCCCCCTCACCCATACCCAGAGGTTGCTGAACATCCACCCTAACTCCCTCATGCTCACTCAAACTTGCCTCACCTTCGGATTGGTTAGTCTCAGACGATTCCGACTGAGACTCATCCGGATAACTCTCCTTAATATATGCCCTTACCCGCTCCATGCCCCTTGACCTCATTAGTAGAGACAGAGGTATTTTCATTACTGGCACTGTCGGGGCCCCCTTTGGCAGAGTTAACTTCTATATCGCCACGGTGGGGTAGACGTCTGCCTCCGGACGCTCATGGATATCATCGTCTTGGTCCATTGCATATTGTATTATGAGCTGTAGAAATCGCTGTAGAGGAATATACTTTCTGCCCTTCTTTGTGCTCCTCTCTACATGGACTCTTCGTAATTCTTCGAATAAGAAAGTAGCATAGTCCACGTGTCGGTCAAAGGCAAAGCCTGTGAACATGGCTAGTACCTGAGCCGACGCTGAGTCATGTCCGGAATGCTTGGCGGTGAAGCATTTGTTAAGCACATCAAACAGTATCCGCCAGTGGGATTGAAGGTTCTTTGTGCGAAAGTCTGATGGTTTAGAAAGAGGCCGTCATAACCCAGAGTTTGAATCTCAGCTAGGGTTTCAGTGACGGAGGGGTTGGGATCGAAAATTCGCGGGTGGGAAGGCAGAATTCAGCTGGTAGGTGAAGGATGTGACGGATAGAAGATATAGTTACTTTGACTGGAACACAGTCAATGGTGGATGTGAAATGAGGTTCGGGGTCAGACAGATATTTTAGCCTGTTCCAGAATTGTTGGAGATAGAACTGGGGAACAGCTATGGCTGTGGATAAGGCATAGTAGATGGGATGGCGAGTGAGGATGTCGAATGCTAGGGTTTGGGGTTCTTTAGTGAGGATGGAAACGTCGAGTTGTCAGTTATGTGGAATGAACTCGACAAACTCGGCGCTGGGGAGAATGGATTCTTCTGGGAGTTGGACGTTGTTGTTTGGAATGGGGGAATGGGGTACGGTGAGAATAACTGTGGGTTCCATCATCCTGCAAAGTGCAACAGAGTTAGAATAATAAGACTTGAGATGATAATGCATTGATGTGAAGTCTAGATGAGTGTGAAATAGAAACTGTCTGATCTGTTTAGCATCGGGTCTTTATTAGTAGAATAAAGTTCTACTAAGAAAGTCCAAAGTCAATCGTTAAGAGACCGATGTTAAATAAGACCTTTTCACTCAAACACTAATCCTAAAACTCTAATCAATGGTGCACTGTGATGAAAATATTTTTGTATTTTTTTTTAAGTTATATAAAAATGCAAAAATGGAAAAAATGAAAAATTTGTTAAAAAAATGCTAAGTGTTGGATTTCGGATGCTCCGAATTCGGATGAACAGTGTCACCAAATTCGGATCAGGCCGAAATCCGGATGATGCATGATTGGTGAGTGGGGGGGTCCGAATTCGGATGAGGTGACAGTAGGGACCGAATTCGAATGATGGTCCGAAGTACATGATATGGAAAGAATACAGGTCCGAAATCGGATGGAACATGAAGTTGATCCGAATTCGGATGGGGACCGAATTTGAAGTATGCAATGATATAGAACGGACTTGATTTCGGATGGTATCCAGAATTCGGATGGGTACCGAATTCGGATATCATCCGAATTCGGATGAACAGTAGCAAACTTTCTTAGACTAAATTCAAAGTTTTGAAATGTTTTGGCATTATAATGATGGTCCGAATTCGGATCAACAGTGGTCATCCGAGTTCAAATGGACTGCGGTCCGAATTAGGATTTTAAACTCTGAAATTTATGAAAATTAGTCTAAGTGGGGGCATCCGAATTCGGGTGTTGGTCCGAATTCGGATCTACAGTGGACATCCGAAGTGCATGTGTGCAGTTAATGTGTTCATGCAAAATTTAAACGTGAACAGTGAAATGTGACGAAAATGCATGAAATTAAAGATCCTATACTACAATCACATAATGAACATTTTATCTAACTACAACTAAGTATAACTAACACATTAAAGTAACAAAAATGAGCAAAAACCGAAATGGAAAACTAATAAGGATTTGAAAATCAAACACTCAATTTAAGAAGTTAAATGCTGAAATAAAGTTAGAAATATGTTACCTTATAGTGCCGAAGATGAAAAAATGCAAGAAAAATGAAGGAAAAAGATGGTCCAAAAGCTTGAATCAACGGTGATGGAGGTTGTGGGCGGTGGGTTGAGCGACGGGAGAAAGAAGAAGAAGAAGAGAAGAAATATCTTGAAAGAGAAGATATTGACCGGTTGACCAGCTATTTAAGGTCGACCGGGTCGGGTCGGAGCAGGGGATCCGCGCTCAACTGAAACTTGGGCCGCCGGATCCATTACTCAACACACACACACCAGTTAACCATTTGGGCTTTAATTGAAAATAACTAAAGAGCAAACATTTAAAAACTTCGGCCCAAAAATACACTCTTTTTTGTATTTTTCTTTGAATCAAACAAACAAACTGAGACAACAAAAATATTTTTGGTGTTTTCATTGATCTTTTAAAATAACATAAAATAAAATAAAGTAAACTAAAAGATTTTTGGCTTTTTGATAAATTTGAAAGTTAAAATCTTTTTGATTTTCTGACCTATTGAATTAAGCTTAAAATTAAATAAAACTATGACCAACCTAAAATTTAAAATTAAACTACAAACAAATTAAAAAGAAACACAGAGTTATAAAAAAATTAAAATCCTAACTATACTCCCCCTCAAATAAATACCTGTTATTTTCCTTTTCTTTTTCAGATTTAAACTTGACAACCCTTTTTAGCCTTACAAACACAGACAAACCTGGATATTGTTTGCATCCCACTTCGTGATGAACAATTCACACAGCAATTTGTCAGGATCATTAATTATTAAAAATATACACAGATAAGGAAATATTGAGTTTCAATTTTGTGACACAAACCTTAAATTTAAATAACAGATATTTTCTAAAATAAAGGAATTTCAATCATGATAGATTGAAATAGAATTATTTAAAACAATATCTGATATTTAATTGGAAGGCGGGTTCAACATGCCGATATGGGATACTAAAAACTGAAAACGAGATTCGTCTAAAGCTTTAGTAAATATATCCGCAAGTTGATATTCCGTGCCAACAAAATACAACTCAATGGTCCTGGGCTGTGTGCACAGAAGCCAAACGTGTCGGTTTAAGCACAACCGACAAGCAAAAGAACGGGTCCTAGTCTAAGGTAACTAGAAGCCATTTCTCTGAAGCACGGGTCTTGATCAGAAGTAACCAAGAACCATCTGCATTAAGATCATGCAACCTTGGGTACCCACCTCAATATGGGTCCGTTTTTGTTAGGATTTCCATATTTATATGGCACGTGTACAGTTTTAGAATCCCAACTAGCAATTGTGTGTGGTCCGGATGCACAACCCTTTGGAATCCATTGAAGATTGGATTTATTGGGTTTTGGAACCTTAGGCGCTGAAATTGCATTTGGTTTTTGTCTTTTTGAGACCTTTTTGACCGTTGCTTTGGTTTTGGGCCTTGGCAACGGACAAATCTCAATTTTGTTTGAGGCCGATGATGCACTATTTTTTGTTTTCTTTTTCCGAATACGTTTAACAGGATATGGCACGAAAGCATTCATTTCAGGAACCTGTCGTCTATATCGAGTTGGACACAGATTAAATAAATCACTGAAAGAGTACTTTAACGGAACAACAGAATTCGGTACAACATTACAAGCATTGTCACACACATTGTTACATAAATTGTCTTTAGAGATTACAGACATCCTATCTCTAGTAACAAATTCATTTGGCATTAAAGCCTTCTTCACAAAAAAACTTGTAAAATCCAGCATGGTGGTTTTTGGGACTCTCCTTATATGATCTGTAGGAACAAAACGATTAGAGTCAGTAAGCATGGAAGATTTAGACTTGACAGAATTTTCTTTTTGGTGGTGAGTGGGTTTCTTAAAAGACTTGGATTTGATCTGAGTCTTTTTAGGAACCTCATTTTTGGAAACTTTTGAACACTCACCTTTGAAAATGACAGAAGAAGTTTCAGCTTTAGCCTTACCTTTATCTGATGACACACATGGAATTTTTATGGAATGAGAAAGTGTTTGTTCTTTTGAAAGATCTTTCAATTTTTGTGAAGCCATTTCAAAATTTTCTCTGTAGATAGTAACTTCCACAGATTGTTGAAAAGATTGATTTACCAATTCTTCTTCTCACTTAAGAAGAGCATGTTGAAGATCAAGTACTTTCTCTTGAGACGACTTCAATTCCTTTTCTAAAACAGTGATTTGTTGTTGAAGAACTTTTGCAGGAATATAAAGTTGAGGAGTTGATTTTACGGTTTCAGTTTTCAATTCAGCTTCTGAATAAGTTAACAAGAGATCTTCCTCTAAAGTGGGTACTCTAGAAGAATAACTCTCGTTAAGTTCTTCATATTGAAAAGAAATTTCTTTATCTTTACGAGCGACACGTTTCTCATTTTCTTGGTTTAAACTTCTTTTGATGACTCAAAGAAGAAAGATTTAAGACCGGCTCCCATATAAATCATGTCATAAAATACAGGTAAAACATTTTGTGCTTTTTCCAGATATTTAGGATTATTAAAACCAATTCCTTGTTTAGATTGGTAAAACCTAGTTTCTTTGGGCTGATTTAAATGGATAGTTTGTTCTGTTTGACCCCTTTTTAAAAATGCATCGTCAAGGGTCTTTATTCTTAAGTACAAACTTATCCTTTTTTCTTCAATCATTTTGTATTTTTCTAAACTGTCTATATTTTCCATATTTACCACATCTAATTGTTTTGTAAGAACAGAAATTTCTTCTTTTAAAGAGAGTTTTTCTTTTGAAAGCGTTTCTATGCAAGATTCAAGGTATATATTCCTATCCTGAACATCTACTTTTTCTATTAACATCTGTTTTATAACATTATGATTATTTAACCACTTTGAATGATATAATTCAGATGATTCTTTCAAAGTTTGAGCTTGATGTTCAGCCTGAACACACCTTGCAGTTTCAGCATTTAATCTAGCTTGTAGATCAAGTATATGTGTGTGCAGTGTACATTCATTATCTACAAATAATTTATTTACATATGCAGGAATGTAACAGGAATATACCTCATTGGACTCAGAACCGGATGTGGAGCATTCGGGATCGTTGGTTGTAGCCATCAGACATGCTGGTGGATTTTTCAGTGTCTCCCCCTCAGCAGCATGATCTGAATTTTCAACAGTGAAAACAGCACAGTTCTCCAACCCCATACGATCAACCATGTAACAATTCTTGCCCTTGTCATCCTCGTCTTCAGAATCTTCAGCATCCCAGTAATCTTCCTGGGCGACGAGGGCTAACGCATTCGTTCTCTTCTTGGCGGCCTCAAGCTTTCTCTCGTAGTATGGGACGTCTCTGTCGAAATTGTTCTTACATTCCCTAGCAAAGTGGCCCGGTTTGCCACACTTGTAGCAGAGACATTCATCCGCGGCCTTCGGCTCATCTGCTCTCGGCCTTTCCTCTTTTCTTTCCGCCGGCCTCTTATCGGCCCGGCGATGCTCTCGGCTGTCATCACGTCTCCTGTCCCTTTGTTCGGGCTCTCTCCTCTCATCCCTGCGGTCATCCCGACGATCATCCCTTCGATCGTCCCGCCTGTCGTCCCTGCGATCATCACGCCTATCATCTCGCCTTTCATAACGGCGTTCATCTCGATAGTCGCGTCTATCGTCATATCTGCGATCATCCCTATCATCCGGTAGTCATCCCGGCGATAATCATCGCGTCGTTCATCCCGTCTGTCATATGAGTACCTCCGAGGACCGGTGTCATAACAGAGTTGGTTGTTAGTCTTGTTCGAGAACCGTCGCTGTTGGAGATGGTTGGTCCACAAGGCTATCTGTTCCTGTATCGAAGCTTCTTCCTCATCATAGACCTCACGCGGAGGAGAAGCATACCTGTACTGCGACGACGAAGAACCTGGAGCAAAGGATGGTGTCGGAATCTGCGTGTTAGTGATCAAAGCTAGAGAATCATTTGGTTTCAACCCGGTGTTGGCTGATAGCAGAAGAGAGGCCAATTGATTTGCCATCAGCTTTTGTTGATCCACATCCCCTTGATACTTCTTGAGCTCCTTAAAGACGACATTAATTGAAACCTCAGGGATGTTCAAGACTCGTTTCGTGGCCCGACAAGCAAGCTGCCATTCGGGGGCTAAGGCTGCAAAGAACTGGATGTTGATATCATCCCTATCCTTCTTGATGTGCAGTTTGTTCAACTCGTTAAGGACTGCACAGAACCTGGTGAAAGTGGCTATGCAGAGATTCCCCGTCTTTGGCGCGGAATTCCGTAAACTTAGCCTTTGCCTCCTCGATTTTGGCACGATCATCGAGATCTGCCCCCAGCATTTGGACTTCCAGCTCGTCCCACATTTCTTTTGCAGACATTTTGCTGTCTACACCAACCAGAATATCAGTGGGGAGGGCTTGATAGATCAGATAATCTGCCCTCTTGTCAGCGTGCTGTCGGTCTCTCTCGGCGTCATTTGCCGATTCTCTTTCAACCTTAGAAGCTTGGACAGGGGGGGGGGGGGTCAGCCTCAGGTCGGGCTGCTATCTCCCGATAGTAGATTACGGGTCCTTCGGATATGGACTGAAGCATCAAATTCCCGAGCGGTTGCATTCCAACGAACTTAAGGAACCGGGATTTCCATTGTTCGTACTCATCGGGATAGAGAACTGGTGGTCTGTTCTCAGATCCGATTACGAGAGCGTCGCGAGACATTATGATGATGGGTGCTGATTAAAAATGAAGATCTTAGAGGTGGAAACTGGACACGGATGGGCTGGACTTAATACCAAATAGATCTGAATTAGGATGGAAGATGAATTCGGATGAACAGTGTTTCGGATGGCTAGAACCGAATTCGGATAGGTTGAATTTCGGATGGAGGAACCGAATTCGGATGGGAATAATTTGGACGGATGGAGCAATTCGGATATCTACCAAGTTCGGGTAAACAATACTTCGGATGGGCTATGGTCCGAATGAGGTGCGAATTCTGATGGGTGCCTATTTCGGATGAACAGTGATGCGGGTGGGAACCTAATTCGGATGGAACTAAGGAACCGAATTCGGATGGACAGTGGATGGTCCGAAATTGATGTGGTCCGAAAGTTGAAAAGATTTTAATACAAGTCCCAAATGGAAAAATGGAAAGTCTGATCTGAACTTCGGATGGTCCAAAGTTCGGATGGGACCGAAGTGGGGTCCGAAATAGGCTGATGGGGGGGGGTCCGAAATTCACCTAAATATGGTCCGAATTTGACCGAAGTGAGGTCCGAATTAGGGTGATGGGTGGTCCGAAGTGCAACAGTAAGGGATCCGAAATACAACAGGTTTTTTTAAGTTTTCTAAGGCAGAACTGAGCAGAATTCGATTTTTTTCAGTTTTAAAGCCTAAAAAACAGTTTTAAATGATTTATAAACTATTTTAAACACTTTTGGTAATTTAAAATAACCTAAAAACACTTAAAAACAACATATAACAAGCTAAAAACCCAAAAAAAAAAAACATATTTTCAAACTTAATGAAATGGCTGATTCTTGATGATTTTAACGGAGATATGGAACTTAATGAGCTTAAAATCAGTATAAGATGATAATGTGATGATTATGAGACTATAATAACACAAGAAACACGGAAAAACAGAGGTAAAGGAAGATCTAACTGGGTGGAAAATGAAGAACACGAAGAACACACTAAAAACCCAGCAGAATCCGAATATTTCAGTTGAAATCCACCTCTCTGAGCTCTGATACCAATTGTAAGTTGTATTCCCGTATATATTTCAGCACCTTTAATGTTTCTTATCAAACACAAGAAGAATCAATGCTCAATAATTGTGTAATAATGAAGAAGACAAAGAGAATGTTGGGAGAAAAAAGTGGCGGCTGGTTCTCTATTTCTCAAATGTCAACCGTCTATATTACATAGAGAAACCCTCGGAGCTATTATAGCTCCATTTAATTAAGTATTACATCTTGGCAACTTTGGCCCCTTGACTATTACAAAGAAACAAACTACATGGAATTAAATACAAGACTAAATATAAAGACAATAATTATTACAAAACAACTCCTATGATCGAAATAAAATATCTAACACTTTTCGTTGTTGGACTTATAAAATCTTGTTTTTTGAAAAAAAAACAATGAAAATATAATAACCCGGATAAAATTTAAGTGAAAAATATAACTGTTTGTATGGGTAAAATATCTTTACACGTGGCAAGCGCCCATTCAAAGAAGGAATTCACCAATAGCAAAATCCTCATACCTCTGAATCATTAACAGTTTGTCTTGTATGTCTTGTATATAAGACAAAGGGGACAAACAGCCGCTAACGCGGATGAGAGAGAAAGATCTTATTGGTCCTCAGTCACACTCGTACTCCATGCCCTAATATTGACCTCTTGTCTTTATTTGGGAGCGTCACTTGTCCGCTAATTCGAACCAATGAGGAAATAAGGAGTGAAGGTATAAATACCCCTTTCTCTCTTCATTCTAAAGGTAAGCACCAGAAATATTACTTTCTCCCATATTCATTCTCCTTATCGCAAACTCACATACCCCCACTATGATTGACATGAGCGTTGGAGGTGCCTCACAGGGGTTCTCCCCCTGTGTTGCACACTGATCTTTTCTTTGTATTTTTGTTCTAGGAATTCTCAAGAAGACCAGGGATCGGAAAGGAGCTGGAAAGGGGGAAAAACGTCCAAACAAATGGCTCCATCCATGGGACCGACTGGATTTACACCGGTTCTCGCATTCTAAATCCATTTATCTCTTTGTTAATAGACTAAGAAAACCTTCGAACCCAGCTCTTTGCAAAGAATCACATGAGTTACTAGAAAATGCTACCTGTAACGAACTCTCCTTTGACCACCCCATCAACCACCCATGACTCCGTTGCTCCTTTATTAAAACCATCACCTGCTAACTCGCTACAAACCCTGAGGCCTTTTGTGATCGAAGAAAACTCTATTAACAACCCTATAAATCTCCCCCTGAACCCATCGTTTATCAAGCAGAACTATGAACAACTACAGGCCCCGGTGGCCCGAGAAGCTGAAAGAAGATATAATCTTACAGGGGTACGAGTGTGTCTGTATCCCTACGTGGAGGGGGAAGCGACCTCTATAACATCATGTGGACTCCATGAAGTATCCTCCTTCTTTTCCCCCCGAAGCAATCCAGACAGCTTCTGAGAGGAGAAGAGCTTTGCCTAGTTATTCTCACGTAGACAACATGTTTACAGCAGTCACAATCATCCCTTTAGGAGGAGGAGAGAGAAGTTTACCCTCCCCCCTCCGCTGTCAAGCTCTTACAAGTCAGCCGGAGGAAGCAGTCAATCAACCACAACAGTTGGAACAACGGGTCTTTTGTAAGTACTTTTCGTTGTTGGACTTATAAAATCTTGTTTTTTGAAAAAAACAATGAAAATATAATAACTCGGATAAAATTTAAGTGAAAAATATAACATTGGTGTTTTGGTTTAAAATGTTATTCAAATTGTATTTATAAATAAATTATTATTACTATTATTTTCAGTTTTTGTCATTTATTTTAAATATAAGTTGTGTATTATGATATATATGATTTTGTTAAACTTTATTTTTTATGTTTTAATGTTGTATCAATGTAATAATTCAACGTTATAATCTTTAAAATATTTTTATGTATGCAGTTTTTAACGAGTGTTAATTCTAAAGATGATATATCAAGCAATGTACATGGTTTACACTAGTTAATAACAATTGAATAAAAATCATTTTAGAGACTAAAAGTAAGATAAAGTATAGTTAAAAAACTATTCAGTTAATTAAATTCTTTTAACAATTTGTGTGTAGTTTACTTTTTCTTAATATAAAAGTTGTAAACCAACAATAAAGATGGCGTGAGAAGGAGTAGGGTTTTTTTTTTTTATTAAAGAAAATACTTCGATAAATTCTTAAAGTTAAATTGTTTAGGAAATAAAATTTATAGGCACTGTTTATTATGAAAAGGGTTAATATTGAAAAAGCTCCACGGACTTTCATGTAATTATTGATTAAGTCATTAAGCTTTTTTTTCGAGTGTTTAAGTCCCTAAACAAATTTTGTCTTATTCAAAACTATATATTTTTAACATGCTACCTGTTTAACAGGTAAAACAGTTAGTTTCTCGAATAATTTATTATAAAAAAACCAATTTTCTTTTCCAATTTTCACGATTAAGTCACTGGACTTTCTTTTTTATTGTTTAGGTCACTATACCGTTAATATATAGTTTTGAATAAGCCAAAATTGTCTAGAGACTTAAACACTCTTGTAAAAAAAGTATGATGACTTAATCGATAAATTCATGAAAGTTCGTAGGGTTTTTTCATTATTAACCCTTATGAAAAACAAACATCTTTTTTTTAAACTTTTTTATGGCATAGTCTCTACATATTATTTTCTGTCAGTAAAATATTTAAATTATTTATCTTCGAAAATAGAAAAATAAGATTTAAAATAGGTAAATTTTTAATACCAGGAAAAATAAATGACTTGAAAATTTTAATGATAAGATATAATACGCAGGGTCGATCTTGACTATTTTAGTGTCCTGGGTAAAATTGAAGAAAAACGCATTTCTAAAAATTTTAAAATGCAATGTACTTTTTTTAAAATAGGTTTGGCCAAACAAGAAAAATTGTCTTTTTAAAAATATAACATGTTATTATTAAAAGATTTTGGTCACATATTGGGCTAAAAAATTAAATAAAAATACACGTATTGACCTAATATATAACATATTGGACTAAAAAAATGTTGTCCCTTCATGACTTGATGCCCTGGGCGGGTAGCCTACGTCCCCCCCCCCCCCCCCCCCCCAGGGCCGGCCCTGATAATACGAAAGAACTAAACCGTAAAAAATGTGTTTTTCTTGTAATAAATCCTTAAAAGTACAATTATTAGAATATTAAGTTATAATTTTTTAAAGTCTTTAATATATGAAATTGTGAATAACTATTGTAATGTAACTTAACCAGTCGCAAATCACGATTTTTCTTGTTGTTAGTCAATGTTTAAATTAATCTGAATACCGAAACCAGAAGTCGAAAACTAAATGACCCGTAAACGGTAAACCTATTGATATAAATTTAATTACAGTCTAACATTAATCAAGTCAATAAAGGTAACTTTATTGGATTTAGAGTTAAAATTATTGACGTAATAGTTTATTTGTCCAGTCAGTAATTTTTTATAGAAATGATAGCTTATATTTTATCTACCGTAATACTATTTTATGCAATTGAAAATGTTTTTAGATAATATAGTGCCGTTTTGTACAATTAAAAAATAACTAAGCATTTTTAGTTATTAAAAGTATATGTCAGATAAAAACTAAACTATCATTTAGTAGAAAGAATTACTGATTAGCAAAGAAACTGACATGTCTATATTTCAATCCGATAATATTACTCGATTGATTTAAGTTGAAAATAAATTACTTTTAATTAAAAAAAAACGAGTATGTTATCTTAATAGAATAAAATTAACAATTAATTATCTATTGACGTAATTATTCATATCTTTACACAATGAAGTAAATGTTGATAATATCGCAATGAATGCAATGTTGATAATATCGAAATGAATGCTACTTCTTCACATTTATTAGATCAATGAATGCTTTTTTTTTTCACATTTATTACGTCAATGAATGCTATTTTTTACATTTATTATAGAGTTAATATTTGAAAATTTCAATTATAATTTTTCACGATTAAGTTTATAATTTTTTTTAGAGTTAATTACAAAAATGGTCCTTGTGGTTTTTATCAAATTTTGGATTTGGTCCCTGAACTTTCAATTTTGCAAAATCGGTCATTATAATCAAGGTTTACTTTCAAATTAGTCCATTATCCATCCACTTTTATTTAAATGCCCATTTTGCCCTTGTTTATATTTACACTTTTGACTCTTTAATTACAAATCATTACCAACTCTTTATTTTAATAAAACAAATAGATATAAAAAGTAATAAAAATATTAATATTCTTAATTAATTGGAAACAAAAACAACAATATTTTTTTCCAGATTTTTTTTATTATTATTAGTTTTAGTTTTTGTATGTTTTATATATATATCTAATCTTTTAATCTGTATGCGTCATTTTGTTTATATTATATATAGTTTTAATAAATTTTCAAATTTTAATCAATTTTATAACTTTAAAAAACTTTTGCAATTTTATTGTTTGTTTTTTGTTTCGAAAAACAAGTTTTTATTTAGTCTGTGTAATTTTATATATATATATATATATATATATATATATATATATATATATATATATATATATATATATATATATATATATATATATATTCGGTTAAATTGAAAATCAAAATGATTTGTTGTTCTATTCATTTAAAAAAGTTAAAAAGTGAAATAATTCGTCACTTTTTGAATTGGAAAATTTTACATATTGATCGTTTTCTTCGTTTGGTTAAATTAAAAATCGGAGTTCGTATTTTTTTCGGAGCGAAAACATTTAAAATTAAACCAGTTGGTGTTATTTTCAACGGTTAAATTTAAGATCGAAATGGTTCGTTGTTTTTTCCGAACGAAAAATTTAAAACTAAAATGGTTGACCGTTTTTGCGTTTGGTTAAATTAAAAATCAAAATTTTTATTTGTTTTAATTTAAAAAAAACATTAAAACTAGATTAAGTGGTTGTTTTTTCCATTTAGTTAAATTGACAACCGAAATGGTTTGTCATTTTTTCCAAACAAAAACATTTAAAATCAATATGATGAACCATTTCAATTTTCGAGCGAAATGGTTAACTAAATGGAAAAAAAGACCAACCAATCTAATTTTAAGTGTTTTCGATGGAAAAAAACGAACAACCATTTTAATATTTAATTTAACCAAACGTAATAAACAAATAATCTAATTTTCAATGTTTTTAGCAGAAAAATTACTAACAATTCCGATTTCCAATTTAGAGAAACGAAAAATGATGAACCAATTTAATTCGAAATATTTTCGTTCTAAAAATGGTATATTATATATACCATAAAAAATACAAAATATAAAGTATAAAATTGCGAAACGAAATTAGAATTATTCGAAATGTTTTATTGTATTTGTTTTTTTTGTTTCTAATTGATTAATAACATTAATACTTTTATTATATTTTTATATCTATTTGTTTTATTAAAAGAGTTGTTAATAATTTGTAAATAAAAGGCTCAAATGTATAAATATAAACAAGGGCAAAATGGGTATTTTAATTAAAATTAATGGATAAGGGACCAATCTTGAAAGTAAACCTTGATGATAATGACCAATTTTGCAAAATTATAAGTTTAGGGACCAAATCCAAAATTTGATACAAACCACAGGGACCAATTTTGTAATTAACTCTTTTTTTTACTATTGTTTAAGTTCTTAAATTATTTTTGTCTTATTCAAAAGTGCATATAAGGGATGAAATATTAATACCGAATCTGACGGGCAAAACCGAAAACCAATCTAATCGGGGTGGGTTTCCCCGAACCCGGATATTTTTTTCGTTATCATTTGATAAGGATATTAATTTAATTTAATATTAGTATTGTAATTTTAAAAACATTGACGTTTTAAGCTTAAATTATGAATCATGTCGTTAAATTTCATATTATTGATTTATAAATGGGTTTTCCAGATTCCCCGTGGGTTTCCAGAAACTCACGTACCCGATGGAGATCCTCGTTTAATACTCGCAATTTTTTTAAATGGAGATGGAATTTCTACTCTCCGGCCCGAAACCGCCCCGTTGTCATCCCAATGTTAGACCCGTTTGACCGGTTACTAACAAACTAAGTAACCTTAGTTTTTCATTTGATTAAGAGTAAATTACAAAAATGGTCCCTGTGGTTTGGTCGAAATTATGGATATGGTCTCTGGTCTTTAAAAATTACATAAATTGTCCCTCAAAACACTATTTACTTGCTAAAATGGTCAACCCACTTTCTCTTAACTTTTTT
The DNA here is from genome assembly GCA_020465985.1 of Centrapalus pauciflorus. Taxonomy (NCBI): domain Eukaryota; kingdom Viridiplantae; phylum Streptophyta; class Magnoliopsida; order Asterales; family Asteraceae; genus Centrapalus; species Centrapalus pauciflorus. The sequence continues at coordinate 29,942 of JAANYP010002324.1, read as the reverse complement.
TAAATGACAGTTTTTGCCATTTGTCAATAACAGTTTGGTCCCTCAACTATGTCATTTATTTTCAATTTTAGTCCCTTTTATAAATTTTCACCTTTCTTTAAATTTATTAATATTATTATTTATACATTTTTATTTTTAAATATATTTATGTTATAATATATATTGATTATTTATTTATTATAAATTATCGTTATTATAATATTTATTTTATTTAAGTTACTTTTCTTTTATATATTCAATTTAATTATTAAAAATTTAATTATCTTATGTTTCATTTGATAAAATATATATACATTTTTGTCTTTTTTATGTTTCTATCGGACTATTTCATTACATTAATATATTTTAATTTAATTATATTTTTTTAAAAAATATATAAACTAAGGATTTAATGATTTAAATATTTTTATATTAATATGTTTGGATTCAAATTTAGTATTTTATTTATTTTTATTTTATTATTTCCTAACATTGATACGTTTCTATTAAAACTTAGTAGTTTATTCATTTTGTTTTAATTATTTCGTTAGTTACTACATTTCGAATTAATTATAATTTCTAATAAAAATATGTAGACTTCACATTTTATTCATTTTCATTTAATATTTATTTAAGTTTCTAATTTCTGACTTAATTTTGAAGAAAAATATATAAACATAATATTTTATTCATTTTAACTTAAATATATGTAAGGTTAATACATTTCTAATTAAATATAACTTTTAAGTAAAATATATAAACTTAATATAAACATTTGTTTTGATTTAACGGAACGTATACGTTTTGGATTATATACTTTGACAGATGCATTTGGTTTGTATACTTTGTAATTAAATCGGACATATTAATCAAACAAAATAATCAGAATAAAATGAATAAAGTAGTAGTGTAAATTAAAATGTGTTATAACAAAAATATTTAAATCAATATGAATAAAATCCTAAAATAAATAGAAAAAAGCGATAGCACAAGTGCGAATATACGTAACAAAATAATTAAATTAAAATGTCTCAATGTTTATACTTTTCTCATAAAAATTAATAATTAAATAAAAATATATTAACATAATTAAATATTTATATGAAAATGTATAAAAGACAAAAGTGTATAAATATTTTTACAAATAAAACACAAGATAATCTAAATTTTAATAAATAAATCTGATATATAAAAAAGACGTAAGTTAAATAAATTTAAGTATTCAAATTAAGATAATTCTAATAATAAAACAAATGAATTTTAAGAAATAAAAATATAATAATAATTAGTTTTTTAAATTAACATTTTTAAATTTAAACATAAACTAAAAATTTATGTAAAGGACTAAAGTTGAAATTGAATTTCATAGTTAAGGGACCAAATATGTTATTGAGAAAAGGACAAAATCGTCATTTAGAAAAAGTTATGAGAAAGAGAGATCATTTTTGCAAGTAAATAGTGTTTTGAGGGACCATTTATGCAATTTTTAAAGACCAGTGACTGTATCCATAATTTCAACCATACCATAGGGACCATTTCTGTAATTTACTCTTTGATTAATGTTGCAAATATCCCACAATCTTTTCATATTTTAGTGAATAATTCCCTATACTTTTTAGTTTATTAGTTGTGTTTTCCGGCTAATCCGGTAAACGATAAAAAATATATACTTTTAAATAAGACAAACATAATTTAGAGACTTAAAAAGTAGTAAAAAAGTTCATGTACTTAATTAAAATATTAGAAAAATTGATTGGGTTTTTCAATATTAACGCTTTATTATATGATGATTAGCCTATAAAATTAAGTATTTACTAAATGATGTTTAGCTTATGATAACGTAATTAATAATATCTTCAGAAAACTAAGTATTTACTAAAGGTATAAAAAAAATATATTTTCAAGAATGAATGTAGGTACGTAGTAGCATTTAACATATATACGCACCACCAAGTATAAATAAAGAATAAAAATCAATTTATTGATAATATTTGCAAGAACTTAGAACTCCATAATGTCAATGCATTGTGTGGTGATTATTGCAACTCTCTTATTCATGCCAACATTTTCATCTGCACAAAAAGCCGGCGACTCCATTTTTCAATGTGCTTTTACTGTATTATGGCATATGTTTGTCACTAGCGATATTCCTGGTGAAACATTACAACTTTATATCAAGGGAACTGATATTGATGACAATATTCCTCTATCTTTTGGGAACACGTTCGATTGGTACTTTTGTCCGCATGGGAAACCAACTTATGGTACATTCACCTGGGGTTCAAAGAATCAAACTTTGGCATTGTATAATTGGCAAATTAGGAATTTTTGTATGCATTTTAAACTTGTTACTCAACACTGTTACTGGTTAGTCAGATCAGAAGGAATTTATGTGTCCAGAAAAAACTCACCTTTTCCGAATTCAGACTGGCATTTAGAAAGTTCTTGGAATTAATATGTTGTAATTAACCTTTTATGTTGTTCTACAACATATATTACATATATTAATTAATTAAGCATAATAAAAGTTACTCTTAACTCCATGTATTGGTGAAAGTTGCCATTTTAAGTTGTCGGTGTTTGATATTTTTGTAATTTTTAAGTTATTTTCATCATATTCATGACGTTGATTATTGTATCTTTTATTACGAAGACAAAAAGATATGGAAGAGGGAGACGACAATGGTTATGACGATGTAGGTGTCGATATTTGTTGCATCGGTGGCGGTTCAAGGGGTGGTGCCTGCTGTGGTGGTGGCAGAGGTGGCGGCACATGTGGTGGCGGCGGCGGTCCAGGCGGTGGTGGTGGCGGACTATTGAAATTATAGGTTCAAAATTTTAAAATGATCTAGTTAAATTAAATTTGCTTGATTATAGGATTTCTAAATTTAATGATTATTTGATTTCCTTATTTAAAATAGATTATGTTTTAGAATAAAATAAATTTAGTTTTCCTGAATTACCCTTAATGAAGATTGTGATGCAGTGAAGGACCCTAATATATATGGAGGTTTTGGATTCACATTGGTTTTCCATTAATATATATACATAGGGAGAGACTCTTTTAAAAACCTCAAAAATGGTTAAAACCTAAGAACCTTTTAGAACATTTGGATCAAAAGGGTATTTTTGGAAGAAAAAAAATATTATCTTTCTCTCTCCACCTTTTTTATTGTATGCATCTCTTTTTCACTTTCTCTCTCTTACTTTTTTTCATTTTCATTTTCTCAAATTGATTTTAGTATTAAAAAAAATGTTTTTTATAGAAAAAAATAATTTTTTTCTATATAGAAAATTATTTAATTGTTAAAAAATTAATGTATTCTATATGCAAATATTATGTGTCTATATAGAATGTTATATTATTCTATATCTTTTTATGTAGATTAACATTATTATTCATAATCTATGTAGAATGTTATGTTTATTATATATTTCATATATTTTTATGTTTATTATACATTTCTATTTTCTTTTTAGAGTAAAGGACATTTTTGGTCCCTGTGGTTTGATGGTTTATCCGGATTCAGTCCCTTAACCATAATAAGGTCAAATTTCATCTCTATTTTACTAATTTTGTGCCCTTTTAGTCCCTCGTCCGTTAAACTTAATGACACAACCGTTAAATTTGTAAGAATGACATTTTTACCCTTTTCATTGAGACGTTTTTAGTCCCTATGGTTTTATTATTTACCCATTTATAGTCCAACATTTATTTTATTTTATTTTATCTTTATAATACCCTTTTATTATTCATAGATATACTTAATTCATTATAAACACACTTATTTTATTTATAAATATAGTTATGTTTTAATATTTATTTACATTTACTATTGTTCGTATTTTATTTAAAATTTAACTTTTATTTTAATTTAAATATATATTTCTTTACTAATTTATTTAAAGTTCATCTTCTTTATTAATTTTAATTTTTATAATACTATTGTTGACATTTATATATGTAATTTTGTTTGTTTTGTTTAAGTAAATATAATATCGTCGATATTTTTTCTCTCCAAAGTCACTATTTCTTCAAGTATCTTCCAACCTAATCAATTATCGACACATAAGTTATACTATATGTGTTGGATATATATATATATATATATATATATATATATATATATATATATATGTATATGTATATAATTTATGTGTATATAATTTAATACACATAATGTTTATGTGTATATTATACTACACAACGCACCCGAATGTATCACTCGTAAAATTATTTTTTTTGAAATTTTTTTTTCACAAACATGTTTTAATTGACATTACACAGATAATATGTGAATTTCACGCAAATTCGAACACTCTAAGTGCATGAAATCACGCATCACATATATGCAAAATTATGTAAGTGTGCATTCACATCATTTTTTAGGAGCTAGAAGATGTGAATGTATGTGAAATTTACATATAATCTTCATAATGTTAATTAAAACATGTTTATGAAATAAATAATAAAAAAAAAATTTTTTAAAGGTGGTAGCTTCTGGTGCGCTGTATAAGTAGTGGTACTCTCTCGAACCATATATATATATATATATATATATATATATATATATATATATATATATATATATGTGTGTGTGTGTGTGTGTGTGTGTGTGTGTGTGTGTGTGTGTGTGCGCGCGCGCGCGCGCGTTATATTTTCAAGTATCTTCCAATGTCATTATTTCTTCTAGTATATTCACATATGTATATAATTTATGTGTCGATAATTGATTAGGTTGGAAGATATTTGAAGAAATAGTGACTTTGGAGAGGAAAAATATCGACGATATTATATTTACTTAAACACAACTAACAAAATTACATATATAAATGTCAACAATAATATTATAAAAATTAACATTAATAAAGAAGATGAACTTTAAATAAATTAGTAAAGAAAATATATAATTTTAATTAAAATAAAATTTAAATTTTAAATAAAATACGAACAATAGTAAATGTAAATAAAATATTAAAATTTAAGTATATTTATAAATAAAATAAGTGTGTTTATAATAAATTAAGTATATCTATAAATAATATAATTATAAAGATAAAATAAAATAAAAAATGTTGGACTATAAACGGGTAAATAATAAAACCATAAGGACTAAAAACGTCTCAATGAAAAGGGTAAAAATGTCATTCTTACAAATTTAACGATTGTATAATTAAGTTTAACGGACGATGGACTAAAAGGGCACAAAATTAGCAAAATAGGGATGAAATTTGACCTTATTAAGGTTAAGGGACTGAATCCGGGTAAACCATCAAACCACAAGGACCAAAAATGTCCTTTACTCTTCTTTTTATGTAGATTAACATTATTATTCATTGTGTTTTTGGTATATTTTATATCAGTTGCATACCAAGTGTTTGATAAAATATCTAAATGAAATCTTTTTTTTTGTTTCAATGTGTTTTTGGTATATTTTATCATTTAATCTACGTAGAATATATGATACTTGAGATTCTACACGACATTCTACGTAGATTGCATGACATTCTACGTAGATTGCATGCCATTCTACGTAGATTGTATGTCATTCTACGTAGATTGAATGACATTTTACGTAGATTGCATGACATTCTAGTAGATTGTACATAGAATATGTTCGTCGATACTATACATAGAATATGACAGATTCATTTTCCATGTTTTATAATGAAGATTATTCATAAGATATTAGATTTATAATGATTGTAATAGTTATTAGATGTTTACATGATAATCTACGTAGATTGCATGATAATCTACATAGAATATAATACAAGACTACTTGTAAAAAATCACACATAATCTATGTAGAATGTTATGTTTCTTATATATTTCATATATTTTTATGTTTCTTATATAATTCTATAGCTTTTTCTGTAGATTAACATTACTATTCAATGTGTTTTAGAATATTTTATATCAGTTGCATACCAAATGTTTGATAAAATGTCTAAATGAAATCTTCTTTTTTTGTTTCAATGTGTTTTTGGTATATTTTATCATGTAATCTACGTAGAATATATGATACTTGACATTCTATCTGACATTTTACGTAGATTGCATGACATTCTACGTAGAATATATGATACTTGACATTCTATCCGACATTCTACGTAGATTGCATGACATTCTACGTAGATTGTACATAGATTGCGTTCGTCGATGCTCTACATAGATTATGATAGATTCATCGTAGATTGTACATAGATTGCATGACATTCTAAGAACCTCAAAGATTGTAAAAACTTAGAACCTTTTAGAGCCCTTGGATCAAAATGGTATTTTTGGAATCAAAAAATAATATTCTTTCTCTTTCCACCTTTTTATTGTATCATCTCTTTTTCACTTTCTCTCTCTTATTTTTTTTTCATTCTCATTTTCTTTTTCTTTTATGAAAATTGATTTTAATAGTAAAAAACGTTTTTTATAAAAAAAATTATTTTTTCTATATAGAAAATTATTTAATTATTAAAAAATTAACGTATTCTATATAAAAATATTATGTGTCTATATAGAATATTATATAATTTTATATTTTTTTATGTAGATTAACATTAATGTTCATAATTTATGTAGAATGTTATGTTTCTTATAAATTTCATATATTTTTATGTTCATTATACATTTCTATATATTTTTATGTAGATTAACATTATTATTCAATGTGTTTTTTTATATATTTTATATCAGTTGCATACCAAGTGATTGATAAATATATAAAATGTCTAAATGAAATCTTCTTTTTTTGTTTCAATGTGTTTTTGGTATATTTTATCATGTAATCTACGTAGAATAGATGATACTTGACATTCTACACGACATTCTACGTAGATTGTACGTAGAATATGTTCGTCGATACTCTGCATAGAATATGATAGATTCGTTTTCCATGTTTTATAATGAAGATTATTTGTAAGATATTAGATTTATAATGAATGTAATGATTATTAGATGTTTTACATGATAATCTATGTAGATTACATGATAATTTACATAGAATATAATACAAGACTATTTGTAAAAAATCACACATAATCTATATAGAATGTTATGTTTCGTATATATTTCATATATTTTTATGTTTTTTTATACATTTTTATATCTTTTGATGTAGATTAACATTACTATTCAATGACTTTTTGGTATATTTTATATCAGTTGCATACCAATTGTTTGATAAAATGTCTAAATGAAATCTTCTTCTTTTTGTTTCAATGTGTTTTTGACATATTCTATCATTTAATCTACGTTGAATATATGATACCTGACATTTTACACGACATTCTACGTAGATTACATGTCATTCGACGTAGATTATACATAGAATATGTTCGTTAACATATTCTAGATAGAAAAAAATATTGTATATAAACATTCTATATAGACACATAATATTTTTATATAAAATACGTTAATTTTTTAGCAATTAAATAATTTTCTATATTGGAAAAAATATTTTTTTTATAAAAAACGTTTTTTTTACTATAAAAATCAATTCTCATGAACGAAAAATAATATGAAGATGAAAATGAAAAAAAATAAGAGAGAAAAAACAGATTTTTTTCTTCCAAAAGTACCATTTTCACACTTTTTCAAGATTCCCCACTATCAAAGTTCTAAATAATTACAAAATTGTCATCCAATATATCAACCATTGATTCCATTTATCCAAATACTATAAAAGGTTATTAAGTTCTCACAATATTTATGGTTCTTAAAAGAACCCTTCCCTATATATATATATATATATATATATATATATATATATATATATATATATATATATATATATATATATGTGTGTGTGTGTGTGTGTGTGTGTATAGAGATAGGATTATTGCAGAAACTAAATTTAGTGTAAAACTGTAGAACCAATATCGCCCATAGATTAGATTCTTTTAATGCTATTGATTAAAAAAACTGGGTGTGGAATTAGTGAAAAAAGATTGGTTTTATTGATATATTACGTGTTCATTTTTCGTAATTTTTTTTTGCCCAGACCACTATGAAATATAGCATGACGAGACCATTCAACATCAAAGTAATACTTTGTATCGTATATTCAACGTCGAAGTAATACCTAATATCATATATATATATATATATATATATATATATATATATATATATATGCAACACTGCATATACATTCAATATTAAAATAGTCAAAACTAGTAGTAAAACATGGCGGAATTAACGAAACCGGTCATGATATATTATTTTCGAAAAAATTTTAAGTGTTTATTTTTCGTAAAAAATTTTTATCCAGACGACGATTTCATATATCATATCGAGATCCGTCAACAAATTATTTTTTTTTGTATATATCATTTGAACATCTGCATATTGTTTCAATATACATTTTTACATGAAATAGGATTTCTTTTTATCATAATTAACTTCAAATGATGTGAACTAGTCTATTATAATACACTTTTAAACATGTGTATATTGCATTACTATATGAAATTAAAAATTTAACCTTAATTAACACGTACATTTAATATGAGACTTTACGAAAACTCAACCCTATAAATTGAAATTAAAAATTTTACCTTAATTAACACATACCTTAATTTACGCGTATATTTAAAAATTTCTTATTGACTGAATAAAGGGAATAGCATTGAACATACCAGCAAGGCAACCATTTATAAATTAGGTATGAAAGTTGTAAATATCACATAACACTTGAATAAAAATTTATTGGTTTAACAATGATATGTCATGTGTATTGTGTAGTTTACTATTTTTATTATTAATGAATTATTAGTAAAATGAATTAGTTAATAATGATAATTTTTTGTTATCAACTTTAAGGTATTTTTATATAGGGTTGGGATCACATAAGAACCCTTCAATTCCGTGAGAACATGAGAACCCTCCAAAAACCACAAATTTAAACATCAAATGCACAAATTTAAAATTAAATTTGTAACTTAAAGCCATTATTAGTTTTCAATATTAATAAATATCATAATCTAACATTAAAATTATCTTTAAAATGTAAATTCATCTTTACACTAAATGCACAAATTTGAACATTAAATGCATAAAATTTATCAAATGCATGTGATGTGTATTGTGTAGTTTACTATATTTATTATTAATGAATTATTAGTAAAATTAATTAGTTAATAATGATAATTTAATGTTATCATCTTTAAGGAATTTTTATATATGTATTTTTTAAATGATGAGTCTTAATTCTAAAGATGATATATCAAGCAATGTACGTGGTTTACACTAGTTAATAACAATGGAATAAAAATCAATTTAGAAACTAAAAGTAAGATAAAGTATACTTAAAAAACTATTCAGTTAACTAAATTCTTTTAACAATTTGTGTACTTTACTTTTTCTTAAGGGTTAATATTGAAAAAACCCTACGGATTTTCATGTAATTATCGATTAATTCACTGAACTTTTTTTTCTGGAGTGGAATTGGGCCTCGAAAATTGCCCGTAACTTTTCTAGAAATGTAGATCTCTTTTCAAGCTTCGATTTGACGTATGGTAGGCCTTCTAACGATGTTCCAGTCAAAAGTTATGGTCAATTTAAGCAGCAAAGGTCAAATAGTCAAGAGTATAATGAAACTCGAATGAATAAGGACTCAACTCGAATATGTAATGATCAAACTCGAATGATGAAGTATCAAACTCGAAAAAAGAATCACCAAACTCGAATGAAGAAGTATAAAACTCAAATGATTGAGTGTGAAACTCGAATGAGAAAGGATTCAACTCGAATAACCCTTGAACTTTCTCGAATGAAATAGAAATCAATTCGAATTACAAAGAAGTTAAACTCGATCAAAGCTTCATGAAACTCGGTCAATGAAGTATGAAACTCGAATAACAATGGATAAAACTCGGTCAAAGAAGTATGAAACTCGAATAACAATGGATGAAACTCGGTCAAAGCATTGATAAAACTCGGTCAAAGCTTCATAAAACTCGAATAAAGCTATCATAAAACTCGAATAAAGCTTTAATAAAACTCGAATAAAGCTTTAATAAAACTCGAATAAAGCTTTCATAAAACTCGAATGCCTTCTTTATAAAACTCGAATGACACTATGAATTTAGTTATGCCCGAGTTTTATCATTTTTCAACAAAAACAAGATCAGATTCAAACTTTTTTCAACAAAAATCCATGAATTGATCTCAAATTGATTTCGAAGGTTCGTTTTAATAGCAGAAACAACTTTTGTGAAATCATTTTGGCTAATTCTTGATTAAAAACCAAAAATCGACCAAAAACCTCAAGAACACACACTTTTTCAAAAAATCTGAAATTTCTCAATTAAATTCTGTGTGTTTTGAGATAATATTTTATGTTTATATCATCAGATTCGCCTTTAAATTTCACACCTTCGATCCAAAATTCAGATCATTTCATCCAAAAAATCAAAATCCTCAATTGATTTTTAGATTTTCAAAAAAATGAATATAACAGTGTTCTAAAAAAAAACGATTTCAGATTCAAAATTGACTCAAATTCAGCCATATTAGGCTCTGATACCAATTGTGAATTCAAATTTCATGCAATTCAATCAACAATGAACAATTCATATGAACAATTAACAATCAAACACAATATATTGAATGATTAAAGAGAGAAATATTACATTGAGTTCTTGGCTATCTTGGACAACAATCTTCTTCTCTCTCTACTGTTCTAACCGTATGTTTTTTGTGTAATCTTCGATTCATCCTCTTATAACAGCACACATACACTCCTATTTATACACAATACAAAGTATTGAGGATTTACACAAACAACCCCTGAACTTTTACAATAAAATTGATTACAACTCTATATAAATTTGTACCCAACACATTCTTATTACATATATATCATTCTAAACCTTTAAATCTTACATATATATCCAAATGCTATTTTAAATTTAGTTACATCATTTAAAAATATTAAATATCATTTTTTTAATTAATTTATTATTGAATTAAATTAGAAAACAATATTTCTTTATTTTTCTAATTTATTTTTGTGGGAATCTAAGATGGTAGCTTAGGTATTCAAAATTTTTTTAAATGATAAAATAAATTTAAAATAGTCATTTGGATATATATATATATATATATATATATATATATATATATATATATATATATATATATATATATATATATATATATATATATATATATATATATATATATATATATATATGAGATTTAAAGATTTAGAAGGATATATATATGTAATAAGAAATTTTACAAGCATATATGCGTAATAATTAAAGTTTACAAGGATTAATATGAAATTCTCTCATTCTTCTATGTCATAAAATATGTCAACATGAGTATCATAATCGGTTTGTATCAATTTTTAGGTAACTCAATTAACTACTTAATTGAAGCACTTTTAAAAGTTTGACTACTAAATATGCACAAAAAAAAGTACACAACATAAATGTGTACAAACTTAAAAGTTCATAGCTATTTGATGTCATTTTTTCTTGAAAAAACCGTCCACGTAAGGATGGTGACCGGTTGTTGCCGGTTTCCAAGTCACCCAACTACCTAATTGAAACATTTTTGAAAGTTTGACTACCAAATGTGCACAAAAAAAAGTACACTACATAAATGAGTACAAACTCAAAAGTACACAACTATTTGACGCCATTTTCCCTTACTTATATTTTCATTTGTTGGCCAGACCAGAGTAATTTAATCAATGATGGATTTATTTACACCGCATGTTGACTCTATTTTCACCCCATATGATTATGTTTACTAATCATTAATCCATCATTTTAAATCTATTTCTACCCCATTATAAATGATTATGTTTACTAATCATTAACCCATCATTTTAAATCTATTTCTACCCCATACTAATGATTAATTTCTACCCCATAATATTAGATATTAAATTTTTTTAAAAAAAACTTAATATTAAAATACATTAAAATTTAGGGATAATTGCAAAAAAATAACCAACGTTGTACAAACGAATTTATTACATAAAATATTATGACAATAGTCGATTCTTGTACATTTTTCTTTTACATGTCTACAATGTCTCGCAAGACTTGGCATTGGATGCCCCATTTGTCTATTTATACCCCATCATCATTATCATATTATTAAAAATTGAATTTTTAATAAATAATTAGTTACTTTTAACCAATAAAAATTACAAGATTTTTACCTTTTTTGTCAATTAACCATCAACTTTTTAAGTTTTCAATAACCAATCAAATTTTACCCAACTTTTTATTAATTTCAACTTCCAATACAAGAATAACTTTGAACAAAAACACATCAACCATCCCTATTCACAGGTGATGCTAAAAGGACAACTACATTTATAAAAATTAATGAATCAATCGTTACAGATATTAATCATCATCAAATTTCAAAAAAATATAATTAGGAATTTGGGAATCAATAAATGTGATTGACATTGACCGTGGCTTACCTTTCATGTATAAATGTCAACAATAATTATATATCAATAAATGGAGAGGAAAAATATCGACGATATTAAATTTACATAAACACAACTAACAAAAATTACATGTATAAATGTCAACAATAGTATTATAAAACTTATAATTAATAAAGAAGATGAACTTTAAATAAATTAGTAAAGAAAATATATAATCTCAATTAATATAAAAGCTAAATTTTAAATAAAATACGAACAAATATTAAATGTAAATAAAATATTAAAACATAAGTATATTTATAAATAAAAATAAGTGTGTTTATCATGAATTAAATATATCTATAAATAATATAATTATAAAGATAAAATAAAATAAATGTTGGACTATAAATGGGTAAATTATAAAACCAAAGGGACTAAAAACGTCTCAATGAAAAGGGTAAAAATGTCATTCTTACAAATTTAACGGTTGTGTCGTTAAGTTTAACAGATGAGGGATTAAAAGTGCACAAAATTAGCAAAATAGGTATGAAGTTTGACCTTATTAATATTAAGAGCCTGAATCCGGATAAACCATCAAACCACAAGGTCCAAAAATGTCATTTACTCAATTTTTATTACTTTTTTATGCTCTAGTCTGTACATATTATTTTTCATCAGTAAAATTTTTAAATTATTTATCTTTTATCTTTTTCTAGTTTTCAAAAATTTACTTGTTATTATAAGTTATAAACTTATAATCGGTAAAACTGATTTTTGAAAAACAGAAAAATAAGATTAGAATGGGTAAATTTTTAATACCAAAAAAAAAAAAATTGAAAATTTAAGAACTAAACCTTAAAAAAAGTGTTTTTCTCATGATAAATCCTTAAAAGTACAATCATTTGAATATTAAGTTATAATTTTTTAAACTCTTAAATATATGAAATTATGAATAAATACTATAATGTAATTTAGCTTGTTGTCGAAACCAAAAGTGGAAAACTAAATGACCCGTAAACGGTAAACCTATTGATAAATTTAATTAAAGCATAACATCAATCAAGTTAATGAAGGTAACTTTATTGGATTTAGATGTAAAAATTGCTGACGTGATAGTTTCTTTGTCTAGTGAATAATTTTTTTTAGAAATGAATCAATGATAGCTTAGTTGTTATCTACCGTAATACTATTTTATGCAATTGAAAAGGTTTTTAGATAATATAGTGTCATTTGTACAACTTAAAAAATAACTAAGCATTTTTAGTGATTAAAAATATATTTCAGATAAAAACTAAGCTATCATTTTAGTAGAAAGAATAACTGATTAGCAAAGAAACTGGCATGTCTATATTTCAGTCCGATAATATTACTTGATTGGTTTGATTCGAAAAATAAGTTACTTTTAATTAAAAAAAAGGATTAATGTTGAAAAACCCCAATCAACTTTTTTCATTTTCTCAATTAGGGCCCTAAACTTTTTTGCAATTGTTTAAGTCCAGTAAACTTCTATTGTATTCAAATGTATTATATTTTAATTCTAGCTCTTATTGATTTATCTTTACAAAAAGGTTTGACAAGGGTCAACCTTCAGCTTTGGTCCACCACCGGGATCATAGACGGACCTATGTTTTAGCCGTAGATAACAGGGGCAACCGGTCCCCTTGTCAATAAACTCATTTTACAGTGTACTTATTTTATTAAACTTCATTTGTGCAATCATTGATTTTTTATTGGAATTCAAATACATAATAAGTTTTATAACCTCAAATCAAACAAATAAATTTATAGTATAATTACATTTAGGGTTAAATATTATTTTGACTATCCAATATTTAGAGTCACTAAACTATTTTTTGTCCCTGATTAAACTATTTTCTGTATACACATTTAGCCACTAAATGTTTTTTTACCGATTTTACCACTGAAAATTATCTCGATTTGGCCACAAACCATCATACTTTGCACTAATCTAAATATTAGTTTTATTCATTTTTCTCAAAGTGATTAGTAAACTAAAGTTTAGTTTTTTTTTGAACGGCAAAAGAGAAAACTAGCCGGGAGCTTCGGCAATGCCATCACCCCCGAACTAGAAACCCCACAATATATATATATAATAAGAAAAACGCTAGCAAGTAGCTAGCAAATTACACGAACATTACAAAGAAATTAAAACAAGGAAATAGGACTCGAACACCATAACGACCACAACAACGACTTACAATTTGCTCTATATTTAAGCCAAGTAAACAGATTTGCTTGAAATTCATCCTTAATCCACGAAGCAGAAGGTCTCACACCATTGAATACCAAATTATTTCTCGCCTTCCAAATGTACCAAACAAGGCCCCCAATTGCTACTTCCAAGAATTTCCTTTTCTTCATTGAATTTCCATATTCCAGCACCAGGTCCAACAAATTATCCAGAGTTTGATGCTGGAAAATCGAGATCTCACACCACGATAGAAACCAGCGCCATAACTCCATACTGATTGTGCAAGAATAGAATAAGTGTTCCTCCGTCTCTTCCTCCAAATCACAAAAAGGACAGCTCACCACCGGCACATTTATCCCTCTTGAAGAAAGATTGATTCTGGTAGGAATTCTTCTTAGCAGTAGCTTCCAAACAAAACAATTAATTCTAGGCGGCAGCCAATTATTCCAAAAACAGTTATTAATATCTCCTTCATTAGAAAAACTATCAATTAATTCCCTACGAGATTTAACTGAAAAATCCCCAGAATTATCACCATTCCATTTCCAACCATCAGTCCCTGCAGATAACATCACACCACTAAGAAAATCTTCCAATTCAGCAACTTTACTTCCAAGGCCAGCTGCCTGAATATCAACCTTCCAAGCCCAAGAAAAAGAGTACGTCCCAGCTTGATTTTGAACCACCCTCATATTCACAGTGCACGAATTATCAATTTCTAGATCATACAATTCAGGAAACACGCAGCAAAGTGAGGCATTACCCACCAAATATCTCTCCAGAATTTCGTATTCCTTACATCTTTAATTGTACGAGAGAAGAGATCATCAAGATTTATATTATAAGAAGAAAGAGACAAACCTGATTTTACAATGTTCAGCCAAGCTCCATTGCATCTCCTATTTGCCATACTGTAAGCTTCAACACCGTCTGATTTGTGAATGGAAATAATTACCTCTTTCCATAAAGCATTATCTTCAAGTCTAAATCTCCACCACCATTTGGTTAGAAGGGCCAAATTCGCTGCTTTCAGAGAACCAATACCCAGACCCCCATACTTTTTAGGGGCGATAGTTTTCTTCCAATTGACCCACGAGATCTTGGGATTTCCTGATGAAGATGTACCCCAAATGAACCGCCTACAAAGTTTGTCGATCGATTCAATGACCTTCAAGGGAGCCTTATACAATGACATAAAATAAAGAGGCAAGCTTCCAAGTATGGATTTGCATAAAGTTACCCTCCCCCCAAAAGAGATATTCTTTGCCTTCCACATAGATAATTTAGCTTTAATTTTATCTATGACTGGACTCCAATATTTTGCCAAGCCCATATTTGCCCCAATTGTAATTCCCAGATAAGTGAAAGGAGTTTTAGCCTCACCACACCTTATATGCGATGCAAACTGTTGCACTTCACTTTCAATAACGCCAATTCCATACACCCTGCTTTTAGAATAGTTAACTTTAAGCCCAGAAGCCAGATGAAAACAATTGATTATCCGTTTGAGATTCAAGATATTCGAAATTTCCCATTTGCCTATAAACAAAACATCATCAGCGAAGAGCAAGTATGACAGCACCGGTCCATTATTAGGAAGTTTCAAACCCCTAAAAACATTTTTACGTATTGCTTCCATCATAACAACATGAAGACCTTCCATTGCAGTTATAAAGAGAAAAGGGGAAAGAGGATCACCTTGTCTCAGCCCTCGAGATACTTCAAATTCATCAGTTGGAGAGCCATTAATTACACCGAAGCCCGGGCAGATTTTAGGCATCCACTGTAACATCCTCGGATTTTAAATTATTGTAACTGCGGTTTATTAGTTTAAAATTGTAATTTAGGTTGGATTGTATTTTGATTAATTACAAAAGTTAGTTATTTTATTCAGAAATTGATGAATTAAATTATTAAGCTTATATAATTATTATAAAGTGGTTGAGATGATAAAATAAAGATTTAATCTTTATTTAGTGGAATTTAAGAACTTGATTGCTATTTTGAAGAATTATCAAATTATAAAATTTCTTGTTTAATTAATGATAAAGTAGAAAGTTAAGGGGTTGAATGTGTAAAGTTGGAATAAAGAGAAATAAAAAGGATATGTCTTTTTAGTGTTCATACAACACCCACTGCTCACCCTTCTCTCTAGAAAGAAAGAAAACCCACGGTTTCTACATTCTTCCAAATCAAGAAACAAAGAAAACATCAAATTGAAGGCTGAAAATTCAGATTCAAGTTGTGTTGAACAAGCTATAATCGTTACGACAAACGATTTAAGGTAATAATCTCTTAAAATCTCGAATTTTAGGCTTTACAATTCAGTTTTTGGATAAAAACGAGATCTGAAATTTTGGTCCAAAAATGATGATGCATGTTAGATATTATTGTGGGTTTATGTAAATCTAGTGTTGTAGAAGTTGTGTACAAAATTTGGGGTTCTAATTTAAGTTAAATCCTAAGATTTTGAGAAGATTTGTACAAGTTTTGTGTGTTTTTCGTGGGTTCTGTACATGAATTTGATATTACCGAAACCTAGAAAGTGAATACCGAAACCTTTAGGTTTCGGTATGTGTGTATAAGAAGTGTACCGAAACCTCACCTATAAGTGTACTGAAACCCATTAAGGATAGTGAAACCTTTTTTTTTTGAAAGTACCGAAACTAGTTGGGTACCGAAACCATAAAGGTTTCGGTACTGACTACCGAAACTTCCCCCCCCCCCCCCCCCCCCCCCCCACACACTACCGAAACTTTTCCCATATACTGAAACTTACATATGCCTGCTTAATTAGTGAAACCTTTCACGTGCTGAAACTTATAACAGGTACCGAAACCAAGAGGGGGTACCGAAACCATAAAGGTTTCGGTACATATACCGAAACCCACACCCATCTACCGAAACTTTGGATTTAATTCAGAAACTTCTACTTTTTCTGATGCAATAAAAATAAACACACACACACACACATATATATATATATATATATATATATATATATATACATATAAAGGAATATATATATATATATATATTATATATATATATGCATCATTTCGGTTGGGAACATTTTGACAATCTCAAATATTGGAGATTAAAGGAATAAACTTCGAAATAATTTGGACGGGTTAACACAATTAATTGAGAAACTTGGTGAGACTCAATTATTAAACGAGAGATTGATGGTATTATTAAAAGAGAATTTAATTGTAAGTTTCGGGTGTTGGTTCCGAATGTTGTAATAACTTTTATTGGTACAAATTGATGCCAATTTGTTAAAGAACGCGTAATAATGATATGTTTATCATGTGGAAATGTAACAGGTCCCTTGTGGTGTTATTTAACCCACAGTGGGGTACTTGGGGAGTCCGGTTGAAAGTCCGAAGAGAAATAAAATTGCTTAAAGTTTAATAACGCACCCACTGTGAGTACAATAGATTTCGCATGTTTATATTTGTTTTATGTTAGCTTTGCCTGCTGAGACCTGTTGTTTCATTGATTGTTTGGAATTCTACTAACTTGCGTAGATTTAGATGCACATTCTTACTTGTTGCATGTCCTTTCGGTTGTTGTGCATCTAGTGATGGACCGGTGGGTCGCATCAATTACTCTGATGTTACTGCGCTATATGACGCTGGAGCTGATCCCTCCAGGTCCGGTAGGCAGTATGTCATCCCCGATCGTTCGTTGTCTCAGATGGTATGTTTAATGCCGAGCTTTGGGCTCAAAGGGGCTGCGGCTCTGGTCCGTACTTTGTGTACGAAGAGGGTATCCGATGTTGGTCATCGGTGTTACCCTTGGGCTTCATAAAGACTTATAAAATGCGTAATCTGTGTATTCACTAAGCATTCGCTTATCCTTTAGTTGTTGATGTTTTTTACAGGAAAAGGAAAGTCTGCAGCCGGACCGTCTAGCTAGGTCATTTGTTCAAGTGATTGAAGGTTATCTACAAATCAGAGTGGTAATTGAATTATGGGATTGTTTTATATTATGTATTTGGGATGATTGTAATGTACTGAGTATGTAGACTTAGAATTGGAACCTTGTAGCACCGTAGGGTGTTTGAAACAGTTGTAATATTTATTTATGTATTTTATTGCTTCCGCACTTAAATTAAGCTTTCAGATCATTTATGTATTGTTATGTGGTGTATAATCCTGGGTGTTTTGTAAATGGTGGTTGTTGTGGCAAGGGTGTCACACGAGATGGTATCAGAGCAGTAGTTTGAGATTCAAGTGTCCGTGAGGACTTGATCTCAAACATTAGGTAATGATATGTAGTGGTATAAGTAATGATCTGAACTAGGATAGGTTACGATCTAGTAATCATAGGGATTGACTATCATACGGGACAAATGAGTGGTGTCTTTAAACTGATGACATGTTACTAAACAAGTTATATGTTTATATTTTCAGAACATGTCTGGAGGAATGACACCCGAAGAAGCCAGAGAGATGATGCTAGCCATGATGGCTGAGCAGAACAAGATGATTCAGGACCAGTTTCGGGCTCGAGATGAGGCCGATGCTAAGAGAAGAGAGGATAAGAGAAAGAATAAGGAGAAGGAAGGGGGTAACAACGAGGAACGAGATGTGACGTCCTTGTTAATTAATGATATAATTGTAATCTCCAGGATCGACAAACAACCCAATGAATAATCATGATAATTGAAATTGAATACTTAAATTAGAATTAAGCACATCCACACTAAAGCAAGGTAAAGTACATGACTACAGTGATTAAATCTAGCTATTACATCATCAATAATGTTTTAATAGTAACAAATCCCAGCCCCAAAGCTACATTGTCCATATACCAATTAGCTTCTATGGTCACCGAGATAAGAAATGGATTGCTTAAGATGAAGGTCCAGCTACACTCTTGCCTTTGCCTGTAAACAATGTGAGTCAACAGTAAGCTAAATGCCTAGTGAGATAACAGATTATGCATACAACAAATATTTCTTTACAAGCAATGCTTAACCATGGGCAGTGTAAGCCCCATGTATGTGAAAATGGCAGTGAAAGCCTCAATGTGTGTGAAAACCATGCAGTGCAAGCATGGGGTGGCAGTTCAATATGCTGATCGGGGATGTGCCGAACCTGATGGGATACGAGTGGGATGATCAGTCCCCGACAGTGGCCTGCTGTCAGCCCCAGTCCAGGTCGCATCAGATTATGAAGTAATGATCATGCAGTGCAAGCATGATGTAAATAGATGCACTTTCAAATGAACGCAAGCTACATGTGTGTTACATGTCAAGTACGAGTGTGCATCATAACAACAAATCATTTCATGAGTGCCAAATGAAGTATATGAACAACGTGAACATGCCATTGAATGTATAAACATGAATGTAAAAACAATAAATGTTCGAATGATAATCTGCAACTCACAGTGATTGGTATAGTGTGACTTGTCCTGAATCAATGTGTGTTTTGATAACACCACAATGATCTGTAATGTAAGTGTAATAGTGAATTAATGTCAGTAATTGCTTAAAAATTGTATTCTGTAATTTTAAATAAAACCCTAGTTGAATTCGGACCACATCCGAATTCGGATGGTCCGAAATCCGGATGGTCCGAATTGGGTGTTGTCCGAAGTAGAGTGTGTCCGAATTGGGGTGAAGTCCGAAATAGGTGTGGTCCGAAGTCACTGTAGGTCCGAATTAGGTTGGGAGTCCGAATTGGGACGGGATCCGAAATGGGGTAGGACCGAAATGGGGTTGGTCCGAAATCATTGTATATCCGAACTGGGATGATGATCCGAATTCGGATGGATCATCAGTCCGAGTTCATACTTGGTAAAATTCTAACATTTTCCAGAATTATGTTTTTGACCATTTTTGCATGTTTGAGTATCTAAAATTGCAGATATGAACTTATATGCTATTATTTAACTTATATCATAACATTTGTATACCAAAACAACCCATTTGTGTCCATTTTTCTATGTGTCTCGATGAACACACACACTAAAACACACACAATTACAGATTTCATACTTAGGAGTGGATTTTGAATCTGAAATTTGGTATACTACTACATACATACTCGATTTACACATTGCAACAACAATATACAACATGCAATAACTTTTGACATCAAAATCCTATGATTCGGATTTCACAAAAACCGAACCAAAAATCATCAAAAATTGCAAGTTTGGATGAATGTTACCTCAAATCGTTTGTTGCAATGCTTATATTTCCTTATTTGCTATCTGAATCCAACTTTTTGCACTTGAAATTACTGATTCTTGTGTGTGTTCTTGGATGGAGCCGAGAGGAAGAGAGAGTAGAGAGAAAATCGGTTTAGAGAGAGAGAGAGTAGAGAGAGAGTGTGTGGGTGGAAATGAAAGGGTTTTTCCCTTTTTATTTCTATTTTGTCCCAATTGCACATTATACCCCTCAACTTCGTATTTTCTTACTTAACTGATAATGATCAAAATTTGCTTATATTGACATAACATTTCATTAATACAAATAATTTAGTCTTTATAATTGTAAATTACAGATAATTGAAATTTAAGATGTTACAGCATGGGCTCCACCACGCCTATACTTCGTCCGCGAAGTCATGCTGCGCTAAACAAACTTGGGTACTTAGTCTTCATTTCTTCTTCCGATTCCCAAGTGTGATTAGCTCCCTTATGATGCTTCCACTTGACCAGCACCATTCTAATTTCTTTGTTCCGGAGTTTCTTGACTTTTGTTTCCAGTATACACTCCGGCTCATCAACGAACCTTAGCCGTTCGTCAATCTTAATGTCCGAGTGATCAGTCCATGGTTCCCTCTCGGGCACCAGACTCTTTCTTAAGTATCCTACGTGGAAGACCGGGTGAACTCCTGATAATTCTTCCGGCAAGTCCAAATGATAGGACTGATTACCAACTCTTTCTATTATTTTGAAGGGTCCTATGAATCGAGGTGATAACTTTCCTCGCTTTACGAATCTTGTAACACCTTTCATTGGGGATACCTTTAAGTATACCCATTCATCTTTCTGAAATTCTATCGCTTTGTGTCGGCGATCATGATAATTCTTTTGCCGATCTTGTGCCGTTTTCATGTACTGCCGAATGAGTTGTATCTTTTCATTGGTTTCTTGTAGCAAAGCAGGACCGGCTATTGGAGTTTCTCCTGTTTCCCTCCAACAGGTTGGAGTCCTACATTTTATTCCGTATAGAAACTCGAACGGTGCCATCTTGTTAGTGGAATGGTAACTATTGTTGTAGGAGAATTCAACCAATGGGAGGTGCTCGTCCCAGTTACCACCCAAATCCATGACACAGGCTCTGAGCATGTCTTCGAGAGTTAAGATTGTTCTTTCACTTTGCCCGTCCGATTGTGGTCTATATGCAGTACTCATGTTGGTACACCCTGTGTGACGATAGCAGTCTAATCGATTATGATTTAAGTAATATTCTGAGTTAACCAGTATTTTGATATATATGTTTAATATATGTTTGTCTGTTATTGATTGTGTGTTTGAACTTGATGTAACATGTTACAAGAAGTTCAAACATAAAGGTCAAAGATTATGTCAAGCATAAGTTAAAACATAAGTTTCATCACTTAAGTGTTTAAGTGTATAGGCTAGATTCGAATAGGTTAAGGAAGGCATTCGAATCTGTGATAGATTCGAATGTATCCTTAGATTCGAATAGGTTAGATTCGAATCTGTCAGATGGACAGATTCGAATGAGGCCTTAGGCCAGATTCGAGGTTGGCCCACAACAGACTCGAATCAGGGCCTATAATTAGGGATAGACTCGAATCATTAAGTGACTTTTTGCAGAATTCGTGAGGAATTAAGCAAGAGGCGATCTCGAGTTTATCAGCTTGGTGAGTCCCGTTTCGGAGAGAATTAGTACGTAGGATCGTTCGTGTGTCGTTCGTTCAGCGTCTAATAGTCTCCGTGTTTCCGTTGGTTGAGAGTTGTCCGTCTGACCGTCAACGAGGATTCCGCACTCGTTAACGGATCCGCGTCTAGATAGATCTTGCAGTCGTAGACCTTACAAGTGGTATCAGAGCCTACGGAGTGTTCTTGGTGTTCTTCGTGTTCATCAGATACATTCTAGGTTTCTTGACGCTAGTTGGACGGTTTTGCTCTCAAAAACGTGTTTTGAGCTTAGCAAATTCATATTCGGGAAACACTTTGTCGTTTTTCACGTTTTTGGTCGAAATCATTATTTTTCATTTGAAAAATAGTGATTTAATCCGTAAAACGTCAAAAAATCAAAGGGTTAGCCGTTTTTCGAGTTTGCGGCGCTCGAATCTATAGGGGTAATTAGGGTTTTACTTTATTTTTCGAGTCTAACCAAAATACGCTCCTATCGAGTCAATTTCAGTCAGTTTCGAGTCTGTGTTGTTTCGAATCTGTTATTACATTCGAATTGGATCTCGAGTCTATACTGTTTCGAGTTTGTTTCGAGTGTGTTACTGTTTCGAATCTGTGCTTCGATTCTGCTGAATTTCGATTCTATTGTGCCTTCGATTCTAAGGGTGTTCGAATCTATAGTCTCCTTCGAATCTGTCATCACTTCGAATCTAGGGAGTTCCTCGAATCTGACATTATTTCGAATCTACTTGACTTTTAAGACTTAACCGAATTTAATTTCAAAAGATTAAATATTAATTAGATTCGAATCTATCTAGATTCGAATAAGTTAATTTAAATCAGTTTCTAATTAAATTAATTAAGTTCAAATTCAAATTCTTTCAGAAAAGATGTCGAACCTTCAGAAATTCCTTGAAATGGATCACGAAGTCGGGAAGGCTAATGCACCACCTAAGCTGATGAAAGTTGAGGATTACTACTGGTGGAAGGATAGATTCACGGATTTTGTACGATTCAACGACATGCGCATGTGGGTGTGCATTGATGAAGGGTACATTCCACCAGTATCTGAGGTTGAAGGCCGTCAAAAGGTTCTGTCATACCAAATGATGAAAGAGGATGACAAGAAACTGTTTGAAGCTGAAAACAAGGCTTTCTCTATTATCCGAATGGCGTTACCTCAAGATATCTTGCACACATTTCGGACTCAAAGGACGTCGAAAGAGCTTTGGGAGTCTCTTCAGAAACGGTGTGAGGGTAATCCACGGGTACGTAGAAAGCGTACTGAGCTGTTGACCCAACAGTTTGCAATTTTCAAGGCTCTTAAGGATGAACAGCTGGATGATATTATCACACGATTTTATCATCTGATAACAGAGCTTGAAAGTCATGGTATTGAGTATTCTGACACAGACAAGAACAATAAGCTTCTTGATGCCCTACCGGCCAAATGGGCTATGTACGTGGCTATGATTAAGCTGAATGAAGATAAATACTATGCTCAATCGCTGGATGACATCGTGGGAACGTTGAGGGCATATCACTTCGAAATGATAAAAGCTGAGACTGATTACGAGCAAGTCCAAAATCCGGCTATGTATTTTGGAAAGACATCAAAATCATCAGTGACAGCTGATCAGAAGAGTGCTACAGCGTTTTTCACCGGAGAAACGTCATCACCACCAGAGTCCGAAGACTCTCTAAATCGCGCGTTCTTAGGGTTAGGAAGATCGGAAGAACCGCAACCTCAAGTACAACAGGCATCGACCAGTCAGAACTATTCGAAGATGCCAATGAGCGCAAAGTCGGCGGAAGAACATCTGAATCTGCTTGCTTCGTTTGTGGCCGCATACGGAAATTGCGTTCAAGGGAAGATTAATGATCCGGCTCTTTGGGATGAAGACTACGATCAGGTCGACCCTGATGATCTTGAGGAGATGGATCTTAAATGGCAACTGGCCATGGTAACCCAGAGGGTTAAGAGATTCATAAAGAGAACTGGAAGAAATCTACAGATGAATAACAAGGGGATAGGATTTGATAAGTCCAAGGTCAAATGCTACAACTGTCAGGGATTGGGACATTTCGCGAGGGAGTGTCAAAGACCGAAGGTAGAATCATACCAAGGACAGAGTCAGCACCAAGGACAGTACCAAAATCAGTCCCAACAGAGATATCTTCCGAGTTCTTCGTCTGGTCAAGCCAATCTAGCGGGTCTGATATCCAATGTCACCTCTGACAGACAGCTAGATGGTTCTTATGACTGGAGTTCACATCCGGAGTCCAATGCTAGAGCTTTTATGGCTGAAGTTACGGAGAATGGTTGTGAAGAGGATGAGCAGACCACAAGGGAAAACAGTCCGATGTGGGTAGAGAAAGCGAATGATCAGACCGTGCTGGAGTTTGCTGCTCAGATGGCCAACGTGGAATCTGATAACTCTAAGGTTAGTCTTTCTGTTTCTCTATTTCGTGATTTATGTGCTTTATCTGTTAGTTCTAATGATAGGTTAAATCTAGTTTTAGACTCACATAAGACCATAGCTGCTCAAAATGAAAACTTAAAAATAGAAAATGCTAGCCTAAATGACATAAAACAAGATTTGAAAGAAAAGCTTAAGGCTGATGCTCAAGATGTAATCGTTCTAAAAGACAAACTGAGTGAGCAGTGTGTTAGGATAGAACTTATGTATGAGCACGTAGAGGCCTTGACCAAAAGTCTGAAAGACAAGGACATAGAGCTAGCCGAGACCAAGGTTAAGGTAGCCGAGGCAAATAGCAAGCTGGAAAAGTTTAGGAATTCGAGCCTAAACCTAGGGAAAGTCTTAGATGCCCAAAGACCGTCTAAGAAGCCTGTAGGTCTAGGTTTTCACGAAATTCCTCCACCTTTCAATGATAACTATGTGCCTCAACCTCAGGAGAAAACTGACAAGTCAGTAGTTTTAGAGGACCTACCTGAACCTACACCTGAGCCTAAAGTTGAAAATACACCTAAGGTGGACGACTCTACTGTCAAGGTCAAGAAAGTGAAATTTGTGTCTTCCTCCAGTGAAACACCTGCAGGAAAATAGAAAATTTCATGGGCTGACCAGGTCGAAGAGACGGACACTGTAGATGTACCAAAGGCAATAGACACTAGTGAGACACCTAGATCTAAGGGACCAACCAAAAAGTCCATGGATAAGATGTCTTGCTTTCGATGTCACGAGAAAGGGCATGTTGCTTCTCACTGTCCAAATAGGAAAGCAGAACTTACCCCTAAGACAGTGAATCCAACACCTGTTAAGCCCTCACCAAGTGTGGCGAACACTAGTAGTTCTCAGAGTACCGAGAAAACTGTGCAGGCCGCACCAAAACCTGTTGTGAAACAAACACCGGTAAAGGTTGGACCAAAAGAAGTGTGTAGGACAAATTCACCGAATCGTGTCATTAATCAATCTAGGTCAGCACCTCAACAAGTCTATAGGAGCACCACACCTAGCAGGTCACACACTCCAGTTAGGTCACATACTCCTATTAGACAATATGTTCCGGTAAAAGCTCAGGGATCACAGTCTGAAATGCATTATAATAAGACTTATTCTAGAGCATCACAACAAATGCCTACTCAAAGGCAAAGAGTGAATCTAAATCACTCGGCACCAAAACAGAATTCAGTTCAAAGGCCCAAGTCACCTGAAAGGCGAGATGGGTACTTGAAAGAGTTCAAGTATGTGGACGAGAATGGTATTACCAAGTCAGTCATGGCTTGGGTTCCCCGTGATAACTAACCTATTTTTCTTTCATGTGCAGGAGATAACTACCGGTCCAAACAACAAGTGGTTCGTCGACAGTGGTTGCTCCAGGCATATGACGGGGGAAAGAAGTCTTCTCACAGACTTCAAAGGGGGTAATAGGGGATTTGTATCATTCGCGGGCAACAAAGGAGGAAATATCACTGGAACTGGAGAAGTCACTAATGGGACGATTACATTGGATCAAGTTTATCACGTTGATAAATTGGTTCATAATCTCATTAGTGTATCTCAAATCTGTGATAAAAAGAACTCGGTGTTATTTACTGACACTGAGGCGTTAGTGCTAAAGCCGGGATTCAAGATACCTGAAGATTGGATATTGATGCGGGCTCCAAGGAAGAATGACTTGTACATGCTCGACATGAACAAGCCAGATAATTCGATGGGTCCGATCTGCTTACTATCAAAAGCTTCGGAGACGGAATCGGTTTTGTGGCACAGACGCATGGCTCACTTGCACCTAAGGAAAATGAACTACATAACGAAGAGTGGTTTGGTGCAAGGTGTGCCTTTGAAGAGCTTTCAATTTGAAGACAAGTGTCTACCGTGCATGAAGGGCAAGCAACATAAAAAGACACACAAGTCCAAGAAGCTGAATTCCATAACCTCGACATTCGATTTGTTGCATATGGACCTTTTCGGCCCAATCAACAAAAGGAGTATTGGAGGTAGTTGGTTTTGCTTAGTTATCACTGACGATTACTCACGGTTTTCTTGGGTTTTCTTTTTAGGTACGAAGGACGAGACGACTACAAAGCTCATCGGGTTCTTAGACCAAGTGGAGAATTCCTACGGAACAAGGGTTAAACATATTCGTAGTGATAATGGGACTGAATTTAAAAACTCTGTAATTGGTGTATATTGCCTATCAAAGGGCATCATGCATCAATTCAGTGCACCATATGAACCTCAACAGAATGGGGTGGCCGAACGTAAAAACAGAACATTGATTGAGGCTGCAAGGACTATGCTTTCGGATTCAAAGCTTCCTACCATGTTTTGGGGGGGAGGCAGTGAATACCGCGTGCCACATTTTAAATAGAGTCCTTACAGTCAAATCATTGAACAAAACATGTTATGAAATTTTGAATAAAAGGCCACCTAACTTAACTGGATTCGAACCGTTTGGAGTACCATGCACACTTTTAAGGACAAAACATCAACCGAAGTTTGGTGAAAAGGCTGACGAAGGATACTTCCTAGGTTATGTGCCAAACTCACCAAACAAACGGGTTTTTAACAAAACGAGTGGTACTGTGGAGATTGTGTATAATATTGAAGTCACAAGTTTTACACATGAACCCCAAACTGGTCCGGAATGGATATTTGACTATGATAAGTTATTTGAGTCATTTAACATTCCTTTGAATGACACTGCAGGTACAATCGAAAAAGACATGGCGAAGTTGCACCTAAATGACGATGGCCATATTTTTCCAAGGACCACTTTCGAATCTACGTCCGAGCCTACTGCGACTGTAGATAGTTCTCCAGAAGTTGCTAATCCAGAAGAACCTAACACTGAGAATCAGACTCAAGCATCAAGTTCTGCCTCTGAGGAAAACGTCCGTGAGGAAGAAAATATGGAAGCTGAGCCTGTTCCCCCTTTAGGTGAAATAGGATCCAACTTAGGAGATAATCTAAGGGTAGACGAAATAGAGACCTCTAGGATTAACAAGAACCATCCTATAGATAGCATCATAGGAAATCCTAACGAGGATGTGAGGACTCGGAGTAGTGTAAATAACAACACTGTGTTGTTGTCGATGATAAACGACTCCGAGGCATATCATACATGTCTATATTCGTGTTTCATATCGCAAGTAGAGCCCAAAAATGTGCAAATGGCACTAAAGGACAACTCCTGGGTTGAAGCGATGCAGGAAGAACTGTCACAATTTAGGAAACTAGAAGTGTGGGAGTTAGTTCCGTTACCTCGAGGGGAGATTGCAATAGGAACCAAATGGGTTTTTAAGTGCAAGAGAGACGATCGGGGTATAGTCACGCGCAACAAGGCGAGATTAGTTGTAAAGGGTTTCAACCAAGAGGAGGGAATCGATTACAACGAAGTGTTTGCACCAGTAGCAAGGTTAGAAGCAATTAGGTTGTTTTTAGCTTTTGCCTCCTTCAAGGGATTTAAGGTATATCAGTTAGATGTTAAGAGTGCTTTCCTGTATGGGAAAGTGAAGGAGTTGGTGTATGTAGAACAAACGCCCGGGTTTACAGATCCTAAATATCCTGATAGAGTATATCGATTAGATAAGGCTCTTTATGGATTACATCAGGCACCCAGGGCATGGTATGAGACTCTATCCAACCATCTTTTAGAAAATGGCTTTGAGAGGGGTAGGATAGATAGTACTCTTTTTGTGAAGAGAAAGGGAGATCATTTTATCTTGGTACAAGTGTACGTAGATGATATCATTTTTGGATCATCAGACGAACAGATGTGCAAAGATTTCGAGAAGGTGATGAAGTCGAAGTTCGAGATGAGTGCTATGGGGGAGTTGAATTTCTTTTTGGGGTTACAAGTTGACCAGAAGAAGGAAGGCATGTTTATCCATCAGACCAAGTATGTCTATGACATACTGGAACGGTTTGGGATGGAAGGAACAAAGTTGACTGCCCACTTCAGCACGCCGATTCAAGTGAATCACAATCTCGGGCCGGGTACTGATGGTGATACCGATGTGGATCCGACTTTATATCGGGCCATGATTGGGTCACTTATGTATTTAACTGCTTCAAGACCTGATATTATGTTTGCTGTGTGTATTTGTGCTAGGTTTCAAGCGAATCCGAAGGAGATGCATATGAAAGCTGTGAAGCGGATTCTACGATACCTCAAGTCGAAACCAAAGCTGGGACTTTGGTATCATGCGGAGGGAGATCTAGAGTTGGAAGCGTTCACAGATTCTGACTACGGAGGATGCAGCTTGACGCGCAAATCTACGACTGGAGGTTGTCAGTTCCTAGGAGGGAGATTGGTGTCCTGGCAATGCAAGAAACAAACATCGGTAGCCGTGTCAACGTGCGAGGCCGAGTATGTAGCTGCTGGTAGTTGCTGTTCACAGGTTTTGTGGATACAACAACAATTGCGGGATTACGGTTTGGCTTATACTCAAACTCCAATTAGGATAGACAATCAATCTACTATTGCGATAACAAATAATCCAGTTAAACACAGTAAAACAAAGCACATTGACATAAGGCATCATTTTATTCGTGATTGTGCTGAAAAGAATTTGATCAAACTGGTAAAGGTGGCAACTGAAGATAATAATGCTGATTTATTTACAAAAGCGTTTGATAAGTCACGTTTTGAGTATTTAATTCAACTTAATGGAATGCGCAACCCAGAGTAAATTGACCTTAGTAGTATTTTATTTCCTTTTATAGTTGTTATATTTCTTTCTTTTTAGTGTAGTCTGCTAATTTAGGAAAGTTTCTAATTTAGGAAAGTTTCTATTTTTAGTAAGTTTCTATTTTTAGTAAGTTAGTAGATTAGCTTAGTTTAATGCGTTTTGCTATGAAAAAACAAAAGAAAAAAAAAGAGAGAAAATTACAAAAATACAAAAAAAAGAGAATATCAGAAAAGGAGTTAAGTCTTAGATACATAGGTTCAAAGTGACGAAAATTAGCACCGTCGTTACAGATTCTAAGTGTTTAGGCTTTCACACATAATGCAACTAAATCCTAAGTGTTATA
>JAANYP010002323.1:17523-52658 GCA_020465985.1 Centrapalus pauciflorus | reverse complement strand
CAGACTGTTAGTAGATTTTTTGTGTAAAAAGTTCAAGCTGTTAGTTGAGTAAGTTCGAGCTGCCAGAGTTAAAAGTTCAAACTGCTCAAGTTCAAGCTGCTCAACAGTTTAACAACAGAAAGTGCTGAAATTCAGGAAGTGTTTTATATTTGAAGATTCAAACATATCTACTACCAGAGAAATCAGAGTTTCTCAAGGAAACAAATCAGAAGGCTATATATATATATATATATATATATATATATATATATATATATATATATATATATATATATATATATATATATATATATATATATATATATATATATATATAGAATAGGTTTTTCTATTGTAAGTCAGTACGTACAAGTTTTGATTCAATTGTAATTGCTTTCTGATTAAGTTCCTTAAGCCTCTAAGGTTGTAAAACCCTAAGAACAATATGTGTTCTTCGTCTAATCAAACAGATTAGAGGTGATTGTAATCAGTGAGTTTGGCAATACAAAAGATTTGAGTTTGGATTATATTTATGTGTTATTTATTCTGAAAGTTTTTCTTAAAACAATTAAGTGTTATTCCGCAAACTTCTTAATTGGACTTTGATTCAATACAAAGTTATTGGTTTACACTCTGATTTATTCAAACCAGTTAATCTTAGGTGGTGATTTTGATCTTGACAAGTGGTATCAGAGCCACAGGTTTTTCTTTGTTTTCAAAGTCAGAAGCTTTCTTTTAAAATTTTTATTTTTCTGCAATGGAATTTGATAATAGCAGTAGTGGATCTGGGCAAGGACTCAAAGTGCCTATGCTCAAACCCACTGAGTTCGAGATGTGGAAACTCAGTATTCAACAACACATTCAATTTATTGAATATGCCATATGGGAAGCTGTTGAATATCCTCTTGTAGTTGATCCTGAACTAGATGCTGAGGGCAAGCCCATAAAAAGACCTCCAAAGACTGAACTTGAAAGAAAGGCTAGAATGAATGAAGTGAAAGCTCTTACTCACTTACAGATAACCATTCCTAATGCTTATCAACATCAGTTTAAGAAATTCTATACTGCTCATTCTCTTTGGATTGATTTAGAGAAAAGATTTGCTGGCAATGCTAGCACCAAAAGGAATCAAAAAGATCTTTTAAAACAGCAGTATGAAAACTTTTCTGGTGGCAAGAATGAAAACCTTACTCAGATTTTTGACAGGTTTAATAAGTTGATAGGTGAATTGGAGAGTGCCAAAGTCAGCTTGGATCAAGATGAAGTAAACAGAAAATTCCTTAGATCACTTGGTAAAGAGTGGACAGTCTATGCTGCCCAATGGGGAACCGAAGATACTCTTGATGAAATAGAGTTGGATGATCTTTATAACAGCCTGGGAGTGTTTGAAACTGAGATTGAAAATAAAAAGAAATCCTTTTCTTACAATCATAACACTGCTCTGCTGTCATCAACATTAATCGATAATCAAACTGTTGTGATTCCTTTTCAGGTGCTGATGGCAACCCTACTGAAGTTCATTATGACGTTTTTGTTCCAAGTGATGGACTGTTTGCTCTAAATGCTGAAGATTTAGTACAAATCCATCCAGATGATTTAGAAGAGATGCACTTGAAATGGCAGCATGCTATGTTGACTATGAGGGCCAAAAAGATTTCTGAAAAGAACTGGCAGACCAAACTTTCAAGCCAGATCAGAAGGCAAACCAACATTTGATAAATCAAAAGTTGAATGCTTTAAATGCCACAAGCTTGGACACTTTGCCAGAGAATGCAGATCCTAAGGTCAACAACCACCAAGACCCCAGTAAACTAATCAAGATTCATCATCACAAGCTCTTGTCTCTCAAGAGGACAATGTGTTTGACTGGAGTGATCAGACAGAAGAGGAGTTTCCAAATCAAGCTCTTATGGCGGAAACATCTAATGCCACTTCCACTGAACTACCATCTGAGGTAAATACTAAACTTTGCTCTCAAACATGCAAAAATATGGTTAAAAAGTACAGAGATCATAATGAGAGCATGTGCAAAACTCTAGCTAAGATGGAAGAAAGGAGATATGAGTACATGCAGGCTATAGAAGATCTTGAAAAACAGATCAATGACTATAAGGATAATGAGATTCAGATGGGACATGATAGAACATATCATGAGTGGGAGAAAAAGGAACTGAATAAGAAAATAGAGACCCTAAATAAGAAACTAGATGAGGCTGAACAGAAGGTGTTTGAAGCTAACAAGAAAATAGAATCTGTTAATATAGATTTAGGAAGCTTCAAACTGGCAAATCAAAAGCTAGAACACCTAATGGAGATTCAATTTAAAGATAGGGTGAAATCTCAACTCAGTCCCAAAGAAGGTATAGGATACAGAGCCACTCCACTCCCATACAACAACAAATACATTCATCCCATGAGTGAAGTTGCTGATAGGCTTGTTAATGAACCATTAAATGAGACAATGACAACTATAGATCCTATCCTTGAAAACAGTCCTGAATCTAAAGAAGAACTGATTCCAAATGAAGACTGTGAGTGTAAAGAAGTTGAGAGAGAACTCAAAACAATGAGTGCACCTATAGAAACCCCTACTTCCAGTTTCATCAAAACCCCCAGTGAGAAAGGAAAAGAGAAGATGAGTGTATGCAATAATGCTCCACATGTTTCTGTACCTTCTAACTGTAACATTGCATCTTCCTCAAAAACCAATAAAAGGGGTAAGACTGTTCCAATATGCACATGTCAAAAGCATGGTGTCCAAAAGTTTCCCACACAACAGCAGGTAAGGGGAAATCAAAGGAACAAGAACCAGTTATGGTCTAACAAAATTGGTTCTCCAATCAAAATAGTCAAAAGATGTTTCCATTGTGGCAGGAAAAACCATTTGGCCAAAAATTGTTTATATAAACCATCTGTTGCAAAACAGACTGTGGTTCACAAACAGGCAATTGTTCAAAACTCAAAAAATTTAAAGGCCAAACCACCTGCTACACCAGTTCCAAAGAAGATAGTTGACCACAGGTACTTAAAAGTCAACAAAAGACAGCCTACACACCAAAAACAAGTTTTAGCAAAATCCAAAGCAAACATTTAAAAAGGTATGGTGTGTTAAAGGCAAATTCTGAAGCTGTTAGCACTAAAAATCAGTTCAAACTGCTAAGTCTAACACTGAAACTGGTAATGGATCGTCTGAGACTGTTAATGAAAAGGTTGGAAAGAACACCTGGATACCTCATGTCATAACTAAATATTCTTCACCAAATCCACCAGTGGATCTCACTAAGTTTAAAAAGACACAAACAGTGTTTAGTTATGTCAATGCACAAGGACAACCTAAAACCAATTTGGTTTGAGTTTACTCCACTACTAACTAAGCTTTTATGTGTGCAGGGCACCCACAGGACCCAACATAAAACAAGATGACATATGGATAGTGGATGCTCTAGGCACATGACAGGAAATTCTGAATGCCTGTCAAATCTCAAAAGCTTTGAAGGAGGATTTGTTGCATCTGGTGGAAATTCCTAGGGAGGTAAGGTAACATGTAAGGGTACTGTCAAAGCAGGCAATATGATCTTCAATGATGTTTTGTATGTTGAACAGCTGAAGTATAATTTACTAAGTGTGTCTCAAATCTGTGATAAACAAAATATTGTTCTATTCACAGACTCTGAGTGTATTGTCCTTTCAAAAGATTTTAAAATCCCTGAAAATCTTGTTTTACTTAGAACACCAAGGAAGGACAATGTCTACTGTTTGGACACAGATCTTTTGTCAAATCAAATACTTTGAGCTGTTTGATATCCAAAGCATCATCTAATGAGTCTGCTCTATGGCACAGAAGGATGTGTCACATGAACTTCAAATCTATGAATGTTTTAGTCAAAAAGAATTTGGTAAGAGGTTTACCACAAAAGGAGTTCATATGTGATGATCATTGTGTAGCATGCCTCAAAGGCAAGCAACACAAAACTTCTCATAAGACCAAAGAAGTAAATTCAATCTCATCCGCTCTTCATCTTATTCATATAGATCTCTTTGGTCCAACATATGTTTTGAGTTTGAATAAAAGAGCTTACTGTTTAGTCATTGTTGATGATTTCACCAGATTTACGTGGGTTTACTTTCTTAGGACTAAGGATGAAACTGCTGAGCTAGTCAAATCCTTTATCCTTAAGATAGAAAACCAATCAAACTTAAAAGTTAAGGTGATTAGGTCAAACAATGGAACTGAGTTTAAAAATCATATCCTAAACAGTTTTTGTGAGTCTAATGGTATTGCAAAGCAATATAGTGCACCAAGAACACCACAACAAAATGGTGTAGCTGAAAGAAAGAATAGAACTTTGATAGAAGCTGCTAGAACCATGCTAGCTGATTCCAAACTGCCAATGACCTTTTGG
Organism: Centrapalus pauciflorus; assembly: GCA_020465985.1. Classification (NCBI taxonomy): domain Eukaryota; kingdom Viridiplantae; phylum Streptophyta; class Magnoliopsida; order Asterales; family Asteraceae; genus Centrapalus; species Centrapalus pauciflorus. The sequence goes on along the minus strand of JAANYP010002323.1, from coordinate 48,276 downwards.
GCAGAGGCAGTCAATACAGCTTGTTATGTGTTAAATAGGGTTCAAATTGTTCAGTCACAAGGGAAAACTCCATATGAGTTATTCCATCACAGAGTTTCCCTAGTAGCCTTTCTAAAATCTTTTGGTTGTTCATGCACTATTCTTCACACTAAAACTCACTTAGGAAAGTTTGAAAGTAAAGCTGAAGAAGGTTTCTTTGTAGGTTACTCTACTTAAGGCAAAGCCTATAGAGTATATAACAGTGTGTCTAAAACCATTGAAGAAAGTGCCAATGTTGAGTTTAATGAAAACACTGCTAATGTCAAAGGCACTGGTCCTGATTGGTTGTTTGATTTAGATTCACTAACAAATTCTCTGAGCTTTGTTGAGTATTCTGCAGGAACTGATGAAGACAGTGTTGAAGCTGTCAACACAAATTCTCATGCTAATCACACAAACATTAAAGCTGTTGGCACAAAGTTTCAAACTGTTGAAGATTCTGTTAAATGGGATGAGTATACTGTACTACCACTTCTATCCTGTGACCCACCAGGGGTACTGGATGCTCAACATGATACAAATCTAGATTATGAAGTGCCAATCCCAAGTGCTGAAGTAACAGCTCCATCGAATAGGGAAACAGTCCCATCTTCTGATCAAGCTGTCACTGAAGCAGAATCATCAAGTGGTACTGAAGGTGATGATACAAATCTAGGAACATCATTTCAGACAGAAAGAGAACCCACACTCAGGGTTCATAAGTATCATCCTCTCAACCAGATAATGGGAGACCCACGCACACCTGTGCAGACAAGGACAATGGTTCACAAGGAGTCCATTGATGCTGAATCAGCAATTCCTGATTTCAGTCTAGCTGCCTTTGAACATGCATGCTTCATGTCACAATTAGAACCTAATAAGGCATCTGAGGCTCTGAAAGATCCATCTTGGATAGACTCCCGTTGTGCTAGTCACACCCTTTCCCTAGGGGTGAATTTCGACATGTTATTGTCATCAGGGTCCATATATGTGTTCACAGTTCTTGAAAAAGTTTAGTTTTTGTAACAGTTATAGTCTAGGTACTAATGCAACCTAGTTCACTATAACTATGGCTCTGATACCAATCTGTCACATCCCGTTACCCCGGTTGGCAACGAAGCGTGACATCGCGGAAGCGTAACCATAATCATAACGAACGACCACTATATGGACGTTTTCAAAAATACATTGATTTAACTTCAAATATAAATATTGTTTTACATAACCAAAATACAGCGTAAGTAGTTCTTAAAATACCAAGATTTAAATACACAATTTAGTTTATCCGGAAAGATGCAAGTAGATCTCCGAGTTTGAAAATGATGCGACTCCAAAATGAACGGAGGCCTTGGAATACTTCCGATAAATGTGCATGTCTCAGTCTCCTGAAAATACATGCTAAAATACGTCAACAAATTGTTGGTGAGCTCATAAGTTTACGCGAAAAGACCAATTGTATGGACATTATCAGATGAGTTGAATTTATAAAGCATAAATTACGTGTATGTATTACATAAACCATCATGCAACCGAAGCTTAATTAAATGAGTTTGCCTTGTGCAGTATTCCCATACGTAATACCGTGTGTTGAATATATATGCACCCGCTGTTAGCCGAGCCGAACTAACCCGGATGGGGGACATGACTCCCGATAGATCTATCCACAATATATTCGCGCTTACAAATAAATGCAATTAACGGTTCATGATTTGAGGGCTGATGGATCCAAACATGTAATACATATAAGAAATAAACAGTTTTGATGTCCATATGAAAACAGTGCATGTATTTCCACCCCAATAGATAGTGAAAATAGGGGCTATGAAGACTCACCGAGCTTGTGATGACAAAATACGCGCAAAAATGCAAGTTTGCGTTGATTGATGGGTGATGAAACCGGATGTGTTTAACCGAGTCCTAAATGATAATAAAGACTTAATATCTCTAATATATGATAATATGTATATTTATAGATTTTTATGTCTTAAATCACCCAACATTACAAGTTTCTAAATAAAACCCACTTAAAACGTCAAGTTTATATATATATAATTTTCCAGCTTTTCGAAGGTTTTTCGGCCTACTTTGAGGCTGTTTTTTACCAAGCTCCAAAACGTTTTAGACTTTGGTTTTCTTGGACATTAAACTACTATATACAAAGAATTTTTAAAGTCAAGAATGGCCATTTTTCGAGATGTTTAGGTTGGGGAAAAAGCTTGTTGAAAATCCTATGTTGGCCATTTTTGAGCTGTCAAACTTTCGGTTTCCCAAATAATTTCTGGAGGTCTTAAATTCCAAAATAAATTATGAAAACTTCCAGATCTATATTTAAGACATAGATCTAACTTTTGAGACAAGAATCAACTCATTTCGTTAAGTTATGAATTAGTTATGATTTTTCAAAGTCGATATAAATTTTCTGCCGAAAATCCGCAGTTTATAAACTTGAAATAACTTATGATTCTTGTTGTTTATTCAAAGACTATTTGTATACAAGTTATAAAACATATATATTACTTGTTTTCATAATATAAACACTTTTATGATGTGTTTATATATTCATAAACACATTTAAAGAAACAACTTAAAAACAAAAACTAGAAACTTATAAACTTCAGTTTTTATGAAACTTGTTGTTGTTGGTGATTATATATATTATGCAAGACTTATATAATCATAAATGTATGATGAAATAAGTTAGTATTTACTTACTTTGATGTATTTATGGTATGAAATTGAGAAGAAGTTGGAACTCTTGCAAGATTTGGACCAAGAACACTTGAATTTTACCAAGAACACTTGAATGAAAATGTTTGTAGTGGGTGTGTGTGTGGGATCCGGTTTTTAGAGAGAAAAAGGAAGAGTTTTGCTGTGAAAATAATGAAAGGGAAGCTCTCTATTTATTGGCAAAGTCTTGGTCTTTCAAATGGAGGTTGAGTGGAGTGTTGGATGAGATGAAAGAAGATGATGAAAAAGATTTGATTTTGATGGGTTATGGAAATGTGTATTATAAAAATGAAGTCAAAACCTGCTTGTACCTCCCTATGGGAAGATTTTTAGAAGATATTTTGATGTATTTTCATCTTTTTTTTTTTGTATAAATGTATTTAGAATATATTCTTGTATTTTCCTTTTTATGTAAATTCATAAATACTTTTGAATGCATTTGTTTAATAATTTGTTTTAGTCTTGCATCATTAATGTTAGGTAAGTGTATTAATGCATGATTAGTGTTACTAATCTTAATTTAATTATGTACTTAGTTGAATTAATCCTTCATATCGTAAATCGAACGTACTAATTGATTTCCCGATTCATCGCACCGATGAATTTGATTCTAATTGAGTTGAATTTCTTCATGAACCTTGTTAATCACTTTGATTAATTTCTAATGACCACTGATTAGGTTATAATTGGTTATTAAATACTGATTAGGTCGTAGTTGCTAACCTGGTTTAATGCCGGATGTTACAGCCCAGAACTGGAAGCATATGAATACACTGACGTTGCTCAGATGAGATACAGAGAATGGGTGGAGTTGGCAGTTGCCCTGAGCCAGTCTAAGTCTGAAACAGCTAAGACTATCAGGGCATACGTCAAAAAGTTGATGGAAAGAGTAAGAGATCTTGTCCTGATCCCAGAAGAACAGATTAAGGGTATCTCAGTGCCTATCCCCAAGATAAAGCCCAAGAGGAACAGAAAGGATACAGAGCTGGGGGTAGACCACAGCCTGCCTAAAGGAGTGAAATATGAGGAAGGTAAGCTGATTGAAGAACCAGAGCTGGGGGTATTTTTTGTAGATCCCATTACAAAGAAGAAGTGCTTTCAAAGAGCACCAGACCTACACAAGGTTGGTCTCAAACAGCTTGTCGCACTCAGACTTGCAAACTCCTTTAGGCAATCCATAAAGTGGAGAGCAGCCATCTGGGAACAGCTCAGAGGCTTTTATGAAAGAGGGGAGCTTCAACATCCCAGTTTCATGTTCCTCAGAGTCGAAATGGAGGAATTGGATGAAACCAGGGAGCAGCTTGAAGAGATGTTTGAAGAAGGAGTGCCACCACTGTCTTAAAGTCCATCTACTATCAGAGTAGATGAAGAATGGAAGCTGTCCATCAGTTGGACAAGCTTACCATTACTTGCTCCCATCATCAACAGTCCAACTTGTTGAATTTTTGTGTACGTTTGTTGTACTTTGTTATATTAGTTGTAACTTTTATTTTACATCAGTTGTAATATGCATTAGTACATCAGTTGCACTCTTGTAAAGACATGTGTTGTTTGTGTAATCAAAATTTGTATATATATAAACTTATCTTTTACTTTACTTTGATGTTGTAATTTCATTTCAGCCAAATGTATTGTAAAATATATATAGTGATTATTGATAAAATCAGCTTAGACTGATTATTGCAAATAGGGGGAGATTGTTAGGCATAAAAAGCCTCGGTCAAACCTGCTCTACATCTTAGGGGGAGATTTTCAATCAAACCTGTTTGATGCACTTGAAGGTATAATTTAAGGCCTGTTAATGCCTTATTGAAACCTGAAAAGTGATTTGCAATATAAGTCAAAGCTTTTTACCCTGTTGCATTCGTTGCAACAAAGGCAGATTGACCAAGCTGTTCTGTCTGCTAAACAGGCTGGACATAAACTGTCTACGCTGCTTTGTTCTATTGAGCAGCTTGGACAGATTGTAAGTAATCTGTTCTTTGTGAACAGGCCAAACACTTCATGGAATATGTTTCCAAGTTCTCATGTATTGTTTTTGGCTACAAGATCAGTTTACTAGTCGAAGACAAAGTGGAAAACAGAAACTGCCAAAGCTGCCTACGTTGTTCTGTTACATAAATACAAAGAGGATATTTGAAATGGGTGACAGACCATTTCTTATATCAAAAAGGCCCTTACAAAAGAAGAAAGATGCAAAGTTGACATTCCTCTTTTGGTTAAAGGCTTATGCAACAGAGACAAAAAAGGAAAAGACAAAGATTCTGCCACATGAAGACAAGTCTGCTTTATCGGAATGTGCAGACAAGTTGTTTTGTCTTTTTGGAAAGACATCCCACTATCTCATCGTCCAATGAAGAAGCTTCACTGAGATTCTCAGTGAGAGTATAAAAGGAAGTTTCTAAGGATTGTGAGACATCCAATAGTGAGGAATCAGATCGTGCATTAATGTGTGTTTTTCCATGCATGCAAGTCTGCTTGAATAAAACAGTAACGTGTGTCTAAGCTGTTCTTATTCAAGTTGTCCGTCTGTGTCTTGTAAAATCAGTGAGTTCATCTAAGTGAGTGTATTCATTGTATCTAGTCTGAGTGTGTCTTAGATTAGTTGAACATCTGTTGTATCTGTCATTTCAGCTTGAACCTTTCCGCAGTCAAGCTTGTTTGTAATTAACACTTGTTAATAGTATACACAAACATTGAGAAAAGAGTGTTGAGTTTTAAATTGATGTATTCACCCCCCTCTACAACTTAGAACAATTCACTAGGGAAACCTTTTGGGACCTACAGTATTCTATATTCATCGTGAATCATTCCAGTATAAATTTCGAGCATCTCTGTTCCATTTTTACATGTCTTAAGTGTTTATTTTGTCCAAAACCGAATCTGAATTGTTCTTCGAAAAAACCCGTTGTTCTTGCTTAAAAATCACTGATTTGGGTGTTTTTGGTTACTTATTTTGCATAAAGCTTGTTTTTAAATTAAAACCGAGCACTTATAACTCATTTTTATAAAAACTCTTGGTTTGTGTTCTTCATATGATACGGTTTTATTGAAAAGAAAAAAAAAATACTCTAAGTGTAATCCTCGGAACCCAACTTCGGATCCTTATTTGGGTGTTACATCTTCGTATCAAACAGTACTTCGGGTCAATCACCCGACCTTCAGATTATCAAAAGCCTTGAACTTCGGTTCATAAATCTAATTCAAACTTCGGATCAGTTTCTACTTCGAATAATCAAACACTTGTCCTTCGGTTCATAAAATTCATCCGAACTTCGGACCTGTCACAAGTTAGGTTCATCCACACTTTGGTTCCTTCCAACCGAAATACCAGTCATCCGAACTTCCGATATGTAACACCAGCTAATTTCGAGGTAATTAATTAATTTCTAGTCATTTAATTTAATTATTAATTCGAGAAAATATGATATAAATTATCTAATTATGTTGTTAGACATTTAAAATGTTGAATTATGTTTTTTAAGAATTAGGACTTATTTGTTGTTTATGGAAATTAGATTATATATATATATATATATATATATATATATATATATTTATATATATATATATATATATATATATATATATATATATATATATATATATATATATATATATATATATATATATATATATATATATATATATATTATTTATTTATTGGGATAAAAAATAAGAAAAAGAAAAATTTAAAACCAACAAACCGAGAATGCATGATAAAAAAGGGACCATTTCAAGAAAAATTGTTTCACCTATATACTCATCACTCCATCACCATTTTCACCATCATCTTCATTTCTTCATAACACACACAAACACACACTTGAAATCTAAGTTTTCTTTTGATTTGGAGCTAGAATACAAGATTTTGATCAACACCTTCATCATCATTCTAATATTCTTCATCATCATTTGAATTTTAGAGGTAATTTACAAACCTTAAATTTCTAGTCATTTATGTTATTGTAGACTTAGCAATGAAAATGAGATTTAAAATATAAATAGAATCTGAACTTCCTCATCTAATATATGCTTATCATCTTCATGTATGGTTTTCTAAGCTTCATATAAGTCATCAATAGAGGATTTATGGGTTTTTAATACTAATGTGAAAATCTTTGTAAAAATGATACAAATAAGCTTAGAATCAATTGTGGATGTTTTCGCCAGAGTTAGGGACGACAACGAGACCACTGGCCGGCGCCAGCAGCGGCGCTACTACCCCTGTTTCTGCCTGGTCGTTGCTTGCTTTCTGGGTTTCATCAAGAGATAAGAGAAAATGAGATGGGTGTAGTGACCAGAGTTCGACCGGAGTTAGGACCGACGGCGGGGCGCTGCTGCTTCTTTTCCTTTTCTAGTTGTCCAGCCAAGAGGGAGAGAGGATAGAAGGTTTTATGTTTTTTTATTTTTATTTAATTCTTTTATATTTTTTTGGGCCTAGGTTAATTTTTAAAAGGAAAAATTATACAAAAAACCAATGCACTTTTGATATTTTTCGAGTCCCTATACCAAAAATGTTTCGATAACAGTCCTTCAACTTGAAATTTTTTACGAATTGTGTTGTTTTGTAGAATTTTTTAAGGATTTTTCAGATGTTTTTCATAAAATTTTGTTGAGTTAAGGAACTTTTATGAAAACACTTTATGTGCAGTGATTTTTACGAAAACGTTTTTAAGTTGAGGGACTTTTACGAAAACGTTTTTGGTGAGATGACTTATTCGAAAAATATTAAAAGTACGTTGGTTTTTTACATGATTTTCCCTTTTTAAAATGGATGGGTAGGGTTATTTTCAGATTTAGGTTAGTTAAGAATGATTTTGGGCTGGACATTATAAGGGTGGGCTGTCACCTTTATAAATTAATAGATAGAGTTATAGGTGGATTTTGGTTTTGAAATGGCTGTTAATTTTGTTAACATTGGGCCTTAACAAATAAATTAACTTGGATATGTTAGTTTTAGGTTAATGTTAGTTATTGGGCTACATCATATTTAATTTATCATCGGACATTTAAATGATTATTTGGGATGATGATATATGTTTTTGGGCTCAAATGTTAGTGTGCTTGTGGATGTCTTAATTAAATATTAGGCTAGAACTTTAAGTAATTTAAATGAGTTATCAAATGGTTTATGTTCGTTGTTGGACCACTAATTAACTTGTTGGGTTCAAAGCAAATTGAACTTGGGTTGTTAATTTTTGGGTTTATATGTGGGTTGAAGTAGTATGGAATTTATGATTTGTAACTAGATTATTTCAGTTCAAAGGATTAACTAAAATTAATCTAATTAATTATTTTTCTTCTATATAGTAGTATAACATCTATTTAATAAACTTTAAATAAATAATAATTAAACTAATTAGGTGAGTGTTAACAGATAAATCTATAGTCGTCTGAATTTGATCCCGAATTTTTAATAATTCAATAAATAACGGACTTAGTAAATTATTGAGTTAAGAATATTGATAAATAGGCAATATAATTTTTATATCAATAGTGGTTCAGTCAATACGGGTGGCTCTTGATAGTGTTTTTAGTTGATACCGAGTTGTCGTTTGGCGAGTACGGACTGCAAGCACTGTGAGTAATTGATTTAATTTCGCAAATGATCATACATGATATGTTTGCACCGGATATCTCATTCGTTTCTATTGGCATGATTTTTGTTTAACTAGCATGCTTAGCCTTGAATGTTGATATTTAATTCGTTTCCATGAGCCGATATTTGAGAACCCTTTCCCCAGTATGCGTACTGTGTATTATGTGGATTAATTGAGGTTGTTGTGTGCTTCCAAGTTGCATGTCAGGAGAGCCGCATATTTTATACACGTGCTAACCGAGCGAGTCGTACGTCGTGTACTTGTTATTGGGCGAGCTGTTAACAACACCCTATTCATGTATGCTAAAGCCTTAAACGAGTGAGTCGTAATGTTACACATGTTGAATTTGAGCCGATATTTGTGTTGATCATGTTATATATGCTTGTCTGTTCTTTTAAATCTGCTACTCGGTAGGCGACGGCTTACCCCGGTTGTGGGGGAAATATTTCAGATAGACTTTCGCTTATTGTGTAATTATTATCGAATTTGTAATTGGGATGGGTAGATCCCTAGTCTTTCAATTTGGTTGTAATAATTAGATTATTTATTTTAGCGTACTCTGAATGTTATGGTCTTAGTTTATTTACACACTGAATTTGAGGTTTGAACTTAGAAGGTTTTATTTTACTTCGAGGTTTATGTTGCTGATTTTAGTAAAAGCGCCATGTTATTAGAATGAGGCGTTTCAATTATCAAAGCCAGGTTTGGTTTAAGTGAATTAAGTATTTGTTTGGTGCTTAGTCTTAAACCGTAAGATTACTAGTAGTGTAAATTATGATTGTACGAGGTAAACTTTATCCTGATGGCCTTAGGAAATTGGGTACGGTTAAGATAGGGTTTAACTGTAACCTTCATAATTATATAAACATATAACGTTATGAGCAAACTAGAAATTAATCAAGTATGAAAAATATAAAGGAATTTTTAATTTAATTCATAAATTTAATTTCATCTTCATGGCTGACGAAGAGAGCCACAGTGTTCCGCGCGAGGAGCGAGTCGTTGTAGAGTCAGAGGATATCGAACATACCGATAGAGGATTTATGGGTTTTTAATACTAATGTGAAAATCTTTGTAAAAATGATACAAATAAGCTTAGAATCAATTGTGGATGTTTTCGCCAGAGTTAGGGACGACAACGAGACCACTGGCCGGCGCCAGCAGCGGCGCTACTACCCCTGTTTCTGCCTGGTCGTTGCTTGCTTTCTGGGTTTCATCAAGAGATAAGAGAAAATGAGATGGGTGTAGTGACCAGAGTTCGACCGGAGTTAGGACCGACGGCGGGGCGCTGCTGCTTCTTTTCCTTTTCTAGTTGTCCAGCCAAGAGGGAGAGAGGATAGAAGGTTTTATGTTTTTTTATTTTTATTTAATTCTTTTATATTTTTTTGGGCCTAGGTTAATTTTTAAAAGGAAAAATTATACAAAAAACCAATGCACTTTTGATATTTTTCGAGTCCCTATACCAAAAATGTTTCGATAACAGTCCTTCAACTTGAAATTTTTTACGAATTGTGTTGTTTTGTAGAATTTTTTAAGGATTTTTCAGATGTTTTTCATAAAATTTTGTTGAGTTAAGGAACTTTTATGAAAACACTTTATGTGCAGTGATTTTTACGAAAACGTTTTTAAGTTGAGGGACTTTTACGAAAACGTTTTTGGTGAGATGACTTATTCGAAAAATATTAAAAGTACGTTGGTTTTTTACATGATTTTCCCTTTTTAAAATGGATGGGTAGGGTTATTTTCAGATTTAGGTTAGTTAAGAATGATTTTGGGCTGGACATTATAAGGGTGGGCTGTCACCTTTATAAATTAATAGATAGAGTTATAGGTGGATTTTGGTTTTGAAATGGCTGTTAATTTTGTTAACATTGGGCCTTAACAAATAAATTAACTTGGATATGTTAGTTTTAGGTTAATGTTAGTTATTGGGCTACATCATATTTAATTTATCATCGGACATTTAAATGATTATTTGGGATGATGATATATGTTTTTGGGCTCAAATGTTAGTGTGCTTGTGGATGTCTTAATTAAATATTAGGCTAGAACTTTAAGTAATTTAAATGAGTTATCAAATGGTTTATGTTCGTTGTTGGACCACTAATTAACTTGTTGGGTTCAAAGCAAATTGAACTTGGGTTGTTAATTTTTGGGTTTATATGTGGGTTGAAGTAGTATGGAATTTATGATTTGTAACTAGATTATTTCAGTTCAAAGGATTAACTAAAATTAATCTAATTAATTATTTTTCTTCTATATAGTAGTATAACATCTATTTAATAAACTTTAAATAAATAATAATTAAACTAATTAGGTGAGTGTTAACAGATAAATCTATAGTCGTCTGAATTTGATCCCGAATTTTTAATAATTCAATAAATAACGGACTTAGTAAATTATTGAGTTAAGAATATTGATAAATAGGCAATATAATTTTTATATCAATAGTGGTTCAGTCAATACGGGTGGCTCTTGATAGTGTTTTTAGTTGATACCGAGTTGTCGTTTGGCGAGTACGGACTGCAAGCACTGTGAGTAATTGATTTAATTTCGCAAATGATCATACATGATATGTTTGCACCGGATATCTCATTCGTTTCTATTGGCATGATTTTTGTTTAACTAGCATGCTTAGCCTTGAATGTTGATATTTAATTCGTTTCCATGAGCCGATATTTGAGAACCCTTTCCCCAGTATGCGTACTGTGTATTATGTGGATTAATTGAGGTTGTTGTGTGCTTCCAAGTTGCATGTCAGGAGAGCCGCATATTTTATACACGTGCTAACCGAGCGAGTCGTACGTCGTGTACTTGTTATTGGGCGAGCTGTTAACAACACCCTATTCATGTATGCTAAAGCCTTAAACGAGTGAGTCGTAATGTTACACATGTTGAATTTGAGCCGATATTTGTGTTGATCATGTTATATATGCTTGTCTGTTCTTTTAAATCTGCTACTCGGTAGGCGACGGCTTACCCCGGTTGTGGGGGAAATATTTCAGATAGACTTTCGCTTATTGTGTAATTATTATCGAATTTGTAATTGGGATGGGTAGATCCCTAGTCTTTCAATTTGGTTGTAATAATTAGATTATTTATTTTAGCGTACTCTGAATGTTATGGTCTTAGTTTATTTACACACTGAATTTGAGGTTTGAACTTAGAAGGTTTTATTTTACTTCGAGGTTTATGTTGCTGATTTTAGTAAAAGCGCCATGTTATTAGAATGAGGCGTTTCAATTATCAAAGCCAGGTTTGGTTTAAGTGAATTAAGTATTTGTTTGGTGCTTAGTCTTAAACCGTAAGATTACTAGTAGTGTAAATTATGATTGTACGAGGTAAACTTTATCCTGATGGCCTTAGGAAATTGGGTACGGTTAAGATAGGGTTTAACTGTAACCTTCATAATTATATAAACATATAACGTTATGAGCAAACTAGAAATTAATCAAGTATGAAAAATATAAAGGAATTTTTAATTTAATTCATAAATTTAATTTCATCTTCATGGCTGACGAAGAGAGCCACAGTGTTCCGCGCGAGGAGCGAGTCGTTGTAGAGTCAGAGGATATCGAACATACCGATAGAGGGCGTGAGGATGATTATGACTTGAATGATGACATCGGCCCCGAGGGAGGGCCGCTAACCCCTCGTGAGACTTGGATGATGAGATACATGACTCGATATATACGAGATGTGATGGACGAGAGTCACGCAGAGATGCAGCAAAGTCTTCAGGAGATTCACTACCTGATTGCTTCTTCCCGATTTGATGCGGTAAATCCTTTGGTATCTGCTCCTACTGGCGGGGGCAATACTTCGGGAACAGACACTAGTGGTCGACGATCTGACCGTGCTTCGTTCAAAGCATTTTAGGGGTCTGGGGCGAAGGAGTTGGATGGGACTATGAAGACTGTGAAGGCTTTGGAGTGGCTGGAGGGTTCAGAAAAGGCATTTCGCTTGAGCCACTCTTAGGAGACTGATATGGTGGAGTATGCTGCAGGGATGTTACTGGGTCCAACGCTGGCATGGTGGAAGAACACAACGAGGGCTATTTGTTCTGATTTGGTAGGTACGATGAATTGGGCTCAGTTTAGGAAGAGATTCCAGGATCTATACTATCCATCTGACTTGACTAGAGATATCAAGAGACAGTTATTGTCTCTGCGACAGGAGGGACTTACAGTTCAGGATTATGAGGCGGTCTTCAGGATTATAAGGTGGTCTTCAGGGAGATATGCGCTAGATGAGGAGCGAGAGTAGATATGTTTGTGACTGGGTTTCGTGCTGAGATTAAAGAGTTTGTTGAGATGCAGAGCTATGGGACCCTTCAGGAGGCAGACATGAGTGTGCGGAAGCACGAACGAGCACTGTTAGGTTCTACTACGTCTTTGATGTCATCACCCAAGAAATCTAGGACTGCGGGTTCTGATCCATTGTTTCAAACTTCAGCCAAATCATCTGGTTCTTCTTTCTCCCAATCCCAGCAGTTTTATACATCACAGACACAGATGCCACACGATTGTTAGCAGTGTGGTAAGAGACATACTGGGTTATGTAGTGGCTTTTCTAGAGGGTGTCATGCATGTGGGGATACTAGGAACATCAGAGTTAACTGTCTGATACATCCATTACTTTGTTTCGATTGTGGGGTTCAGGGTCACGTAGCGAGGAACTGTCCTCGGCGAAGACAGAGTCAAAATATGAGTGCTAGCATTGCATCGATAAGTCAGTCAGTTGTAGGTCCAGTTCAATCGAGGAGAGACGACACTGATAGAGTTCCGACCTGTGCTTTTCAGATCACCTCTGATGAGGCTTGCAAGACTCTTGATGTGGTTACGGGTATTTCTGACTTAATGCTTTACTTTTTTATCTGTTATTTAACCGGGGTGACACTGTTCATTTTGATATATGTGCCTCTTTTGCATGTCGTCTGAAAGTAATTCTTTTATATTGTTTGATTCCATTGATGTTGAGACTGTGAGCGAGCATATGTCATAGGCTTAAGAGATTTACTTATATGCATAGTCTTGGTCATCAAGATTTCACTTCATAATTTGTAGTTATAATAATAGGGGATTGAATGTGATTGTGGTATAAATTAGCTAGATGCTTATAATGCTCGTGTTATTGGTTCAAGAAGTAATATTCACATTTCGAGTGAGTAGATAAGGATATATGTATTTATAGTGTTTTGATGCAACAAGGAAGAGTAATCACTTATACATTGAGATAGCTGAAAGGCCATGAGAGAAAAGATTTGATACACGACTTAGAATTGGCAGTGATGATGTTTACATTGAAGTTATAGAGATGTTAATTAGATGGCAAGGGATGTCAACTAGTCATTAATACGTAAAGTTGTACGTCCCAAAATGTTTCCCTAGTGTATTGTTCTAAGCTGTAGAGGGGGGGGGGGGGTGAATACAGCTATTTAAAACTCAACACTCTTTTCTCAATGTTTATGTATATTATCAACAAGTGTTAATTACAAACAAGCCTGAACTTCGGTTCAAGCTAAGATGACATATACAACAGTTGTTCAACTAATCTAAGACACACTCAGACTAGATACAATGACTACACTCACTTAGATGCACTCACTGTTTTTACAAGACACAGATGGACAGCTTGAGTATGAACAACTTAGACACACGTACTGTTATATTCAAGCAGACTTGCATGCATGAAAAACACACTTTAATGCACGATCTGATTTCACACTCTTGGATGATTCACAATCCTTAGAAGCTTCCTTTTATACTCTCACTGAGAATCTCAGTGAAGCTTCTTCATTGGACGATGAGATAGTGGAAAGTCTTTCCAAAAAGACAAGACACTTTTTCTGCATATTCTGATAAAGCATGTTTGTCTTCATATGGCAGAATCTTTGTCTTTTTCTTTTTGTCACTGTTGCATAAGGCTTTAACCAAAAGCGGAATGTCAACTTTGCATCTTTCTTCTTTTGTTAAGGCCATTTTGATATAAGAAAAGGTCTGTCACCCTTTTCAGATATCCGTTTGTGTTCATGTAACAGAACAGCGTAGGCAGACTGTGCAGTTTCTGTTTTCCACTTTGTCTTCGACTTGTAAACTGATCTTGTAGCCAAAAACAATACATGAGGACTTGGAAACATATTCCATAAAGTGTTTAGTCTGTTCACAAAGAATAGGTTTTGTTCATAAAGAACAGAGCACTTAGAAACTGTCCAAGCTGCTCAATAGAACAGTGCAGCGTAGACAGTTTATGTCCAGCCTGTTCAGCAGACAAAACAACTTGGACAATCTGCCTTTGTTGCAACGCATGCAACAGGGTAAACAGCTTTGGGCTGATATTGCAAATCAATTTTCAGGTTTCAATAAGGCAAAAACAGGCCTTAAATTATACCTTCAAGTGCATCAAACAGGTTTGATTAAAAATCTCTCCCTAAGATGTAGAGCAGGTTTGACTGAGGCCTTTTTGTGCCTAACAAAAGTCATAAACTTTTACTATGACATGTACAATAGGACAGAATTTCATTGAATGTGTTAAGATAAGCATTATAAATTAGCATTCGAAGTCTAAGCGCACAATTAGATATGTATCTCACATGTTTTCTGATAGCCAAGGAGTATTAGTGCTTGTTTTGGCGAAATTAAGTGATTGGGGTTAATCGTTAAATTGAGGTGACGTAACACTGAGGTTGGAAAGCATATGTGGAAATTTAAGACAGAGATGTAAGTGAGGAGAGTGGACAGCTGTTGGGGTATGGCTGTCATGGAGGACACGGAGTCCTGTTGGTGTGAAAGGATTGAGGAGAGAGAAGTGGAGATATTTTGCAACTGTGCAGTAAGTGCAAGCAGCTGTGAGGAGTGGTCAGCTTGGGGAGTGGATGGAAAGGAATTCTTGAACAGATCAAAGAACCCCTGAAGCTGGGCAGACACAGAGTCTGAGATTATGGATGGAAGGGCAGTCATGGAGTTTTCCAAAGAGCCAACTTTGTTGGTCAGCAAGGAAAGCTGATCCTTCAAAGGAAGATCTTTGGGGAAGGAGGAGTATGGGTAGACTGTTTGGATTGAGTAAATAGAGATGAATGCGATAATGATGATGAGGCAGGTGTTTGAGGGTGTGATGGAGAGGGAAGGGTGACTCTGGACAAAAGCTCCATAGCCTGGGCAAAAGTAATGTGGCCCAGCTTGGAGGGGTCGATAGGTCCTTCTGCAGTGGCTGTAGCTGCTTCATCAGGAGAAGGGGTAGAGGTTGGTAGCCTTTCAGATGCTGCTTGTGTTGCAGCACCTTCATTAAGGCCAGGGGTTGTTCCCTCTGCAGCACCTTGGTTTAAAGGTACCTCATCATTGGGAGATGGAATGTGCATTTCAACATCAGCAGTGGTGAAACCTGCTGATGGAGTTTGGATATGAGGTGTAGCCTCACCAGAGGGATGGTATGTTCCCTGAGATTCATCAACTTAGGTTGTTGGTCCTTCAGCAACTGTTGGGTGTACAACAACTGTATCATGAGGAGCAGAAGTTGGAGGCTGATCCACTGGATGGTCTAATCCAGCAGGTTTGGCACCTCGTGCAAACTCAGTATGGAGTGGAGTGAACTCCTGTCTTTCAATATTCTCAGCCTGTTGGGAGGCTGGAATAGTTGATGTGGTAGTCTCCTTTTGTACAACTGGTTCCTGTTGGGAGGAACCAGAAGGCCTAGGCTGACTCTGGGTAGACTCTTTTTGGAGTGAAGCCTGCTCCAAATATGCTGAACCTTCTCCCAAAATAGGAGAGGTAGCAGGGTGTGCTTCTTTTTCAACTGAACCCTGTTGAGAGGGAACAGAGGGGCTGGTTCGGGCTGTTTTGGCTGTTGTTTTCTTTTTGGCAATGGATTTGCGTTGGTATGATTTGAGAGAGGAGGTGGATGATGGATGTTGTGGAGAGGATATGAGGGGATCTGATTGGACTGGTTTTGAGACTAGGTCAGAAACAGGTGGGTTGGCCTGGTCCATAGTCTCAGGTGCCTCAGAGGCACCAGCCACAGAGGCTTCAAGTTCAACAAATGAACCAGTGTGAGAAGTCTGCCCCCCCCCCCCCAGCCACAGAGGCTGATGAGGCAGACTTTGACTTGGCTGTTTTAACCTTCTTGCGGACAGGCTCAGCTTCAGTCATTTCCAGGGTCCTTTTAACAAATTTGACCCCAGATTTGGATTTTCCCTTGGGAGCAGTCTCTGGATCCACCCTCACAGCAGAGGGTCCTTCCACCAATCCTAGCAACCTCCTCATTGGTGTGGACAGAGGAGGTTTGTGAAGACCACCCCTCACGGGGCAGTCCTCAGAGTCTAGGTCCCACATCTTGCAATACGATATCAATCATAACTAAGATAGAGTAATTAAGTTGCGGAAATTTCAAATTACAGTACAAAATATTAGGATAAGTTTAATACAGTTTTAGTGCAAATTACAGTTTTCAAATTAAACTTATAAAGGGAACAAGACTAATCTAATTCATGTCATCATACATTCAAATCAAATCTACCCAGACCACCACAATTATCATCTGCCAATCAGTACCGAAGGGTTTGTTGAGTAGTGGTCTATAGAAAACTTCAATCTTGATCTTGTAAGACCTATGAACTAGGTTCGGCAGGTGACTTTCCTTTATCTTTTCCTGTAAAAAGTGTAAACAACATCTGTAAGCAAAGCTTAGTGAGAATATAGATTTTCATATTACATGCATTAATCAAGCGGATCATGGGTCAAAGCGTGATATGTCTGGACTGCCGGTACAGCCACTCATGATTAAGACATAGTAGTCATAGAGTCGGAAGATGTTCAGCCCATGCTCACACTTTTAGTGGAAGCTATCCACTTATGCTGGGCTAGCTACCAGCGGTCTTCATGGGGGAACATCGGAGTATCAATACCAAGTTCAATAGAACTGGTGACATAGCTAAGTCTAGAACAATAGACTGACATGGCTAATCATGCTAAGCTGAATCGATATGTCAAAGATGCGATCAATAAGGAAAGCATAGTATTCAAAGTCATGATAGCAATATATCTGAAATGAACTGTAAGTACAATGTCTTGCGGAATGATAAGTCAAATAGCTATCATGATCCACAGGGCATCACCGAACCATGGTGAGCACAGGTCTCAATCCAGCTGAACATGTATGAATGTCAAATAATATATCATCAACAATATGCCTCAATCGGAAGTCTAGCATGCAAAACTGAATATCTATAACTCACTGGTTCTGTGGTCTTTATCAAGCCGATTCAAAATCCACCACCTGAGTTATCCCAGGATTTTATCTTTAATCTTTGTTTATCTGATCTCTGTCAATTCTTTTTAATTCTGTGACCCGCTTGAAATATCTTTAAATCTTTAGATCTTTGTTTAGAACTTAACTGAACCTGTCCAGAATTATATCATATCATATCATTAGTTTTTAGCTTCAAAATCTTTATTTAATCTGATTTTGATAACTGATAACTCATCAATCGTTTCGTTCATTTTCTTTGTTTCTTTGAATTCTCAAAAGATATATATATATATATATATATATATATATATATATATATATATATATATATATATATATATATATATCATGTTGCTTTATTCATAAATCTTTAAATCTTATTTTAAAAATATCAAAATAAGACAACAGAATTCGGACCATCCGAACTGGGCTGTCCGAATTCGGACCATCCGAAGTGGCATCCGAACTGGGCCATCCGAACTCGGTTCATCCAAGTTCGGATCAGCATTCATCCGAGTTCGATTAAATCTTTCATCCTAAATTAAGCCCGAAATAGCATTTCATCCGAATTAAGTCCAAATTGGGATCCGAACTGGACATCACATCCGAATTCGGTCCCAACCGAATTCGGATTCAATACTTAGAATTTTCTCAGAATTTGTTCTTGGTGTTCTAACTTTATTCATACGGATTTTCACTATAATTTCAGTAAACCCACTTTTGTTAACATGCAATGTACAAATAAGTTATATTATCATATTTACGATGTTTTTATACAATTTTCCCTATCATAAACACATTAATCCGTCCAAAATCGTCCAAATTCAACACTTTTTCTCAAGAACATAATTTTTACAAAAATTTCATATTTCTCTTTTATTTGGACGAATTAATCTATGATTTTTGTTTCTGTAACATTTAAATACTCAGATACGTATTTATTTATTGAAAATCTAAACATGCAACTACAAAATCCATGTTACAATTCTTAAGTTTCGGTTCTTTAACAAAACCGAACCAAACTCATAATATTTCAGAAAAATAAATAAATTTTACCTTGAATGTTCTTGATTGATGATGTTTGATGATGTTTGTAACTCCTTTTTGACTTCAATTCATCAATTGATTGCACAAATTATGAATTCTTTGATAAATTTGGTGAAGGCGCCATACATGAGAGAAAGGAGAGAGAAAGAGTAATTCAATTTTCTTTAAGTGTGGTAATGGACATTTAATTCCATAATTTGGGTTTAAGTATTAAATCTTAACTATATTTGCAATTTAACCTCCCTCCACTTTTCTATTTTTACATCTCTTATATTTAGTCATTTAAATTATTTGAACATTTATATAATTTAATTTAAAATTTTCATTACTTAATTAAATTACAAATCAAATAATGTAATAAAATTACATTATTGGCTCAAAATCAGATAATTAAGTTCAAGTAAAGCTAGGTTGTTACAAGGTTCATTTGGGAGAACCGGAGTATAGAAAACTCTATTCCCTATCACAGGGAATGCAGCAGTACGAAGTAGAGGCTGAGAGTTATACAGTTTGTCACCACAGATATGCTTGAAAATAAGACTTAAAAACCTGGGATATCGAACAGCAGCTGGACGTGTTTCCTGCTGCACCAGGTTTCTCAGGTTCATGAAAATCCATCTTGTCATGTTGATTGTAGTCCCATCCACAAGCTGTAGGACTATTGGAATCTCATCACGACTGAGTTGGTCGAATGAACCAACTTTACTGCTGAGCACATGACCACTGAGGCAAATAGGAAACTGTAGGTTGGAGACAAATCCTTCCTAAACAGTGTAGCTCAAACTTTGGGTTCTGCTACACCACAAAAGTGTAGCAGATTTCTTATCTGTTCATCTTCAGGCTGTGGCTGATCATAGGTTTCAGCCACAGGGAGATGAAGAGCTTCCCTGATCAGATGAGTGGTGATCTCAATGGTCTGAGTCCCATTGAGTATTGTTCCCCTGATAATTTTGGTAGAAGGATCATAAGAGCATGTGTACAAAAACTCATAAACCATCTCCTGGTACAGGACACCAGGAGATGCAGTCATTGCGTAGTTCAGGGGGTGAACCTTCAGAAACTCCACCATGTCGTCATATCCTTTTCCCACATAGTTCTTTGGGATGGTTAGGTTTGCAAGATAGTTGGTAGGTTTCAAAGTTAGCATTGTGGTAACAGACGAGTGTTTTTGCACATCGTTACCAACGAAAACTGGAAGAAAGGGGTTGTTCCGGTGAGCCATTTGGGAAGTAGTGAAAGTAGTAGCACAGGACACTTAGTTGAGTTTTAGGGTTCTTTGGAAGGTATGGAAGTAGTGAGGAAGACGAAGATGAAACAGTAGGGGTTATTTATAGGGTTTGAATGTGAGTGGGTATGAGAGAGAAAAGTTTGGGCGGTTGATTTGAAATGTTCGTTAACGGAAAACGGAATGGTTGTCCATGTCAGAATGGTTGTCAGACCACTTGAGCCTATTTTAATCACTAACACATGTAAACGCACATTATCCGCAGTAATTAAGTTAAAAAAAAACAAAAATTAAGTAACTTAATTGTGAAGAAAGGTAATTAAAATTGATGGTTTAAGCTGTTGGTCAAACCTGTGATGAGCAGGGTCATCACAAGCTGATCACTCTTCAAGCTGTTCAGTCAACATGTTCAGGTATGTAAGAACAGTTTGTGTTCAATAGATGATCAGGTTACAAGACAATGTCTTGGATGACAGATTGAGAGAGTTACCAGGGTAGAGGTTTGATCAACAGACCAGGTTTGAGGTGAAAACTGATATTATCAAACCTGTTATACGCTCAAGCTGTTCAAGTTTTTATAATTTGGCTAAGTGTAGAACATGCATAGCCTGTTCTGCCTAAGATGTTCTGAGAAACTTGAGTAGTGTGAGACATATAAAATCCTAGAACATGTAGGACACCTAGTCACTTTTGTTTAACATGCCCAGCTTGCTGACAAGATAATTAAACATGTTTTCATCAAGAGGCTTGGTGAAAATGTCTGCAAGCTGTTCATCGGTGGAAATGAAACTTACCTCCACTGGCATTAGCATCCAATTTTACATTGGTTGCCATTGGGATTTTGATAGGAGAACTTTGATCAAATTTAAACTTTTTCAAAAGATCTAAGGTATACTTTCTTTGATTTATAAAAATTCCTTTTGAGGTTTGTTTAATCTGTAATCCTAGAAAGAAAGTTA
Organism: Centrapalus pauciflorus; assembly: GCA_020465985.1. Classification (NCBI taxonomy): domain Eukaryota; kingdom Viridiplantae; phylum Streptophyta; class Magnoliopsida; order Asterales; family Asteraceae; genus Centrapalus; species Centrapalus pauciflorus. The sequence goes on along the minus strand of JAANYP010002323.1, from coordinate 27,454 downwards.
GTCCTCCCATCATACTCATTTCATACTTAGATATCATGAGTAGTGAAAAATTCTTGCATAACTGCTCATTAGTAGAACCAAATATTATGTCATCCACATAAATTTGAACAAGCATAATATCAGAATTCACCTTTTTTATGAACAGTGTGGTATCCACTTTACCTCTGGAATAACCATTGCTCATAAGGAAATCAGTAAGAGTGTCATACCAGGCTCTAGGAGCTTGTTTTAGACCATAGAGAGCTTTGTCCAACTTATAGACAAAACCTGGATGATGTTCATTTCAAAACCTAGAGGCTGCTTGACATAGACTTCTTCTTGCAACTTACCATTCAAAAATGCACTCTTCACATCCATTTGAAATACCTTCATGCTCTTATGAGCAGCGTAGGCTAGAAACAAACGAATTGCCTCTTGCCTGGCCACAGGAGCAAATGTTTCATCATAGTCGATGCCTTCCTCCTGTCTGTACCTTTGAGCAACTAGTCTTGCCTTATTTCTAATGACATGACCTTGCTCATCCATCTTGTTCCTGAAAACCCATTTAGTGCCAATTATTGTTTTTCCTTTAGGAGCAGGGACGCTTCCATACTTTGTTTCTCTCAAACTGATTGAGTTCTTCTTGCATGGCAGTGATCCAATTGGCATCTTGAAGTGCTTAATCCACTTTCTTTGGCTCCATTAGGGACACAAAGCTAGAAAACATACAAAAGTTCCCTAAGCTGTCCTATCTTGTTTGCACCCTGATGCGAGTGTCGTTAACCCGTCAAAAATAACCACTAAATACCTTAGAAGCTAGGGTAAGTAGGGATCGTATCCACAGAGAGCGAGAGGTTAAATGCACGTATTCGAGCGACTAGCGTTGTAAAATAATTAATTTCGAAAGATTGATTTGGTTGTAAAAAGGTGATTGCTTTGATTTATAAAACTAATTACTTGCGAATTTTGTGAAAAGAAAACTTAAGAAGATTGTTTGATTGAATAAAATACGAAGACAACCATTCCCGGATTCCACACCGCGCTTTGTGTTTAATTTATGAAAACGATTTGAAGATTACATAGACATAATCTTTGTTGGAATTATTATTAAAGCCATTACGTGATCTTGGGCATAGCGCGTGACACGTTTGATTACTCGTCTTAATTAAATAATTAACTCGGCACGAATAATAAAATGTCTACGAACTATCTTGCGAAACGCAACAACAAAATAATAATCATTCGTTTACAATCAAAATATAAATAATAAAAACCATGTAAACTTAAAGTAATCGTTCATAAAGTAAAACTTAGCGATGTGCTTCCTCCGAGAATGATTATGACGAGCTTAGCCGGACATGGTTGATGCAACGTTCAAGAGTTGTGGATTCATCGCCGTAGATTGACTCGTGTGTTCTTCGTACGTATTTTCGCTCAAACAGGGTTCTTTTCCTTAGCCTTCTCCTCCAAAAAACGATCTTGAACTCTGACATATAACTTGGTATTTATAGGAAAAGATGGGAAAACCCTAAAAACGGCCGTCTAATAATTTCATGGGTTGGGCGCAGCCGTAGGCGCAGGCCTGCGCCCCCCTCTGCGCCCCTCTGTAAAATCCGTGTTTTTGTGAATTAATTTCTTCTGTTGAACCCTTGGTCTGGGCGCAGGGCTGCGCCCCTCTCTGCGCCTGGCTCTGAAATTTCGTCCTTTTTTCGCAATTTTAAACCGGATTTTGTTTACCTGCACAGGCACAGAATTTATTCAATAGCGGCACATTCTATCACACTTTTGCATTAAAAATAACTCTTTTACACTTAATAAACATGGTAAATTATAACCCGATCAAACTTCCCCAACTTAATTCTTGATCGTCCCGAGCAAGCAACGAAAATCAGATTTTTAAAACATCGGGTTTATCAAGCGTACAAAACATAATTAACTCATTTAAACAAGCACTAGCCTTCATAGATGTGTTGAAACTCGCAGACATGAACAGAATTTAATTCAGATATATCGTGATGTTTCTTGGATAGTTGTTCCAAAATTCCTCACCACTATTATCCTTTTAGCTCAAGGTTACAGAATTGAATTCACGTGGGTCACTGGACCATCTTTTTCCTCGATGCATGACTTGAGCTACTAATTTTTTTTTTCTTTTTTTGTTCTTTTCATGCAATGTCTATGTTTTTCGTTCAAGTTTACTATGACTTTCTAGATGATCCGTGTAACAGGATTTGGGTCAGCCACTCCCAGACCAGTTGGTCTTAGGGGACTAGGCATGATGGTACCCTTCAGACTTAATCTCCTGAATCAACTAGGCCACACTTGAATTGAGGCTCTATTCGTGTTCGTTTCCTCCCCCTTATTGCATGAATAAATAGCGGCTATTGAAATCCTTGTTAATCATCCCTTGCTACAACACAATATATCCTACTTCAACTCGGTTCACTTCTTTGGGTTTTAAACATCTATGACTCTTTATGTTATGTTTAAACTCATATAATTACGTCTTTTTGCTTGAAACCGACCTAACTAACATCATCATATTTAAGTTGCAAGCTCAACAATTAGAATTTCTCGGGTTAATTGATCGGATCTTTTACGGCTCGCTCTTCACACAATCTTAAAAAGAAACACATTTATTCAGTCACACAAACACTAAAAATAATAAAGCATAAAAACAGTAATTCATCCTACTTAGAGAGAGGAACGGAAGAACCTGACAACTGCGGTGGTGGTGGCGATCCGAGAATACTGTCGTAGAACTCACTGAAAGGCCCATCATCTTCTCGTGCTAGTAATTTTCTTCAAACTTCCCCAACTTGAGTTGAAAACTCAAGTTTAACTGAGATCAACACTAACAATGGCACCTTAAATCTTTATAAGTGAGTTATTTGACCAAAAAGTTGTCATTTTTCGTAAATTTTTTCTCGGTTTCACGATATATAACATATAAAGCATAGTGTGAAGCATAATGCGTTCCCCTTCCCCAACTTAAAGAATTGGGGCGTCCTCGGCACACAAATAATTATGAAACAAGAAACATTTACGAAGAAATGAAACAACACATGTAGCATCTAAGTATTGAATATTCAAGCATGTGCAATATAGTATTGGTGCAACACACATTTTGCTAGGAATTGCCCCTCCCTAACGTAAGTATATTCCTTTTAATTTCCTCCAAGCTCAATGGTCCCGAATGTGCAAATTCTTTCCCCAACTTAGTTGGTTACCGCATGTGACATTTTGTAGTAAAGTCAAGCTCAAACGCAGCTAAGTGTTTTAAAGGACGATTTAAGAAATACTAACAATAAGAACTAAATATAACTAAATAAACGAAATTAAAGCACACTTTCGTGGTGAAAAACGATTGCACTTAGCATGTGCAACAAGCCTTTAAACCCCTCAGTAGCCTGAGTGGACGAGTTATAGTCTCGTGAGGGTTTCTATGGAACATACCCACAAAGTTCTTTGGGTTGCCTCCCAAAAAGCGCTAAGTTTAATGTCTTCAGCCAGACATTTTGGAGCTCTTACATGTTTAAGTTATATCTTCCAAGACCATTGTCTCAGATGATATAATTTCATTGTCAGCCCATTGTACAAATAATTTTAATCTGTGTCCGTTTACTTTAAATGGCTCACCACCTTTTTGATCTATTATTTCAACCGCACCATAGGGGTAAACATTAGTTACTGTGTATGGGCCTGTCCACTTACTTTTTAATTTGCCTGGGAAGAGCCGCAGGCGTGCGTTAAATAGCCAGACTTTGTCACCTTTATTAAACACCTTTTGTTTAATTATTCGATCGTGGAAAGCTTTTGTTTTTTCTTTATATATTTTAGAATTTTCATAAGCTTCCTTGCGAATTTCTTCTAATTCGTTCAGTTGGTGTTTTCGATTTATACCGGCAGCCGTGAAGTTAAGGTTTGCATTTTTAATGGCCCATAAGGCTCGGTGTTCTAACTCCACCGGAAGATGACATAATTTCCCATACACTAGTTTATAAGGAGACATACCAATAGGGGTTTTATACGCTGTACGATACGCCCAAAGTGCATCATCTAATCGTATTGACCAATCTTTCCTATCGGGTCGTACTGTTTTTTCTAATATTCGCTTAACCTCCCTGTTAGATACCTCTACTTGTCCACTAGTTTGTGGGTGATATGGGGTAGCTATCTTATGTGTCACTCCATAATGTTTAAGTAGTTTGCTAAAGTACATATTTTTGAAATGAGAACCCCCATCACTAATTATAGCTCTAGGAATTCCATGACGAGAAAATATATTACGTTTAACGAATTGGCAAACTACTTTGTGATCATTGGTTCTTGTGGCTTCGGCTTCTACCCATTTAGAGACGTAATCAACTGCCACTAGGATGTATTCGAAACCATATGACTTAGGAAAGGGTCCCATAAAGTCTATGCCCCACACATCAAAAATCTCTACTATAAGAATTGGTGTCATAGGCATTTGGTCTCTTTTTGAAATACCTCCTATCTGCTGGCATCGTAGGCATGACTTAACAAACTCGTAGGAGTCCTTAAAGATGGTTGGCCAAAAGAATCCACTTTGTAGGATTCGATGTCCTGTCTTTTTAGCACTAAAATGGCCTCCACATGCATACGAGTGACAGTGATTTAAAATATCATAATGCTCGTTATCTGGAACACATCGCCGGATAATCTGATCTACTCCTATTTTGAACAAATCCGGCTCCTCCCAAATGTACTGTTTAGTTTGAGAGAAGAAATACTTTCGTTGATGTGAATTCCAGTGGTTTGGGGTTTTCCCTGTGACAAAGTAATTCACTAAGTTAGCGAACCAAGGCACTTTTGCGACGAACAATAATTGTTCATCTGGGAAATTGTCCCGAATGGAGTCCAGCATATCAGTGGTGATTGCTGGCAGTCTCGAGAGATGGTCTGCTACTACATTTTCTGAGCCCTTTTTATCTCTGATTTCTAAATCAAATTCTTGTAGCAACAGTATCCAACGAATTAGCCGTGGCTTAGCATCTTTCTTAGCCAAGAGGTGTCGTAAGGCACTATGATCGGAATACACAATTACCTTAGCTCCCCAGACGTAAGATCTAGACTTATCTAACGCATATACTACTGCAAGCAATTCTTTTTCAGTGGTTGTGTAATTAATTTGAGCTTCAGAGAAGGTTTTACTTGCATAGTATATTACCACTGGCTTTTTGTCCACTCTTTGACCAAGGACGGCACCTACTGCATGATCGCTGGCGTCACACATGATCTCAAAGGGTTGAGACCAATCAGGTGATTGCAGAATTGGTGCCTCTGTGAGCTTCATTTTTAATGTGTTAAATGCCTCTGCACAGTCTTTATCAAAATTGAACGGTGCGTCTTTTAGGAGAAGATTACATAGGGGTTTGGATATGGCACTAAAATCTTTTATGAATCTCCTATAGAAACCTGCATGTCCTAGAAAAGAACGAATCCCCTTGATATTAGTTGGTGGTGGTAGCGAGGAAATTATTTGTATCTTAGCTCGATCAACCTCCATTCCCCTTTCAGAGACTATGTGTCCTAAGACTACTCCCTCTTTAACCATAAAGTGACTTTTCTCCCAACTTAGTACCAAATTGGTTTCAGTACATCTCTTGAGAACTTTTTCTAAATGAGAGAGGCACCCTTCGAATGACTTATCAAATATTGAAAAGTCGTCCATGAAGATTTCAAGAGAACCTCCGACCATGTCTGAAAATATAGCCATCATACATCGCTGAAATGTGGCCGGAGCATTACATAATCCAAATGGCATTCTTCGGTAAGCGAATGTGCCATACGGACATGTAAATGTTGTTTTATCTTGGTCCTCTGGGTGTATTGGGATTTGGTTATACCCCGAATAGCCATCTAGGAAACAATAGAATTTCTGCCCTGCTAGCTTCTCTACTATTTGGTCGATGAATGGCAGAGGAAAATGATCTTTTGAGGTTGCGGCGTTTAGTTTTCTGTAGTCGATGCATACTCTCCACCCCGTCACAGGGCGAGTTGCAATCTTTTCTCCTTCAGGAGTATCGACGACAGTGATTCCAGATTTCTTCGGAACCGTCTGTGTGGGACTAACCCATTGGCTATCTGATATCGGATAGATAATTCCAGCATCTAGCCATTTCAACACTTCTTTCTTCACTACCTCTCTAAGGTTAGGGTTTAGCCTTCTCTGAGCATCTCTGCTTGGCTTGGCTGTTGGATCAGTTATAATCCTATGCATACACAGCGTCGGACTAATTCCTTTAAGATCTGCTATGGTCCAGCCTACCGCTTCCTTATATCTCGATAACACTTCTAACAAGGCCTTTTCTTGTGCAGCAGTAAGGTCTGTTGCGATGATTACAGGCAGTGTATTCTCAGGGCCAAGAAAAGCATATTTGAGATGAGATGGAAGTGGTTTCAACTCTAGCTTGGGTGGTTGCTCTAAAGACGGTTTTGCTGATGGTGGAAGGTCAGTCGGAAGTTTTTCGATCTTATGTGTCCATGGTGGTTGATTAGAATCTATTGACTGGACACTTTCAAGTTCAAACTCCTTAGCTTCAGGCATATTATCTAACTTATGCTCATTGTAGTACAGAAAAAGCTCCACTGGATCTTTACATGTTATTGTTGATAATTGTTGTTGTGTTAAATCATCAACTAGATCGATCATATAGCACTCTGAATCCAATGGCGCATTGGGTACATTGTTAAAGACATTAAGTCGGAGTTTACGGTTTCCGAATGCTATGTCTAATGCACCTGTCCTGCAATTGATTTGAGCGTCGATTGTGGCTAAGAAGGGACGTCCTAATATGATTGCCGGTTGGCTTTCTTTGTAAGCACTATCTGAATCCAACACTAAGAAATCTACTGGATAATAGAAATCTTCGACCTTAACGATTACATCAGATAACATCCCTCGTGGTACTTTGGTAGACCTATCTGCTAATTGTAGGATGACATCTGTTGTTTGTAGGGTTCCGAGATCATGTTGGTCAAATAAATTACCAGGTAAAATATTAACACTCGCCCCTAAGTCTAGAAGTGCTTTTTTAATTTGAATATCGCCGATAGTTACCGGGATCAAGGGTGATCCTGGATCTTTTAGTTTAGGCGGCAGTGAGCTCGTGATAACTGCACTGACTTGTTCAGTGAGGTTGATTTGCTTCGGAAGAGTTATTTTAAATTTTCGCTTCTGAGTACAAAGGTCTTTTAGGAATTTAGCGTAAGAAGGAACTTGTTGTATAGCTTTGATTAAGGGAATGTTAATTTTAACTTGATTAAAAATATCCCATAATTCTTCGTTTTTAGGTCCTTTCTTACCATAAGGAAATGAAGCTGGATTTTCTAAGGCCGTTGGGTAGGGAGCAGTTTCAGTATTGGAACTCCCTTCCCCAACTTTATTCTCTACTGGTTTCTTGGCTTCTACTTCCTTAAAGGTTACCTTCTTAACTTTTGTTTCTACCTTTGACTCCGATCTGGGTGGTTCTTCTTCATAAGCAATTTCTACCTCGTCGTCAGTCTCACTCTCCTTAGGCATTTCTATTTTATTATCTACTTCCTTTCCACTCCTAAGGGTAGTGACTTTGTTAACTTCGTTCACTTCATTGACTTCATATTTCTTTTCTTTTCCATGGTGGTGCGATGGGTTAACTGTGGTGTTGCTTGGAAGCTTCCCTTCTTCTCGTTTAGTCAAGGACTCTGCAATTTGTCCCATCTGCCTTCCGAGCATCTCCATAGTTTTCGCTTGAACCATGGTTTGTTGTTTCATGAATTCCATAAACTCAGAAAACTCTTTCGAGTTCCCCGACACTTGTCGTGGCTCATTTTCTTCTTTAGGGTCTTGGCGTTTATAGTACCGATCATCCTTCGTAGCTAAGGTCGATCCATATTGGAAATCTAGGTTTTGTTGACGAGGTTGCTCATATCTTGGCTTCGGGGAAGCATCATTGTCTTGATTATCCCTCCAACTAAAGTTCGGGTGTTTTCTCCATCCCGGATTGTAGGTCTCCGAGTAGGGGTTCTCCCGTTCTCTTCGTTGCCGAAATCCAAAAGCTTCGTTCACATACTCTTCGTGCGTGAAGGTATGTGGGCAATTCTCGGTTGGATGAGAAGGGTCTCCACAAGTGACACAACAGACCTGTGCCGCTGTAACCTTTCCCATTCCTTTCATCAACAAGTCCATCTTTTTGCTTAGTTCGGATATGTCAGATTTAACTTCCTTCTTCCATGCGTTGTCTATGCCCATAACTTGGACACTAACACTGCTATCCGAACCCGCTTGGACTTTTAAACCTTTGCTTAATTGGGTTAATAATTCCCAAGCTTCGTCATCTTCCTTAGCTAAAAAGGTTCCGCCTGAAGCAGCGGTGATCATATTCCTACTTTCTTGACTAACCCCATCGAAAAAAGTTTTAATTAGCATCCATTTAGGAATTTCATGGTGAGGGCATGTTCGTAGTAATTCATTCAACCTATTAAAAGCATCGTGAAATTGTTCTCCAATTTTCTGTTTAAATCCAGTGATTTCTTTACGTTTTTCTGTAGTTTTACTAATTGGGTAATATTCAGTTAGAAATTCTTTTTTCATTTCATCCCAGTTAGTTATACTATGAGTGGGAAGTGACACGAACCAATTTTTCGCTCGTTCCTTCAAAGAGAAAGGAAAGAGTCTGAGTTTTAAAGCGTCTACGGTCATCCCCCTAACGTGATTGGCCTTACATATGGCAGTGAATTCAGCTAAGTGCTCATACGGTTCTTCGCTTGGTGCTCCGCGAAAAACAGGTAATATGCTAAATAGCTGTGGCCTAATTTCGGGTTCATTCTCATTAATTGGGTAGAGAATGGGTGATGGATCAGGGATATCACCCGGTCTATAATGGGATTCTACGGTTCTACGGTCTCCCATCGGTCTTTGATTTTGTTGGACGTCAACTAGAATGTTATCGATGTTCTCGTCTTCCAAATTAATTATTTCTTCTTCCACGTTTACTGTAGGAACAGTATTTCTAATTTCGTTTGTTTGAGTTGTGGCTCGCCTATTAGATCTAGCAGTTTTTTCGATTTCTGGATCAAACTTCAAGGGTGAAATTCTACCAGAATATCGTGTGTGCATAAACTTATGAGGGCTAGATGAAGAATTCGAATTAGTTACTTCTTTTTGGTGAGAATCGATGCTTGCGCCACGATTCCCTTTTATTTTTATTTTATTTTTTTTTTAATAAACTAAAACAATAATTAAAATTAAAACTAATTAAAAACTAATTAAATGGAATAATAGCAAAATATGGAAACTTAAACTAATTTAAGTAAGCAAATAAAAGCAAATAAACAAATAATTGAAATTGACTAAATTAACTAAATTACCTAAATTACTCTAAAGAAAATAAGGCAACTAAATATTTGATTTAAGGCAACTAAATATAAAAATGTAATTTATATTTAAATAAAATTAAAATTAAATTAAACTAATTACTAAAATACGTGATTTAAGCGCAACCGCTCCCCGGCAACGGCGCCAAAATTTGATGCGAGTGTCGTTAACCCGTCAAAAATAACCACTAAATACCTTAGAAGCTAGGGTAAGTAGGGATCGTATCCACAGAGAGCGAGAGGTTAAATGCACGTATTCGAGCGACTAGCGTTGTAAAATAATTAATTTCGAAAGATTGATTTGGTTGTAAAAAGGTGATTGCTTTGATTTATAAAACTAATTACTTGCGAATTTTGTGTAAAGAAAACTTAAGAAGATTGTTTGATTGAATAAAATACGAAGACAACCATTCCCGGATTCCACACCGCGCTTTGTGTTTAATTTATGAAAACGATTTGAAGATTACATAGACATAATCTTTGTTGGAATTATTATTAAAGCAATTACGTGATCTTGGGCATAGCGCGTGACACGTTTGATTACTCGTCTTAATTAAATAATTAACTCGGC
>JAANYP010002323.1:0-14540 GCA_020465985.1 Centrapalus pauciflorus | reverse complement strand
TATATATCCTTCTCAACTTCATGATATTACATATACCCAATTTATGTTATTGGTATCACATATATCCCTCTTAAACATCATTAATTTCATTTATGCACAACATTGACTTAACTATTTTGAAACTCATACGTAATATTACTTATTAATTAATAACCATTATATCCTTATTTATTTATTTATCCTTTTAACCAAACTTCATAATGTCATATTAGCCCATTTAAATTAATTCTTAATATTATATCTCTCATAATAATATTAAAAAATTAATAAGTAATATTACGTATGAGTTTCAAAATAAATTTTAACATATAAATTAATATTAACAATATAATTATTGTGAAATTTTGGTTTTTCTAAAAAAAAAACTTATTTATATACTAATGAAAATAACTCTATATTTATGATAAAACAATAATTTACTCATAATATACAAATTAATTTTGGTAATTGTAATATTAAAATGTTTTCTCATTACTAATTAATTATTAAATAAATTATTATAATACTAGACTCTAAATATATAGAATTATATATATATAGGGTTGGGTTCATATAAGAACCTTTCAATCCCGTGATAACGTAAGAACCCTCCAAAATGCACAAATTTATACATCAAATGCATAAATTTAATAATTAAATTTATAACTTAAAATCATTAAATTGGTTTTCAATATTAATAAAAATCATAATCTAACATCAAAATTACCTTTAAAATTAAAATTCATCAACTTTTTACTAAATGCACAAATTTTATCAAATGCTCAAATTCGTACATAAAGTGGACAAATCTATCATGATATGCGTAAATTTTTTTATCAAATGCATAAATTTATTAAATGTATAAATTTTAACATCAAATGCATAATTTTATACATTAAATGCATAAATTTTAAACTGGTTCTCACGGTAATGAGGGTTCTGGCATATATATATATATATATATATATATATATATATATATATATATATATATATATATATATATATATATATATATATATATATATATATAGGGGTGAGTTCAATGGAAAACCACTATGCACCTGAAAACTATGAAAACCTACGTATACCGTCCGGTGCATTTCATGAAAACGGGGTGGCATGATCGTAAATAAGGTGATGCATCACGCAAAAAATTGATGCTTCACGCGGAATTTTGATGCATTTGTGGTAGTGCAGTGTGGTTTTCACAAGTTTTCACGTGCATGGTGGTTTTCCATTGAACCTCCCTATATATATATATATATATATATATATATATATATATATATATATATATATATATATATATATATATATATATATATATATATATATATATATATATATATATATATATATATATATAGTCAGGTTCAAAAAAGTATCTCTCGAAATCAAATGCACCCGAAGGTACCAACCTTAAAAAACTTTTTATAATTTTTTTATCATAACCATGTTTAAATTAATGTTATACACATGATATATGAATTTCACATAGATTCACACTTTTTGTGTCATTAAAAATTATGTGAATGCTCAATGCATATTTATGTGAATGGTCATCCAAGTGAATGATCATCATTCACCCAATTCACATGATTTTTTTACCATTCACAAGATTTATGATATTGTTCCTTTTGAAAAAAAAGGTCTTATAATGTTGTCTTATACATGTCTATTCGAAAAAAATATAGATGATCATTTACATTAGGGTACGCTGGGTACGTGGATTCTCATAGGTACGCTGATGAACCTATTTCTATATATATATATATGTGTGTGTGTGTGTGTGTGTGTGTGTATATATATATATAATGTTGTCGTTACCACAAAATATACACAACCAATAACATCAGATAACAAGTAATAACTAAAATACTAGATTAAATATAAAAATTAAAAAGGTAATCTAAAAGAAAAAAAAGAAAATAATGTATATAGAAACAAAATATTATACTAAATTAAAAAGAAATGCAACACAACTATAAAATTAAAAAAGGGAAAGAAAAGATAGAACATAATATGTAATCAGTTAATTGTATAAAAAATTTTCGGTTAAGTCCCCCGTTCATTTTCTTTTTCTGATAAGTCCCCAAACTGGATAAACCTTAATTCATTCGTCAGGTTAACATACTTAAACCTATTTTATAAAAACCACCAAAGTATAAATTTTTTCGATTAAGTCCTCCCAAATTATTATTCATGATCTTTTAAGTTTTAACTATTATAAAATACGAATTTTTTTTAATATTTAAAATTATTTTTTATATTTACTTTGGATATTTATTTATCTTTATATTACATTTATATAATATATCATTGTTTATTTAATATTATTATATGAAATCTTTTGATTTTAAACTTTTCAATATAAGAAGACGAATCATTCTTTTTTTTTTTTCAAACTATGATTCCTTCCGATTTCATCTTCCAATAATAATAAATAGTTGTAACCATTTTCGTTCGAAAAAACAGAATAGATTACAGATGTGTTCCGTTTGAAACGATAATCCATTACGTTTTTTCAAACGAAAATAACTACACTATTTATTAACGACTAAAACTTAAAAGTGGATGAGCTCGTTATTTTTTCGGATCGGAAAAATTCAAAATAGCTATGACTATTTTAGTTAAGTGATCATCATTTTTTTGGATCATCAAAAAATAGTTGTAGCAATTTTCGTTTGGAAAAATGACATGAGTTGTAGTTTTATACTGTTAAAAATTGGAATGGAATATACTTTTATTCATTTAAAATAATTAAAAGTTAATTGATGTTTTTCTAGTTAAGAGATTTATAATACAAAATAATTTAGTTGAGAGATTTATAAGACAAACAATTTAGTTGAGGGACTTAATCGAAAAAAAAAATCATAGATTTATAAAATAGACGTCAGCAATTTGCAACCCGCTCATTAGGTTACCGGTAACTTTTTTTTGAAAAAAACACCACATTCGTGCTTTTTATTTGGTTAAGGAACTTATCAGACAAAAAAATTGAATGAGAGACTTAATCGTAAAAAAAACTTGTATTATGATGGTTTTTTGTGAAAATTTTCCTATTATTTATTAGTTATGTAACATTTGTATTCAAATTTGTACAACAAAGAATGAGTTCACAACACTTGATTTCAATATAAGCAATTAAAAATATACTTGTCATTGTTTTTGTATTATGACAGGTATGATACAAATCAATTTATGTGTAGATTTACCTATCCAACCTAACAATATTCAGCATGTTTAACGCAAGTATCGTAAATTTTCATGGTTGAACCAATATTTGAGAGAAAGGATAATAGAAGTGGGGTCCTTAGTGTAAATCCCAATTGTAAGTTGAACGGTTGACCCTTAGTGCAAGTTTTGCCTCTTGTAATCAGCTATGAAGTGTGATCTGTCATCAAATGCTTCAAACGAACATCAAATTAATAAAAAGCACGTGGATAGGAATCAGAACTATATAATAGAATAATTGAACATCTCACGAGAATAATTGAAAATGTAAAAGTGTTTTCAATTAGTACATCCAAGAAACACCACTTGTTAATATTTTAATAAAGCATAATAACATTAGCATAACATCTTAAACTCACAGCACATAAGAGTTAGACGTCAAAACTCAATAACAGCAAAGATCAACTCCAAAAATACAAAATATTTAATAAAAAACAATAAAAAAAGTACCTCCAAACCTCCAAAACTAGACACCTTCATAGAATTTGGCCCAAATAGGCAAATAACATTCTTAATATACTAGAACTTGAATACAAATAGAAATGCCATTCGAAATTAGATCCAGCTAGCAACAATCTTCAACCCTAAATCAACAAACCACTAGACACAATCATGTTTTTTTCCCTGCAACTTACAAACCTATGTATAATTGACTTTTTTGCCTCACTTTCCAGTGATGTTGTTTTGTCTAACAAAGTAAAAAGGCCTTGGTAAATATATCACAAAATTCTACATTTTTAACCAACTTTAATTTGAGATAATAATAATGGAGGTAGGGTATTATTAACATGAGAAATTAAATTGAAATTATCATTACCTTATCAATTCCCTTAGCGACACGCATGAATTTGTTAAAGTCGTTGTATGCAATCATGCCATGGTAACCAAGGTGAAGTATATTTCCAAGGTGAAGTCAGATTGTTTGGGTTACAGAGGCTTACTAGCTACCTTGAACTTAGAGGATTTGAAAGAACTTATAGCATTTGCTGCTGCCAACCTCTCAGAAACTGAAGCAATGCTTGAGTTACGTAAGTGTGGTTGTTAACGTCACAACTGCCAATATGGGAGCAGGGGACGCTGTAGATAGCTATGTACCAGTGCTAGAGAATCCAGAGGAGTGGCTGCAGAAAGCTACATTAGATCACTTGTATAAGCAAATCTCACATAACAAGCAACAAATTTGAAGCTAGACTAACCAAATCCATTTGAAGCTAGAATAACCAAATTGATTTGAAGCAAATGTCACTTAACAAGCAACATATCTGTGGAATAAAATACAACATTAGGTTCGTACACAAGAAAGAAAGAACTATAACCAGATTCTCAACATTACAACAACTTTTGGTTACCACTTGAGGGCTTATGTTGCAGCCGCATGTGGATATATCAATAATCGATTAATACACACCTATAGATTAGTGCAGTCTGTCGGTTTCTCTTGGTCAATGTTTCGAATACACTCTGCTCAACGATCTTGTTGACCATGTAATTATAACATAAAACTGACATAGGCATTTCATCAAATTAACAGTTGGGGGTGAACACAGATGATGCTTTTAATAGGAAAATAGTCTTATTCTAAACTAAGAAATCATATGAAATGAACAGCGGAAATTCTTTAAATAAAGGAGGAGATTAATAAGAAACCTGGGGGTTGACACTGTTTTTTGTAGTGGTATACCCAGTCTCTTTTTAACTATTTTATTTATTAATATGACTTTGTTTCAAACATTAAAATAATCAGCCAATCAACAAATCTATGAACCAAAAGTTCAGTGTTTGCATATGTGCAACGAACATCAATGGAATACAAGAGCAAACAAAAATCCATATTGAACACAAAAATTTGTTTGAAGTTATTTCTCACATTGACTAAAGAATCAAACACAAAAATCGATTACAATATGCTTCATACACAAAATAGGGAGAAAAGAAGAGTGTTTGATGCACGAATATAGATGAAAATAAGACAGTGATAGCAATAGAGAGAGACATGAGGAAATATGCAAGGTTCAAGAGGAAAGAGAGGCGAGGAAAAAATATTTCTAAGGTAAATAAGTAGTGCTCCAAATGAGTAGAGCTCTGCATAATTAACTTAGGCAAGACCAAGCTTTATAGCTTGACAGGCTTTCAATGTGCAAGCTCTAGCTTAAATGAGGCACTTGAATTGAGCTCGAGCTCATATCAAATACCTGGAATATATCTATAAATATTATTGTATCCCTAATATTTATATATATTATTGAATACATCTATGAGTTACCTTCTTGACATTTATCTTGAACTCAAACTCATAAAAACTTTACTCATTTACAAATATAGCTAGTAATACATTTATAAGGCTCGAAAAATATACGATCTTAAATCAAGAGAATAAAAGCTCGAGCTCAGTTTTAGGAAGAGGATTTGGATCTACCTTAACTAAAACTTAATTCTATTGAACCACACTCGAGTTGTTTGCTAAAAGTCTTGACTCATTTACAACCCTCATTTGGAGATTTATGATGAAATGTAATCTAATATTCTCAAACACCAACATAGGATGGATTGTATATTTAGATGAAAGTAGGAATGAAAAGTGTACACCGTAATTAATTGTTTTAAGTATGACAACCAAACACACCAAAATATTGCAATTCTATTCTAGTTTCACCTTACACATTTAGAATTGCAAAACAAACACTAGTAATAACTAAACCCTCTCCTTCATTAGCTCACTAATTGAATGACCACCATGTCTAGAGATTAAAAAAATCTATTAATTAACAGTGTACCACTTCCTCAAATTGCATATAAAATCTAGAAATTAATGGAAACTTAATAAATGGAGAGATCTAAATAATTAAGCAAATACCTTTCAACCTCTTGATTCTTCTTATGTTTGTACATCAAGTTGACGCACATTCGTCTAGTTACAAAGAAGAATCATTGTAGTTAATCGACCCCTTGATGCACTTCAAAAGAATCGAAGAGATTTATATACTGCAATTTCATTATTCTGAAACTCAAGAACACGTCGTATACATCCAGGACGATCAACCATAGGATGGATGATCCATATCTCATATCCGATGTAAACCAAGATTTTTAACAACAAAAAAAAAAGAATCAATGTTTCCTCAGATTCTAAAAGTTGATCAAAACCGATTTAAAATAAAAAGTATAAAACCAGATCAATACCAAATTAATCTATAGTTTATAGAAGTCTGAATCCAGATTCGATAGCCGCAAATTGAAATCAAAGAAAAAACATTTAAAAACAAAAATAAATTCAGAGCCACAAAGAGTGCTTTGTCACACCAATTTAAAAGAAAATATATTGTATGAATTGCAAAGTGGTCCTTAGAATAATTTCAATATGCACTTTTAATAAATATGTTGTTTTTATTGAATGCTGGTTATAAATAAAAAACATTTTAAGAAAAATGGTAACTTCGTCTACCTAGCTATAGAGACCGGTATCATGTACTCACAAGAAAAAGATGTACTCACAAGAAAAAGATTGATGCCTTTAATGAGATTTAAGTCTATGCATGACAATGACATTTAGGTATTAATGCAATATTGGGCCCATTGCCTATTGAGCTTTTATGGGTTTTGCATTCTAGGTAGGGTTTGTAGTCTATATATAGGGCTATGTTTATGTTTTCTCTTCATTCGATTATATTGTATTTTCTCTATTTTGTGTTATTATAAAACTTTAATCGTTCGGTAATATCTATTTCATCATTGTATTAGAGTCGTAGTTACTGATTTGTTGAGTTCGATCTCTGTTTGTCGCACCCATTCACTATTAGGTAGGGGTGAGCTCGGTACCGGACCGAACCGAACCGAACCGGTACCGATCCTGAAAATACCGAAACCGAATTATTATTTTTGAAAGAACCGAATACCGAACCGTATAATTTTATATGGTGTCGATTCTGTCCCGAATACCGAATTTTAGCTAACTTAAAAACCGAATACCGAACCGAGAGTGCCGAATACCGAATTTTAGCTAATTTAAAAACTGAATACCGAACCGAATATATTAATTCGGTACCAGTTCGGTACAACACAACAGGTACCGGTTCCGGATCGGGAAATGGTACCCGTCGCTCACCCCTACTATTAGGTTTGTCGTTTTGTTTCATAACTTTCGGCCACATCTGCACAGCCGTGGGAAAATCAACATTCTAGATTCGTTCACCGTTTGATCATCACGATTTTTTGTGTGTAGGTTTGCAACATATGTAATGTCACTTTGACTGTTGGGATTTTTGATTCGAGCTTTGTATTTGGAGATATTTACCGTCGACCGTGGCTGTTCTGTTTCGAGATTTTCCGCCAGATTTTTGTAGTTGTGGAAAAAATGCTTTTCGGACTTCATTAACCGTTGGATCGTCACGATTTCTATACTGTAGGTTCTACACACTTATATCTTCAATCTCACCGGTGAATCATCGATAGAACTTTATCCCTTTGAGTTATTAATCATTGAAAGTGAATGCAGTTTACAATCGTGGATTTTTGCACACCCGTAGTAAAAATGAAGGTATGAGTTCTTAAAACGTTAGATCGTTGTGATATTTAGACTGTAGATTCAGAATACAATTACCATTACTCTGACTGCTTGGACTATTTATATTGGGACTTATTTATATACGAAATTGGTTGCTGATTTGGTTTTTTCGTCGAAGTTTTGAATTTGTTTGGGTTTATCATTGCCATCAAGGATTGGTTTATGAGTGCTTTTGGCCATCTTTGTTGGTTTTTTGTCTTCGTTGATTTATTGATTACGACTAGGGGTTTTGATTGTCGTCTTTAATTAATTGTTTGTTGATTGAGTTAATGTTATTAGATTGCAGTATTGACTATAGTTTGGGCTTTTGGTTCTTGATCATCGTACTTGTTTCGGAATTTTTCGTCATCAAATGTGATTTATATTGGAGTCACAATGGTTACATTTGATCATTCGGTTATTCAGCATTTGATCATTTGGTTATTGAGCAGCTTAAACAGTATCTTGCCTCATCACCCACTTCCATGTTAGAATCTCCATCAGGTTTGTCTTCGTCTAATAATTCATGTATTCCTTTGTCCTTATGGATCTTGGATTTTGGTGCATCTCATCATGTGTCCTCATTTATCTTCATTTGTTTCTTTATCTTCTGGTTTGCCTACGTATATGTCTATTATGTCACCTAGTGGAACACCTATGCCATTGGAAATTGTAATTGCAACTGTTGTTACACCTCATGTATCACTACCTGATGTGTATTATGTTCCAAAACTTGACTTGAACCTTGCCTTGGTCAGTTATTTGGTCTTGTTTTCTGATAATGTTTGTTGTGTACAAGACCCGCATTCTTAGACGGTGCCTTTGGCCGTAGCCTAGGGGAGCTTTATATTGTGGATAATCTCCGGGTGTCTGATGTTGCAGCTTCAGGTGTTGATTTATCTTTTTTTCATTTGAGTAGATTGTCATCTGATTTTTCTTTATGGCATTCTCGTCTAGGCCAAGTGTCTGCGTCTCGTTTACAGTTCTTAGCTTTTACAGGTGCTTTAGGTCCATTGAACAAATTATAAACTAGCAAAAAATTTTGCATTACATTTTAATAAAAGTATTTATTGTTCTTTGGCACCTTTTGATCTTATTCACTCTAATGTATGGTGCCCCTCTCCTATTTCTTCTTAGGGAAGTTCCAAATATATGTTCCGTTCTTTGATAATTATACTCGATATACTTGGGTTTATCTAATGAAACACACATCTGATTTCGTTTATATTTATAGTGAGTTTCGATCTATTGCTAAAACCCAATAATCTGCTATTATCAAATGTATTAGATGTGATTTAGTGGGAGAATATACATCTAATGACTTCACACAGTTACTTGCATCCAATGGGACATTATAATGAACTTTGGGTACTAACACTCCTTAACAAAGTGACATTGTCGAAAGTAACATCATCATCTTGTTGAGACTGCTCGTTCCTTGTTATTGTCTTCTAAGGTACTTAGTATGTTTTGGGGTGAAGCAATTCATACTACTGTGTATGTCATCAATTGAATTCCCGCTACTCATAATTTTGGTCTCTCTCCTTATGAAAAGATTTATGGTCATAGACCTGATTATATTTCCTTACGTGTTTTTCGTTGTGCATGTTTTGTTCTTCGTCCTCATGTGGAATGCAATAAATTGTCAGCTCGATTTGCTTTGTGTGTCTTTTTAGGATATGGGATCACTTAAAAAGGCTATAGTTGTTTTGATCCAGTAAGTCAAAAACTCTACATTTCGCGTCATGTCACTTTCTTGGAACATATACCTTTCTATTCGATTCCCGCTTAGTCTCATGACATGACACGATCTGGTATTCACTCTATTGATCCTTTTAATGATGACACTAATAATATACTTCTGATGTCTAAATCAACACATCTAATATACCGACAACTGAAACACCTACAACATTGGATGACTCTATTACCGAGACGCATGTAGCTCCTCCTATGCCTACGTCTGCTCCATCTCCGGTTTAGAATACGGATGTCCCAACTACATGCAGGTCTATTCATCTTCGTAAGTCTACTAAACTTACAGATTTTACTTACTCGTCTTATTCAACATCTTTTTCTTTGTTCATTGCCAATACATCATTTGTCTGAACCCAACTCTTTTAGAGATGCTGCATCTGATCCCGTTTGGTAGGATGCTAAGGCTGAGGAATTCACTGTCGTTCATGAGACTCATATGTGGGATTTAGCTATGCTGCCATCTCGAAAGCATACTATTGGTTAACGTTGCGTTTACAAAATTATGATTAATTATTATGGGTCTGTTGAACGTTTTAAAGTCTGTCTTGTTGCAAAGGTGTATTCGCAAGAATATGACATGGATTTTGAGGAGACTTTTGCCCTTGTAGCCAAAATGACTAGTGTACGTACGTTGATTGCAGTAGCCTCTATCTGTAAATGGAAGATTTCTCAGATGGATGTCAATAATGTTTTCTTGAATGGTGATTTGCATGAGGAGGTTTATATCACTCCTCCTCTAGTGTTGCTCACAAGGCACGAGAAGTATGTCGTCTTTGCAAAGCTTTATATGGTCTCAAACAAGCTTCGGTATTGAGTCCTTGAATTGTGATTTAGCTCATTGTTTTGCTATGATGGACTTGGGGTTGCTTGTTGCTTTTTGTCTCAGTATAAGTATATTTCGGATTTGTTTGAAAGTGCTCGCCTATCTCACAACGAGACTGTGGATACTCCTTTGGAAACTAATGCTCGTGTTATTCTCCTGATGGCGTTCCTCTCGATGATCCAACTTTGTATCGTACGTACTATTGTGGGTAGTTTGGTTTATCTCACGGTCACCATATTGCTCATGCTATTCATATTGTTAGTCAATTTGTAACTGCTCCTACGATTGCACTCTGAGGGGAAGTCCTTCACATTCTGACATATCTAAGGGGCACTCAGTTCCAGACGCTTGTGTTTCCTTCATCATCTACTTTTGAGGTACTTGCTTACAGTGATGTTGATTGGGCTAGGGATCCTCTGTCGTCTATTACTGGGTTTTTGCGTCTTTCTTGGAGATTCACTTGTTTCTTGGAAGAGTAGGAAGCAGGATGTTGTTTCTCGTTCTTCTTATGTCGGGCGATGGCTTCTACTACTAGCGAGGTTGTTTGGCTACGCTGGTTACTTGCTGACATGGGTGTTCGATTATCTCAACCTACCACGATACACTGTGACAACAAAAGTGCTATACAGATTGCTCATAATTCGGTCTTTCATGAACGGACAAAACTCATTGAAATTGATTGTCACTTTACTCGTCATCATTTTTAGATAGGAACTATTTCCTTGCTGTTTGTTCCCTCTGCGCTACAAGTTGCTGACATTTTCACTAAGGCGCACTCTGATTAACCATTTTGTTTTTTTTTTCTGACAAATCTGATTAACCATTTTGTTTTTTTTTCTAACAAACTCTCAATGTTTATTGTTGTGACATTGTGAGTTTGAGAGGGGATATTAATGTAATATTGGGTCCATTGTCCATTGGGCTTTTAGGGTTTCACATTCTAGGTAGGGTTTGTAGTCTATATATAGTGCTATGGTTATGTTTTTTATTCCTTCAATTCTCGAATCAACAATCCCAACGGTCAAAGTGACATTACATATGATGAGAACCTACACACAAAAAATCGTGACGATCAAACGGTGAATGAATCTAGAATGTTGATTTTACCACAACTGCGCAGACTTGGTAGAAAGTTACGAAACAAAACGACAAACCTAATAGTGAATGGGTGTGACAAACCGAGAACTCAACAAATTAATAACCACGACTCTCATACAATGATGAAATAGATATGACCAAATGATCAAAGTTTTATAATAACACAAAGTAGAGAAAATACAATATAATTGAATGAATAGAATACATAACCATATCCATATATATATGGACTACAAACCCTACCTAAAATGCAAAACCCTAAAGCCCAATGGCAATGGCCCAATATTACATTAATACCTAAATGTCATTGTCATGCATAGACTTAAATATCACTAAAGGCATCAATCTTTTTTCTTGCGAGTACATGATACTCGTGTTCATAGCTATGTAGACGAAGTTACCATTTTGTTAAAATGTTTTTTCTTTGATTTCTATTTTCTATATCCAATTTCAGATCTGTGCGGCCAATCGGATCTCGATTCTAGTAGACTTCTATAAACTATAGATTTTATATTGCGTGAAATCAGATGTGATTAATTTTGTTGATTTTGATTTATATTTCCGGATTCAAAGTGAAATCTGTTGGTGTTGATTTGGTTTTATACTTCGTGTTTTAAATCGGTTTTAATCAACTTTTAGAATCTGAGAAAACATTGATTCCTTTTTTTTTTGTTTTTGTTAAAAATGTTGGTTTACATCTGGATATGAGATGTGGATCGATGTAGATCGTCGTGGATGTATACGGCGTGTTCTTGAGTTTCAGAATAATGAATTTGCAGTATATAAATCTCTTCGTTTTTCTTGAAGTGTATCACAGGGTCGATTAACTACGATGATTCTTCTTTGTAACTAGACGAATGTGCGTCAACTCGATGTACAAACATAAGAAGAATCAAGAGGATGAAAGGTATTTGCTTAATTAATTAGATCTCTCCATTTATTAAGTATCCACTAATTTCTAGATTTTATATGCAATTTGAGGAAGTGGTACACTGTAAATAGATCTTTTTTAATCTCTTGACGTGATGGTCATTCAATTAGTGAGCTAATCAAGGTGAAGGTTTAGTTATTACTAGTGTTTGTTTTGCAAATTCTAAATGTGTAAGGTGAAACAAGAATTAGAATTGCAATATTTTGGCGTGTTTGGTTATCATACTTAAAACAATTAATTACGGTGTACACTTAACATTCCAACTTTCATCTAAATATACAATCCATCCTATGTTGGTGTTTGAGAATATTAGATTACATTTCCTCATAATTCTCCAAATGAGGGTTGTAAATGAGTCAGACTTTTAGCAAACGACTCGAGCGTGGTTTAACAAAAATAAGTTTTAGTTAAGGTAGATCCAAATCCCCTTCCTAAACATGAGCTCGAGGCTCGAGCTTTTATTCTCTTGATTGAAAATCTTATGTTTTTCAAACCTTATAAATGTATTACTAGCTATATTTGTAAATGTGTAAAGTTTTTATGAGTTTGAGTTCAATATAAATGTCAAGAGAAGGTAACTCATAGATGAAATTAGAGATCCAATAATATTTATAGATATATTCTAAATATTTGATATGAGCTCGAGCTCAATTCAAGTGCCTCATTCAAGCTCGAGCTAGCACATTGAAAGTGTGTCAAGCTATAGAGCTTGGTCTTGCCTAAGTTAATTAAGCACTGTACTCATTTGGAGCACTACTTATTTACCTTAGAAATAAAAAATTTCCTCGTCTCTCTCTCCTCTTCAACCTTGCATATTTCCTCATGTCTCTCTCTATTGCTATCATTGTCTTTCTTTCATCTATATTCGTTTATCAAACACTCTTCTTTTCTCCCTATTTTGTGTATGAAGCTTTTTGTAATCGATTTTTGTGTTTGATTCTATACTAAATGTAAGAAATAACTTCAATCAAAATTTTGTGTTCAATATGGGTTTTTGTTTGCTCTTGTATTCCATTGATGTTCGATGCACACATACAAAAACTAAACTTTTGGTTCATAGATTTGTTGATTGGCTGATTATTTTTATGTTTGACATAAAGTCTTATTAATAAATAAAATATTTGAAAAGAGACAGGGGACACCACTGCAAAAAAAAGTTTCAACCCCCCATGAATCTCCATCCTGTTTATTTTAAAGAATGTCCCATGTTCATTTCACATAATTTCTTAGTTTAGAATAAGACTGTTTTTGTATTGAAAGCATCATCTGCATTCCACCCCAACTGTTTTATGAAATGTCTTTGTCAGTTTTATGTTGTAATTACATAGTCAACAAGATCGTTGAGCAGTGTGTATTTGAAACATAGACTAGGAGAAACCTCCAGAATTCACTTATCCACTTGTTGATATATTCACTTGCGGCTAAAACATAAGCCCTCAAGCAGTAACTTGTAATATTCAGAAGCTGGTTATAGTTCTTTCTTTCTTGTGTTACGAACCTAATTAGGCTTTGAGCTTGGTTTAATAGTTTGATGAGTTTTCAAGATCCAAACTTAAGGACAACAAGTTGGATTGAAAAGCTAGACACACACACACACACATGCACACAAATTAGTTATGGCTCAAAAGCTTGACCTCAACATGTGCTCTGGTGCTCAAATCCGAAGTACTTTTTTACTTTTCTTGCTGATTTTTAACGATTATAGTTTATTTAATGATAATACGTATGGCATAATAAAGTGAGATTTGCTTATATATGAGATCTAATATTATTCATGTTAACCAGTTGCAAACACTTGGTTATGATTGTTAAGTTTCTATTTGGTTATTATAGTTTTAAATTTGTTGGTTTTGTATTTATTCAACACATAGGTTGCTTGTTAAGTGACATTTGTTTCAATTCATTTTGTTTATTCTAGCTTCAAACTGATTTGGTTAGTTTAGCTTCATACATGTTACTTGCTATGTGAGATTTGCTTATACAAGTGATCTAATTGTATCCCCTTTCCCCTATCTTGATTTAACTTTATTACATTCCAATACAGGTTTCGTGGTACATTACATCCTACAGCCACTCCTCCATATATCCAAAACTCCAGAGCTATCTACCACCGATACATAACCTCCTACAACCACTCCAAAGCTCTAGAGTTTTCTACCACTGGCACATAACTT